>CAHIKZ030005131.1:647500-652500 GCA_903632075.3 Acanthosepion pharaonis
GGAACTTACTTAAAATAAATAGTCCTTAAAACTTGTCTATATTATTTAATGAAACATGCATATATATATATATATATATATATATATATATATATATATATATATATTAATTAGTGCAGTGTATATATACTATATTATAAAGAGTTAATCATACATAGAAATAATGAATAACTTTAATAATTGGACCATTTTTGTCGATGTCACGTTAAATGAAAACACAACAAAAAATGTGCGTACTTAACACGTTACTGTATTAAAAAAATATTCTCATTTGAAATATTTAAACTACAACTCGTTCGTTGCAACGCCGTACATTCCAAAATTATATAGCCGTTAATAACTGAGACATTCTTAAAAAAACATTTTTCGGTATACAATACATTTATTTTATCTTGGAGTTTACCTGAAATGGGAGAAAATTACAATCTGATGATGAAAATGTAAAATTTTCGAAAGTACTTGCACCAGAACATCAAATCCATCTTATAATTTTAAACATAAGAATAGTGTCATTCAAGGAATGCTTAGTAGATTAATGCTTTATTAAGTTTACATGAAGTACTTTTGCCATTAGTTACATTAACTTTACTGATTAATTCTTTTTTTGATTACCTCTTTTATATATATATATATATATATATATATATATATATATATATATATATATATATATATATATATATATACATACACAAGTTAGTTGTTGCTTTGAAATTTTTATGCAACAAAAACAAACTTTATTCATTATTGTTTCGTCTGTGTATTGGTTGATATATTAAAAAGTAATTGTCATCTTTGATAATGGCTTATGTAAGCCGAAAGCGTAGATTGGATTAAAACATGTATCAATATGGTGATTTCCTTTCTTCTTTCAATGATAATGTTATTAAGCTTATCAGACAATATGAAAGAACTTACTTAAAATAAATAGACAAAACTTATCTATATTATTTAATGAAACATGCATTAATGTAAAATTGCCTATATATATATATATATATATATATATATATATATATATATATATATATATATAAGCAAATATAAATGGATATAAATCCGACAGAATGAAGATAAATGAAAATTTTAAATGATCAGCTTTCCGTTTGAGCGTGGTCACGTTGTCGTCAAATGGGCGACGCTTTCAAAACGTATTCTTAAAAATTTTTATAAATTTGATTCCGATGGAAAGATTTTTTCATATATACAGTTCGTTAGAAAATCTTTTCTGTTCTTGTAGGAATACGAATCCACTAGTAGATTCCCTGTATCTTCGGATAAGCATGCAGTCCTCCATGTAATTAAAATGAATTTATCTGTTTTGGATAAGACTTGTTTTTATGTCCATTGTTTTCGTCGTGTTATACTGATTATGTTAATTGTATTTTTAATGAATATTGTCCTGAAGAAGGTTATTAAACCGAAACGTCAGACGTCGACATTTCATTCATATTAAAACAACATAATCGCATTTTTAGGATTTTTTTTGTTTTTCCAGATATTTTTTCTTATATATATATATATATATATATATATATATATATATATATATATATATATATATACAGTTTTGAAAAAATTATAGAAACTTTTGGTGCAGTATATTATTTTTAAAACGTTTTTATTTTATATTTCTTAATTTTCACAAACTGTAATGCATTTTGTTGTTTAGCATACCTTTCGTTAAGTGACACGTCACCCATTCTGCTCGTGGCCAAAAAGCCCTTAGCCTTAAGCATCTCATTGAGAATTGTCAAGTAGTTGTTCCTCTTGGTTGAAAGAAATTAACAACAATTTCTCGTTACACAATGAACGCTCTTAGATTCTCAAACATCGTACAGGTTTTGTTTTTTTTTTTGTAGTCTGTTTAAAATAAAAATAAAAACTCTCTTTGCATCTTAAATATTTAAATTTAATTATGTCCGCGGGGACAAATTTCTTGCAAACAAAACATAGGAAGAATGGTATTTTTCTGAGGATGCTGTCACCGGGGCAAATACTCGTTGATTACGGACATAAATAGATTAGATAAAACCAAAAGTGTCGGCAAAATACAGCTGGATTTTATCCGCCTCCCATGAGAGCAACAAACTTTTTTTTTTTCTCGTTAGATCAAGATTGCGGTCGAACTTATTTCTGTCCAAATAATTGCAACTAAAACTTCGTTCCCAAGTCTGCCATACTTATTCAAAGAGAGAATAAATTACTTAGATGCACAATTCTTGAGAGTGCCGATATCAAGTTTTTACCAAAATGTGAAATATCACCTTTCCTAAAAGAAATACTCATTTTCCAATCCAAATGTAAACGGTTTAATGAAAAGCTATTTTTGAAAGTAAATAAACACATAAATAATTTAATCAAATTAAAATAAAATAATAAATAATAATTAATATAATTAAATAATGTAAACATATGGAAATAAAAAATTCAACAACCACAACAATAATATTTACTTACATTCGTTTGTAAGACATTTAATTATATCACTTAACAGCCTCCATATTTTACCTTGGCTTTTACACTTAGACATAAGAAAATATATGAACGTTCTTAAAAGTGATATAATTTACTTGTGTTTATAAAGACATGTTACAAAATGAAATCTTTATGTCTATCTTGAAAAAGAGGACGAAACGCGTTGGTAAAAATAGTTTTCCTTTTATCTTTATACATCCTGTCTTTTGAGAGATTTATTAAATTAAACACTCTGTTTGTAATAAACAGTATTAATATTTACCGGCCTAAATATCCGAGAAATTAGAAAATATGCCTCCTCTGGCTGGTAAATATTCATAATATGGTTTATTATAAACAGAGCATTTACTTAAATATTTGTGTCTATATAAATAAAGTATAACAATTTTAATTTTTTATCCCACCTCCACAGACAATGCATTGTATATATGGGGACTAGTTAGTATTTTCATAGAGACAATGAGGTATTATGGTGGATGTAGTAAGAAAGGTAAGTAAGAATGCGTTGTTTTGGTGTTAGGAATATTGTGGTATGCTTGGGTCAGTGTTTGTGGCTAGCTAAATTTAAAGTTAAGACAGATGAAGACCGTTCTTATCCCCATTCCCGATTTTGGCCTTGTGCCACATTTTGTAAATAATTCCAAATAAATATCGCTCTTCGCTATGATACATTGGGGCTAGATTTTAAATTGTTGTTTTATTCCCCCCCACCACAGACAATGAATTGTACATACCGGGGCTAGTTAGTGTTTTTATAGAGACAATGAGGTATTATGGTGATTGTAGTAAGAAAGGTAAGTAAGAATGCGTTGTTTTGGTGTAAGGAATATTGTTTGTCTGATTGGGTCAGTGTTTGTGGCTAGCTAAGTTTAATATTAAGACAGAACAAGAACGACCTTTCCCCATTTCCCATTTTGGCCTTGTGCCACATTTCTGTATATACTCAGAATAATCGCCCTTCGTTATGGTATCTAGACTCTTTTAAAAAATTTAAGCGCAGTACGAGATTGCCACAAATATGTCATCAATTTACAGGTGAGCTGACTAGATGTAACCATAAATTGTATGCTAACAGTCTCTTTATTCGCACTTCTCGCTTGTGGAATACCCTTCTGCCTCTATGCTTTCCATCTACAAACATTTAAAGCCAATGTCAATAGTTATGTACTGTTCTCTTGATTACTCATTACGCTTCCAGCTCTTTATTAATGTTTTTGTTCCTAATTCTTCCACATCGTATGTCCCCTTGTGTCTTAGTGGCTTTACTGCATTGCATGGGATAAAACCGATTAATTTTATTTTTAAATCTATTCATGGCACTACAGATACCCCGTTATTATGCAACAGTTGAACAAAGCAGCCTCTCTCAGCGCTCTCAAAGAGCTCGGGCTTTTTACTATCAATCGAATGCAGCAATCAGTAAACTGTTAATACTTCCATAATGAATAGTTACAGCCATTTATCAGTCAGATTTCATCCTTAACCTGACTCAGTAGGGATTACTTACCTAGTACAGGTGGAATCACAGCTATGACAAGCTTAGACGAGCTCTGACCATCTTGGACAAGCTATGACCAGCTTTGACTATCTTAGACGAGCTTTGACCAACTTGGACAAGCTATAACCCGCTAAGACCAGCTATGACTAGTTTAGAGAAGCTCTGACCATCTTGGACAAGCTATAACCAAATAAGACCAGTTGTGACTAGCTTAAACGAGCTATGACAGCTTGGACAAGCTATGATGATCTATTATCTTAGACGTGCTCTGACCAGCTTAGACAAGCTATGACCAGCTAAGACCGACTGTGACTAGCTTAGACGAGCTTCTACCAGCATGTGCAAGCTATGACCAGCTAAGACCAGCTGTGACTAGCTTAGACAAGTTCTGGCCATCTTGGACAAGCTATGACCAGATAAGATCAGCTGTGACTAGTTTAGACGAGCACTGAACAGCTAGGACAAGCTATAATGAGCTAAGACCAGCTATGGCTAGCTTAGACGAGCTCTGGACGGCTTAGACGAGCTCTGAATATCTTGGAAAAGCTATGACCAGATAAGACCAGCTGTGACTAGATTAGACTAGCTCTGACCAGCTTGGACAAGCTATGATCAGGTGGACCAACTTAGACTAGCTGTCCGAGTGGAAACCCTTGAGGCCCTCGTTAAAAATCGACCTTGTGTCATAACCTGTCTCAGTGGGGAGGGGGTCAATAAATCGCCTTATCAACCGGATCACATAGAAGTTTAGATATTTAGATCATTAAGGCCATGGGAGAAGAAATAATCGGTAAACCGTATCCTAAACAGGAAACAAGTGATAAATCTCTATTCTATTCAAAAGACCGGGAGGAGTATGAACCGGGCGATAGGCGAAACTATTTACAGCCAATAGCGGTTGTAAAACACAGAACTAGAACAGCAATAGCAACAACAAGAAAAATCTGTTTATGGTTGGGTATCATTTTAAATGACTTCTTGAATCTCAATTTGATGTTAGATGATAGGGCGGAACTCTTAATAT
>CAHIKZ030005131.1:655000-717500 GCA_903632075.3 Acanthosepion pharaonis
ATCAGACCTACAAATTCAAAACGATAACAATGTAATAAATTATAAACATGAAATATTAGTGTTTGAGCCTTTTTTTATTTTATATTAATGCTCTATGACATAGAGCTCTACCTGGATTATATCCTTTTGCAGATATATATGTTATATTATGTTATATATATATATTGACCGCTTATATTATATATATATATACAATACTAATGCCAATACAGGCTGTGAAGGTGGATTTGTTGCACTTCTAGAAAGAGAACTTAGAAATCTTCACACTACAGGTTGCTCCTTGCACCAAAATAAACTTCCGTTTAGAGCTCTTTTTAAACATGCAGATGGTACCACAAAAAGCCCTACCACATTGAATGGTCCACTGGGTAAATTATCTGTAAATGGTTACCATAATTTAACCCAGATATCATTTTCAGCTGTTGGCAATCCTCTGGATTCTACTTTTAAAATTGAAAATACAAATACCTTTAGTTGAGACCAAAAACTCCTTTATGAATATAGAATGGGTATTTCTAGAGGTAAGGTGGACTCTAGATTTGCATCATGGAAAATTGGTCCATTAAACCAGGCAATGTGGTTATCTTTAGCCATCAGTATAATGTGTTTATGGACTCGTGGTGCATACCCAGGAAATCTTTCACCCTAACTCCACAGTTTAATAAATTTTATTGTGAATGTTTATGCCATTTGCTGGTTCGAAATTAAAAGAGATAACAAGTTTTACAATCAGCAAATGTATATTTTCAATAAGATCCAAAGGATTAGGAAGCAACCTTATGAAATCCAAAAGATCACATTGAAAAATATACAATACAATTATTTCGACTTACTGCCTGAAAATGTCTAATCTTCAATGATCAAATCTGATAACTGGAAGTGAGGTAAGAAGTTATAAAAATAATTTTGACCATTAGGTAAGTAAATATTTATTCATATAAAACTGACTAAATTAGTTACGCCGATTTATAGAATCATTTTAAGGATTTTATCTAATTTCACCCAAGCAGTACTGAGTGCATTTTTTTTTTTTTTTAAATAACTCAAATTAATTTTTATATTTTTTCAGAAGCGGGGAGCCAGCGAAGAAAAGATTAAAAAGAGTCACAACTATCAATTTTAAAGCTATGAACTGGACACAGTTAATAGATCTGTTATAAGGTGGAGCTTGTGAATCACCATTCACAGAAGAATTTTCTGAAAATGAATTTCGGGAATCTTTATTAAATGGTACGAAGCTTGATTGCCAATTAAGTTAACAAAAGAAGCTTCTCAATCTGTGTATTGGCTTTGAAGTAAGTGCCTTACTTCAAAGCCATACACAGATTGGGAAGAACACAGTAGCAAAAATTTTGTATCAGAAATTGAGACCATCATTTTCGTCTAAGTGCTCTTATATATATATATATATATATATGTATATATATATATATATATATATAGAGAGAGAGAGATATTTGACTATGTATTAAGCCCTATTAAACTATTATTTATTTTTCCACATTTTTTTGTTTGTTGTATTTTGATTCATAATACAAAAATATCAATTTTTTAATGTATTCAAATATTACTGCTTAATTCATGAGGTAAAAACAGCATTTCAAAGTCGTCAGTGATAAGGTGGGGCAGATTTTCAATTTGAAGTTCAGTTATAATTTTTACATTTTATTTCATTTTTATAAAAAATGAGCACATTCCCTGATTTTAATATTCAATTTTTTTTTGTTTTCTCAACAATATTTAGACTAAATCTCGCAAAATCGAGGATTTTTCAGTGAATTTTGGTTACGATTTTTGATGCCAAATGCTCAAAAAACCGTTGAAGTGTCAGATCTAATTTTTTGTATCAGTAATTAATAGGTCTATACAAAACTTTTGGTACATTATACTTTTTGATTTTCTAAAAATAAAAGTGAAAAATCAACCTACCCAAATATATATATATATATATATAAATATATATATATAAATTAATTTCGCTTGAGCTCTCTGGGGGAGGAAGTGTGGGTTTGTAAACAGTGACTGTTATGGCTATTATACCAAGACTCTTCGGTAAAGCGAATCGTGTCCTCTCGGTTACTGCGTGTTTATCTAAAAATAGATACGCTCAAATTTACCGCAGTGCGCCGATGGCTTAGTGGTAGAATATCCGACTGACACCAATTCAGCCGGGTTTCCACCCTAGCTAGAGGCAACCGGACGTATAGCCACACTGAAGAGCTGTGATACAGCCAAACAGTATGTCTGTGGATGACTATATATATATATATATATATATATATATATATATATATATATATATATATAATAGTGGTAAATATACATGTGCAATCATATATCTAATATACATATACATACATATGTATGAAAATAATTCAAGAGGATAGAATCAGGTAGAACTCAATGTCCAGGACAGAGTAAGGATATAATAAAAAGGCGTAAACACTAATATTAGTCTTTAAGCCGTTTTTTTTATATATATATATATATATATATATATATATATATATATATATATATATATATATATATACACACACACACACACACACACACATATATATATATATATATATATATATATATATATATATATATTTCAGCTGACATGAAGTGGAATGATTATATTGAATTAATTGCCAGGCCTGCTGCTAGTTTCAGGGGTGTCATGCCATACAATTTTTTCTCGACAAAATATATCCTAAATATTTATAAATCTACCATTCATATATGCTTTGAATATTGCTGCCATATCTGGGCTGATGCTTCTAGTATGTATTTAGAGTCTGGAAATATAATTACAAAGAAGGATCTGCAATGTTATTAGTTTTGACCTGGTATCTAACATTTAGTCAATGTCCCCCTAATGTAATTAATAATCTATCTTCCTTTTGCTTTTTCTATAAATAATTCCATGCTAATTGTTCTGAAGGCCTAGATTTTATGAATTCAAGCGCAGTACTAGATTGGCGAATAGGTCTCACTATTTTAAAATTAAAACTGAACTATTACGTAATATCAGCTCTTCTATATGGCCGTGAAAAACAAAAATTGAACCAACAGAAATCTGGTTTAACAGAATGATGATGAGAATGCCATTGGGCAGAACATGTTTATTAACGACGAAGTTTTAGAGAAAATTGAAATAAAAAGAACAAATATACTTAACCTTAGCAAGAAGCATTTGAAATGACTACGTTCCATAATGAGGAAACACGGCTTGAAAAATTTGATACTCACAGGACAGATTAAAGGCAAGAGGAAAAAGGAAAACAACGCATAACATAACTTAAAAAAAAATATTTCACACCAAGAAAGGCATAAGTGTCACTAGCAGGTAGGGGGGTCAAAGAGTGAAAGTGAGAGAGAAAACTGGTTATAGGGGGATTGAGGAATGGATAAAAGATGAACACGGTTCAAATCAACATAAGATGGCGGTTGACATTACATTTAAATTTTTGAAGATTGTATTTATCGGAGAACCAATTAAACGGAAGGTTGTTCCACAGTCGGGAAGTGCGAGAAAAGAAACTGTTGGAATAGAAGTTTCGGTTATATTTAATTATTTCAACATTAAAAGGGTGGGACCTAAATGCCAATCTAGTAGCACGCTTAAATTCATGAAGTTGGAGCACCAGGGAAAAAACTTCGTTAGAGCAGTTGCCATGAAAATATTTGTAGAAAAGACAGAGGGAAGCCACATCCCGTCTGTGAGAAAGTGACTGAAGTCGCAATGCCTGGTCATGATCGATTACATTGCAGTTCCTTCTTTGCATTTTGTCGAGAAATTTGAGCCGAGCAGCAGCGACACTAAACCAAACATGGCAACAATTTTCAATGCACGGATGAATGGTAGATACGTAGATGTTTAAGATGGACTCTGACGGTGGACAGGGAAGTTTCTCTGTAGTGGTTAAATGTGAACAGTTTAGTTTTGGAGGTATTAAACTTTGTAATTATTATGAGCTACAAAGGACAGGAAATTGTGGAGAGCCATGATCGTCGACGTCCTGAGAGGTCACTCCACATAGAGGAAGAACAAACTTAAAAATATACGCCACAATGAAGTCAGTAAGAAAAGACAAAACATTCTTCTTCTATGAAATGTATCCCTTCAGGGTGATTATGGCTCTCCCTAAATTCCTACCCTTTGTAGCTCTTTACAATGTTTGTATTTTCACTCCCACTCCCTGTTCTGCCATCCATATACACAGGCTCCTTAGGTAGGTTATTCGCTGCTTCCCTTTGTCTGTCTTGCATTCAATATGCCCTGTGAGTGTCAAATTCTCCAAGCCCTGTTTTCTTATTCAATATCCCAGGAATAACGACTCTCTCCTTCTGATTTTGTAGAAGGCCATGACCCCGAACGGGTGGAAAGGACATGACACAAAGAAGAAGAAGAAGAAGAAGAAAAAGAACAAGAACAAGATCTACAAGAACAACAGCAACAATATGAAGAAGAAGAGGAGAAAGAAGAAGAAGAAAAAGAAGATGAATAAGAACAGAAGAAGACGAAGAAGAAGAGTAAAATGAAAAAGAAGAGGAAGATGAAAAAGAAGAAGTAGAAGAGGAAGAAAAGGACGAAGAAAAGACGACGACGACGACGAAGAAGAAGGAGAACAACAACAGCAAGATGAAGAAGAAGAGGAGAAAGAAGAAAAAGAAGAAAAAGAAGGAGGAAGAAAAAGACGAAGAAAAAACGAAAAAAGAAGAACAAAGAAGATGAAAACGCTTGTATAAAGGACTGACAGAACAGTGATTAGGAGAAAGAGCAAAAAAGACAAAATTTACTAATAGCTACAAAAGTAAGGAAATTGTGGAGAGCCATCATCACCTACGTGCTAAAATGATACGGCACATAGAATAAGAAGTTTTGTAAGTTTGTGTAAAGCCTTGTGTTATTATTTAATATCTCAGGAATTTCGACTCATTCCTGATTTTGTAGCGAGCCATAACCCCCCAACGGGCGGAAAGGACACGGCAAGAAGAAGAAGAAGAAGAAGAAGAACAACAACAACAACAACAATAAAAACAATACGAAGAAGAAGAGGAGGAAGAAAAAGAAAAAAAGAAGAAAAAGAGGGAAAAGAAAAGAAGAAGAGGAAGAAAAAAGAAGACTAAGAAGAGTAAAATGAAAAAGAAGAGGAAGATGAAAAAGAAGTAGAAGAGGAATAACAGATGAAGAAAAGACGAAGTAAAAGAAGAAGAAGATGAACAACAACAAGAAAAAGATGATGAAGAAGAAGAATAAGGAAAGAAGAAGAAGAAGAAGAAGAAGAAAATAAACGAAGAAGAAGATAAAAAAGAACAAGTAAAAACAGAAGAAAAAGACGAAGAAAAGAAGAAGAAGAAGAAGAAGAAGAAGAAGAGGAAGAAGAGGAAGAACGAGAAGAAGAAGAAGAAGAAGAAGTTTGTACAAAGGACTGAAAAAACAGGGATTAGGAGAAAGAGCAAAAAGAGAAAATTTAGTAAAAGCTACAAAGTTAAGGAAATTGTGGAGAGCCATCATCACCTACGTCCTAAAATGATACGACACATAGAACAAGAAGTTGTGTAAGTTTGTGTGTGAAAGCATTAAACAAAGCCATACTCGCGTTCAAAATATCAGACAATTGAGCGTCTAGCTCAGGAATTAAAAAAAGAATTGTTTTTCACTTCGTCTAAAGAAAATTACTTTCATATCGCTCTGGATCTGTCGAAAGGTTCATGCTGCCATTTATGAATCACAGAGTTTGTCAAGCAACGGTTCGTTGAGACTAATGTCTCAGAGGGCAAATATGCAATATTCTAAATTGGGATTTAGATTTTATCTACCTTTGCGGAAAATGCCAAATATGTTCTTGCGCTCAGAATCCGCCTTAAATCGAGGAAGTTATTCATATTGTCTTGGTTTTTAACTTCTATCCGACAAAAAAAAGAATTTTGAATCGCCCTGCTCAGACATCGGAAGAAATTTCAGACATTTTGAAATGGTTTTCCACCATATATATATATATATATATATATATATATATATATATATATATATATATATATATATGCCCAAGTATAGGATTGGTGTATACGGAATAAATTCCAATAACCAAAAATACTATTCTGAAAGAGTGCTCAATACAGAGTAGAGCAAATATAATTTATTCGAAAATTATAACGTAAATATGGTATAAAATCACGATAAAACATACCATATAATGACATATTCATGTTATAATTTTCGGACGTTCAGGCCTGTAAATGCTGTTTAATACTGTTTATTATAAACAGAGCATTTACTTAAATATTTGTATCTATAAAAAGAATGTATAAACATAAAAATGTCTTAATATAATTGTTGTACTTTGTCCATTTCATAATGTGTGACGTCATTTGTTTACATTTGGCTACGCCATGAGCAGATATGAATGTACGTGAGAGATTCATGGAAGATTGAAGTTTAAATACAGTAAATTCTACCTAGCTAACCGAACGCTCTTTCGTGGCCAAATCGGTAAATGACGTTTCTATATAGGATACAGGTTCGAATCCTGTCGGAGGATGAATAGTTTCTGTGAAAATTTCTCGAACATTCAGGCCGGTAAATGTTGTTTATTATAAACAGAGCATTTACTTAGATATTTGTATCTGTAAAAAGAATGTATAGACATAAAAATGTCTTAAAATAATTGTCGGACTTTGTCCATTTCATTATATATATATAATCCAACAGACAACAAAAAACTTTATATATATATATATTAAACATGCAAACGTCAGAGAGACTCTGTTGAGTCTGGGCATGAATGCGATAAGGTAATTTTATTTATGGCCCCCAATTATTCTCAGAGATCCAATCGCACCTTTTCTTATATACAATTTTTTTCTTTCTTTCATTCTAAACTGAAAAAGCCAGTGAAAGCAGAAGTTCTCGGGGAAACACGTCGTTTATAGATTTTACACCTTGTTTTATCATCTTCATTCTTGTTTCCGTTATTTGTATACATCCTACGCACACACGCACAAACACACACACACACACACATATATATATATATATATATATATATATATATATGCAAGACTTTCGGTAAAGCGAATCGAGTTCTTTCAGTCACGGTGTGTTTATCTAAAAATAAGTACGCTTAAATTCAACCAACAGCTTAATGGTAGAAGAGAACGAATCAAATATGAACTTACAATATTAATTTAAAATAGGTTCAATACCTCTGTAGTGTTGACCATGTTTGCCGTAGTCTCTGAATATGGAATCCAGTGAAGTCCGTAATGTTTTCAATATCAGAGGTTGGCAGTGTAGATTCGGAGAAAGTAGCGGCTGTTAATTCTTTAAGTGTTGGATATCGGGTTGGTAGTGAAGATATTTTGGGAGAAAAAACAAAATGGCTGCCTTTATACACGTCGCATTGAATACTGTGAGCTTTCTGATTGGTTAACCCTTCTATTGGTGAACTCTAAAATGAGTCAGCTCATTTTGACTGGCTCACTAGTACATATATCCAAAAAACTGTAACAAGTAGGGCTATAATGCTTTATTATAAAGTATTACAGTCGAACATGTGTAAAACCGCAACATCAACGCATCCATGTTTTAATGCCGATCATAGCATCTCATCAGGAGGTGGGAAGTGAAGGTTATTATAATTTTCCTTGTACAAAGTTTACCAGACCTATTGCTGATCTTCAGTTTGTCGGTAATATATTTAAAAGTGTTAATATAATTAACATAATTAAAAGTATTAATATTTATTTTTTTATAACTCTTGTTTAATGAATTTGTAAAAAATACCATATTATCCTTAGATAAAAAGATCGTAGTTTTGTCAGATTTTACGAGAATTTGATCAGATCTGTTAATGACCTTATACAATGTATCCAGGTGCTTCTGAAGTTGATATTCGTTTATGAAAAGTAATGTTGTTAATAATATTTAAGAGATGCGATGATTGGCATCGAAACATAAGTGCAGTGATATAGCGGTTTACGTATGTTCGTATGTAATACTTTATAATAAAGGAATATATATATATATATATATATATATGTTTATACATCCTTTTTATAGATACAAATATTTAAGTAAATGCTCTGTTTATAATAAATAGTATTAAACAACATTTATCGGCCTGAATGTTTAATACTGTTTATTATAAAACAGAGCATTTACTTAAATATTTGTATCTATAAAAAGAATGTATAAACATAAAAATATCTTAAAATAATTGTCGGACTTTTTCCATTTCATAATGTGTGACGTCATTTGTTTACATTTGATACGTCATCAGCAGATATGAATGTACGTGAGAAATTCATAGAAGATTTAAGTTAAAAAACAGTAAATTAGACCTTGCCAACCGAACGCTCCTCTGTGGCCAAATCGGTTAAAGGCACGTCAAGCTATATGAAGGTTCCGTATAGGATACAGGTGCGAATCCTCTCGGAAGACGAATATTTTCTGTGAAAATTTCTCGGACATTCAGGCCGGGAAATGTTGTGTAATAATGTTTATTATAAACAGAGCATTTACTTAATAATTTGTATGTATAAAAAGAATCTATAAACATAAAAATATCTTAAAATAATTGTCGGATTTTGTCCATTGCATATATATATATATATATATATATATATATATATATATATATATATATTATAAATTTATTGATTTAAAATATGTTTTTTTTACACAGTTTCAACCATGTTTTAAAAATAAAGCTAAAACCCCGAATTCAATTTTGCAATTAAATTAAAAGCATTAGTTCCATTTCATCTTCAAGCGAATTTTGGAGTAACTTTTAAAAATTACCGGGTTTTAAAACCTGGTAATTTTTAAAAGTTTTTAAAACCCGGTAATTTTTAAAAGTTTTTAAAACCCGGTAATTTTTAAAAGTTACTCCAAAATTGCTTGAAGATGAAATGGAACTAATGCTTTTAATTTAATTGCAAAATTGAATCGGGTTTTTTAGCTTCTATTTTGAAACATGGTTGAACTGTGTAGAAAAAAAAACATATTTTAAATCAATTAATTTATAATATTAATGCTCTGTAAATTTACATTGAGCACTATTTTGAAAAAATAAAAATATCTATAAGAACACCGGATTTTATATCTTGCTGTTCTTTCTTTTTATTTATATTCATATGTATATATATATCTATTGACCACTTATGGTTCGATGATTTGGATCTTGATTACGATTCCAATGTAATAAATTATAAACATGGAATATTAGTGTTTTAAGCCTTTTCATTTTATATATATATATATATATATATATATATATATATATATATATATATATAGAGAGAGAGAGAGAGAGAGAGAGAGGGAGAGAAAGAAAGAAATGTATTATAAATCTATATGTTGTTTTTCTTTATTAATTAAATAATATTAATTATATTTTCCGGCCTTGATATTCGAGAAATTTTGCAGAAAATGTTGGTTCTCCGTCAAGAATCGAACCTGTATTACTATTCAGAAAATTTCATTTGATCATTTAACGATTGACCATTTACTTAAATAAATTATATCTATAAAGATAATGTATTTACTTAAAATTTCCATTCATATATATATATATATATATATATATATATAGATAGATAGATAGATAGATAGATAGATATGTTTATGAATAAAAATGACAATAGGAAAACAAGTAATTCCTGACGCGTTTCGTCCAATGTGGACTTTATCAAAGCAAAATACGAAATGAATTTAATTGAACAAGGTAACTAATAAAAACAAAAAACAGAATGTTTCTAGCAACTGGGATGTAGAGAAATGCTATTTTCATATTGTTAACTGAAAATAACGTCAGTATTTGTCATGTGTGGAGAATATTGTCATTATATCTGTGTTGATGTATTCTTCACTACTGCTTAAATCGGAGAAATTTTCATATATATATATATATATATATATATATATATATATATATATATATATATGGGTGTGTGTGTGTGTTTGTTTATATATATATATATATATATATATATATATATATATATATCAATGAAAAATTTTACTATATACGTTACTTTTATAGATATAATTTATAAGTATATTTTATAAAGTAAAGGTAACAAATCCGTTGTTACCTAAACAAAGTGTATACTAGGAATATAAAATAAAAAAATAAAATTTCTAAAATAAAACTGATCCACAAAAGTTCAATTTATATATGATTTCCGAGCCATATAATTAATAAACAATAAAATTCCGAATTACCTCATATGGAGAATAGCCTATTTTGGCAGATGATGATATATGACCTCAGCATGGTCAAATTACAGCTTTTAAACAGACAAGACCAGACGCTTCCTCTGCACCTAATTAGTATAGCACGTCTGGCTATATGACGTTTCCGCGTAGGACAGAGATTCGATTGCTGTTGGAGGACGCATATTTTAAATAAAATTTTTCGGATAATCAGGCCGTTAAATGTTGTAAATACTGTTTATTATAAACAGAGCATATATATATATATATATATATATATATATATATATATATATATATATATATATATATATATATATATATGTCAGGCTAAATGATATATGACTGGTTTACGGAGAACGCGTATTTTCTATGAAAATTTTCGGACATTCAGGGCGGTAAATGTTGTTAATACTGTTAATTGTAAACAGAGCATTTACTTAAATATTTGTATCTATAAAAAATGCATAAACAAGAAATATATTAATTTAATTTTCGGACTATATATATATATATATATATATATATATATATATATATATATATATATATATATATATATATTATGAAATAGATGAATTCCGACAATTTACATACGCTATATCTCTTTTATTGAACATTTTATCCCATAAATATAGCACACCTTATAAGTATATATATATATATATATATATATATATATATGTGTGTGTGTGTGTGTGTGTGTGTGTGTGTGTATTCGCAACTTGCATTTGCATTCCTTTTCTCATGATTTCCCATCCTCATATATTTTCCCTCCTTGTAGATTTCTTACTCCCACCCAAGCTCACATACACACACAGACACACACACACACACACACACACAGACACACACACACACACATATATATATATATATATATATATATATATATATATATATATATATATATATATACGTCTGTATGTGTGTGTGTTTGGTTGTGAGAATATATTTGTTCGCGTGCCATTTTTTTTCTACTTGTCAATGTTCGCTCTTTATCTATAGAAATCGGTTCATATCTTCACCCCTCTCAGCGTCTTATCTTTATATCTATACAAAGTGCAGTGCTTTTAAATACCTTCCATCGTAAAAAGTTTTTTATATATATATATATATATATATATATATATATATAGTGAGTCATTTTTTCAACGTTTCAAGTATTTTTGACGAAATAGTTTATTCCTCACTTACTTAAAATTTTATCACCATTCTCGATTTTTTTTTCCTTTTTCCTTTAGGCCCTTTCTCCTCACATAAAGATATCGCCTGTCATAAAATAATACTTCAATTTTTGATTAAATTAATTCCTCGAAATCTTTTGAGTTTCTTGAAATTATTGGGACCGCATACAACATGAGAAATGAGACAAACATCCTTTTTTAGAATGTCCAAATACACTTCATGTGAACGAACATCTCTCATATCTTTTTGACAGAGCCTCATTTTCAACATGAGCATGGGCGTTGTTATTGAGCAGATCGACCGGTCTAGTTCGTTCGTGGAGGCGTGGAGTAATGGATAGCGGCTCAGATTAAGGCAATCGGTAGAGCCGAGTTCGAATTCCAGTCAGATTAAATTCCATTACATTCACTTACGTGCTAATAACTTGAGAAAGGTATGAATCCTCCTCTTCTTCTTACCTAACTATGGGTAAATAGCAGGACAGACCGGGTTCTATAGCCTTGGATAACAACTGGTCTACCGCAGAAAGAAATGGCAACCTACTACGGGAAAAAATATGTGTCTCGTCAATAATGATGCATGATAGCGTAAGCGTGTATCACGCATGGCACATAACTGATAGATTTTTTCCGGGAATTAAACAAAAGAAAAAGGAATCAAAAAGTAAACGTTCGATGGGCATACATACTAAGCTAAGTTAAAAATCATTAACGAAAAGAAACACTATCATATTCTAACCTCAATTGAGTGATTATTTTTTACGGCTTATCAACCTTTTTTGGTGGGGGAGTATTTAAAGCCGAAACTTACTTTTGGATTGTAAGAGTAATATTGTTTTTCGAGTGAATATAGCATTAACATTCGACACGGAAATTTGTCCTAACTGTTTTGTTATTATCAGATAACCGAGTTCGAATTCCAGTCGAATCCATTACATTCACTTACGTGCTAATACTCTTGTGAAAGGTATGAATCCTCTTCTTCTATAGATAAATAGCAGGACAGAGGGGGTTCTGTAGCCTTGGATGGCAACTGTTCTAGCCCGAAAAGTAATGGCAACTGTTCTAGCCCGAAAAGTAATGGCAACTTACTGCGGTAAAAAAAAAAAAAATCGGTCTCGTCAGTCATGTATCGAAAGATACATTATCGCCTAAAGGTGTATCACCCATGGCACATAAATGAATCAGAGAGCCGTGTTCGAATTCCAGTCGAATCCATTACATTCATTTACGTGCTAATACCCTTGAGAAAGGTATGAATTCTTTTCTTCTCGCCACAGCTATGGGTAAATAGCAGGATAGACCGTGTTCAATAGCCTTAGATGACAACTGGTCTATCGCAGAAAGAAATGGCAACCTACTGCGAGAAAAAAAATCTACCTCGTTAATCATGTATCGAAAGCTACATGATCGCCTAAGCGTGTACCACGCATGGCAGATAATTGACTGACTTAGTCCGTTGTAACGAGTTTTTCTGTTCAAATGTTAATGGTAATGCTAAAAATAATCGCCGTTTTATTTGTATATGCTAACACTAACATTTATTAAACGAGCAACCAGGATAAATGTCGGTCGAAATTTATAACATGTTTCTCGTACAACATTTTTTTCAGGAAAATAGGTTCTAAAGTCCAGTAGAAGTTATCTCCCTTTCAAGTAGTGATGACGATTTCCTTTGTAACCCTTCTAGCACCGATGGGGGTTTTCTTTCTGAACTTTTTGTTTGAACTAAAATGGAACGTCAATATCTTGATTTTGTCACCATTTTCAC
Organism: Acanthosepion pharaonis; assembly: GCA_903632075.3. Classification (NCBI taxonomy): domain Eukaryota; kingdom Metazoa; phylum Mollusca; class Cephalopoda; order Sepiida; family Sepiidae; genus Acanthosepion; species Acanthosepion pharaonis. The sequence goes on from CAHIKZ030005131.1 coordinate 668,172, forward strand.
TCTTAGCTATTTCTGCTATACATTTAATTGTTGCTCCTGATGAAGGCTTTCAAGGGATGTCGTTTCTAACATTTGGTTCAGTTCTTTCCTTGTGATTATATAGCGCCTTTCAACTCGGCTCAAAGAAGTGTGGGCTTTGTCAAGCACACAGGCTTCACTCGGTTAAATCATTTTTTAACCATTGACCTGTCTTAGTGGCTGGGAACAGCTGACAATTTAGATATTTCTGAACAAGTTTGGCATGATATCAACATACTGGGATGGATAAATTGTCGTTTAAATGAAGCAAAAATTAATATCGACCTGACAAAATCACTGAACCTTTTGTGATCCATATTTGTTCTGACCTAGAACTTTATATTCATACAAAGACATTTTCGATAAAACGTTGGCACAATTTAAACAGACTGGTCCACTCGCAAAAATATGGAATTTTTTTTTAGGAGGAACGTAATTCCTAATATATTACTTAAGCCCCAACACTTGTCTGACTCGAACAATATTTAATCATAGGGATTTATAAGGGAAATCCTGTTTAAAATACCGACAGAGTATCAAGTCGATCTTTGACTTTTACGGATGTTACTGTAAATAACACCTAAAACAAGCCGGAAAATCGACCGATCAAAACGTTGAAAAAAATTCTCAAAATAAAGAAAAAATAATGAATTAGTTTCTTTGTCCGAAAAATTCTTGGATGCTTTGAATATTACTGCCACATATGGTTCGGTGCTCCTGCTATATATTTAGAGATTATTGATAAAGTCCAACGAAGACTCAGCAATATTAATGGTCCTAACCTGGTGTCTCGGCTTCACTTAATTTCCCACAGGCATAATCTTGCTTCCCTGTGCCTTTTCTATAAATACTTCGATTCGGTATCTAGACTTTCTGAATTTCAGCGCAGTACTAGATTGGCAGCTAGGTCTCATAAATTTACAATTAAATTGACTAAATGTAACCGTAAGTTCTATCCTAACAGTTTCTTTTCTAGCATTTCTCCGTTCTGGAGTTCCTCCGGCTCCATGTTTTCTGGCCAACTTTGATATTTAAAAATGTAAATGCAATATCAATCCTTATCTACTGTTTTCTTGATTTCTCTTCTATTGTTCTAGCTCTTGTTTCTCTTTATTTCTTATTCTTTCACGCTCTGTGACCCCTTGTGTCTTAGTGGCTTTAATGCCTTCCATGATATGATTGATATAAAAGCAACAAACGACGGATTTGCCGTGTCCCTTTGAATCGTTGGCCATCATGGCCCTCCACCATTTCCTGTTCTTTATCTACTGTCTTCTTGATTCCTCTTCTATTGTTCTCATTCCTTAATAAATGTTTCTCTTTTTTCTTATTCTTTCATGCTCTGTGACCCCCTTGTGTCTTAGTGGCTTTACCGCCTTCAATGGGGTGATATGATTAAAATAAAAACAACAAAAGACGTATTTGCCGTGTCCCTTCGAATCGTTGGCCATCATGGCCCTCCACCATTTCCTGTTCTTTATCTACTGTCTTCTTGATTCCTCTTCTATTGTTCTCATTCCTTAATAAATGTTTTTTTCTTATTCTTTTGCACCCAGTAACCCTTTTTGTCTTAGTAGATTTACTCCTTTGCATTAATCTCCTCTGGGTGGGTCACGTGTGCAGAATGCATCCCGTGAATCATTCTGTCTGGAGAAGTCGTCAACAGCAAGAACCTAGGAGGGGGCCCAAGACGACGATTCAAGGATCAGTTGAAGACAAGCCAATATCGACCTCGACACCTGAGAAACTGTTATGGCAAATTATACATTCTGGTATATGGCCATCTGAGAGAGGAGACTTTCGAGCCCAACAGTCATCATGAAGAGGATCTGGGTTCACCATACAACCCCCACATCCATGACTCCTGATCAGGAGTTGACTGGAACTTCTCAGACCTTTCAATCACCGCCATCAGAGGGATGAAAGGAAATAACAAGATAGCTTGACGATCCTGATGCTAGGATGCGAGCGGGCGCCGACGACTACTTTGAATGGGGGTGGGGGGAATATTTAAAAAAAAAAGAATAAAAATATGTTTTAAAAACTATTAGTTTGATCAGAATGTCCTTACTCACTTAGGATTTGGAAAGAGAACCGGAAAATTTTATGAAACAACACCAACATTTTATGAAACAACACCAACATTTTATGAAACAACACCAACATTTATTCTTCATTCTCGGCGATTTTCTGCCAGCGATCACCCCCCCCCATCTGAATCTGTCCCAGATACCAGTCCCATGGCTTTGAAAGCAAAAACTGTAAACAAGCTTCATTCACTTTATGAAAAGTGTTGAATCGCTGGTCGCGGAGGAAGTGTGCCAATGAGGGAAATAGGTCATAGCCACTCAGATCAGCATCGGGACTAAATGGTGGATGTGGAGGTATCTCAAATGCTGTCCATCTGTTTGAACGTCTCCTTAGTCAACGTGTCAGTATGTGGCAACACATTGTCTTGCTGAAACAATAGCCCGACCTAGACTGACCAAAGCAGGATATCTCTTCTTTAGTTTGTCGTACAGGCGCTCTAGGTGCTGGCAATACAGTTTAGCGTTGATGGCGTGACCGTGTGGAACAAACTCGAAATGCAATATTTCACCAGACACAGATCCAGATTTGTTGTTTTTTTTTCCGTTTCTTAAGTGGGACAGGACTTTGTGGCCAACGTGCCCGATGAGCTGGAAAAGCAGAGAACATTAAGTTGCACACCTAATTAATAAATTTGATGATTATTTATTTGCTTGCCAGTGTATGCGCGCCAACACACGCGTATACGGTTGCTTATATTTGGTCTATACACACACACACGCACACATATATATATATATATATATATATATATATATATTTCTATATATTGACATTTATTTATCTTCGTATAAACAATACGCTAGATTTAGTTGTTTTCTCTGTCGAATGAAGATATTTAATTAATAGAAACTCTGACTGATCGTTTGGGTTTCGATCCGGGAGAGAGTATTCGGATGTCTAGTCGCTGCACTGGAGGAGTTGTACAGTATGCGAATGACATTTTATTTTATATATATATATATATATATATATATATATATATATATATATATATATATATATATATATATAGGGAAAAACTTACTGTACTGTCAAGCTATATCACAAATTATATATATATATATATATATATATATATATATATATATATATATTTATATATATTTGTTTTTACACATTGGAGAATCACGTTGTTATTTATGATACAAGTATTTAAGCAACGGACCACGTTTCTGATAAACTGAATTAAAAACATTTACCTATGAATAGCAAAAATTTAGAGTCCGAGTAAATATTTTATATAGAAAATATTAGAACATTCGGGCCATATATATTGTTTATCATAAATATATATTTGCTTAAATACTTGTATCTTTAAATAACAAATATAAACATAAAATGTTTTAATAAATAAATTGTCGGACCTTGTCCATTTCTTAACATATATATATATATATATATATATTATAAATTAATTGATTTAAAATATGTTTTTATCGTTACACAGTTCTAACCATGTTTCAAAAATGGAAGCTAAAAGCCACGAATTTAATTTTGTGATTAAATTAAAGACATTAGTTCCATTTCATCCTCAAGCGAATTTTATTTATATATATATATATATATATATATATGTGTGTGTGTGTGTGTGTGTGTGTGTGTGTGTGTGTGTGTGTGTGTGTGTGTGTGTGAAAATATATAGAAAATAGGAAAGAACTGGTTGGGTAAATAATCCAAAGTTCCGTAGTATTTTAGTTATTATTTTTTAAATACTAATAATCTTAAAATTTACAGATGTACTGTCTGACAAAAAACCTTAGGTGTTTTAGCTTGTAAATGAACAAACCAAAGCCCAAGTAGAACAAACTTAGTTTTGATAAAAATTTTATAAAACCTAGGAAGGTTCATATACGCGGATCGCCAGTTTAACCTTCCTACGCGTAGGTGAAACCTATGTTTGTTGTTATTAGGTTTTATATATATATATATAATAGGATTTTTACTAGTTTATAAGTTTTCATAAACTATATATATATATATATATATATATATATATATATATATATATATAGTTTATGAAAAACTAGTATTCTGATAGGGATAAACCTAATGAGGATAAAATATAGAGAGCTCAATGTAACGCCAGAGCAAATAATTTAAATCACTAGCAAACATCAAATTAAATTATTTGTAGACAGTTTAGAGACATTCAAATTTATATCAAACATTATAATCTTTTATGAACCCCAAAATAAGACTTTCAAAAGTAAAACAAAATAACAGCGTCTGTTTCTAGCCTTTTTTTACAAAGATAATTTAGTGACACCTTCTCTTAACTTCCTTCTCTTTTTTCTCTATGGATTTTTTTTCTCTACCCCCTTCGATATCAATATATAACTTCCGTTAAGTTAACTGTATAAATGTGTCAATGTCTGCTAACTCACTCATGTCTTCTCTCTCCACTCACTTCCTCACTTCGTTAATTTTACATATGTTTAATACGGCCCGTCAAAAAATGTGTAAATTTTCTTTTTCATTTTTGTTTGGAAGTAAAGTCTGATGATCCGCAGTCCTTTAAAAGGGCTGTGGTGAAATAATTATTACATGAAAACCTTAAAAAGTGGTATGTTTTATTTAAAATCTCTCTCTCTCTCTCTCTCTCTCTCTCTATATATATATATATATATATATATATATATATATATATATATATATTTTCTCAGTCGTTTCTTTAGTGCTTCGAAAATGACTTTCTGACTTTCAATATAGAAATAAATATATATTCAGTTATACGTTCTAGTTTCTTAGATCTCCAGCATAGTTAAGTTAGACACAAGACTACAATTAATGTGGAACGCCCGCGCGTATATTAAGGTGAAACCACAAACTGTCTAGTTCTAACACCACTACTCCAGTTTTGGACGCTTCAGACATCAGGTACTGACCTTGACGTTCCGACTTCTTAGTGCAATTGTCAAGGTGCAGTTCGGGTAGGCTATCTCCATGGAAAGAGATCTTTCATGTTCGGGGATATCTATTGAAAGGCTCGTAACCTCTCGTAGTATCTTGTCATATTTAATAATAATTTTCTTTTGTGTATTCGAATTAATTATCAAACTCTGATAATTCTACGCCTCAAGAGTATAGATTGAGGCTGTATTTATTATTGTTTTGGGGTTTATTTATTTTTTTGCTGAGGTAAATTAAAACTATTTCAAGTTGTCTTCCACCCTTAAAATCTCCCGCGAAAACAGATCCGTTTTCTGCAAGTTTATATGAAATTGTGTGTGGACGAGAGTGGTGCATTCATTAAAATTAAGTTTTTTTTCTTCTTCCTAGTATGCCTTCAGGATATGGCAACTTAGCCGCTAGAATAAAAATCAAGAAAGTAAGAAAATGAAAAGTAATGAAAAGGAGGAAAAAGATTAAAAAATTTGAATAATTAAAAAAAGAAAAAAAAAAAGGATAAGAACAAAATCAAATCTGCGAGAGTTCCTTATTTTCTGTCTTTTTGTATTACTTCTCATGGGAGCGCTGCCTAGAATCAGATGCGATTTGCATTGAAATTCATGAATTGGTATTAACTCTGGCAGAGTGGCGGGATTTAGCATTTGGAGGAACGAAAATAAAATGAACTGTGTGTTGGTTGTCTTTTTGGCGGGAATTGAAGACGAAGTTGGCGGGAATTGAAGGCGAACTTACGATGGAAGAAAAGAAAAGAAAAGAAAAGATAAGTGAGGAGTGGGTAAATGATATTCCTTCCTAATTCAATATTCTTTTCCGAAGTAAAAATTTATGTTGTCTTTTTGATTCTCAGTCCATATTTTTTAAAGTTATTGTTGACACGCTCAGCAAACACACATGTGAATGTTTCTCTGTTTGTCTGTCTCTCTGTCTGTCTGTCTGTCTGTCTGTCTGTCTCCAGCTCTCTATCTATCTATCTCTTGATGGGTTTTATCAGTTTCTCAACATTCTTAACTCTTCAGATCCAGTGATGTGTGTGGGGAGACACATAATTTCGACTTTGTTTGTAAACGTATTTAACTCATAGCATCGCAACTTTGGGTATTAATATCTTATCATTAGAAGCTCACGGTTTTAAGCACCAACGGTAATCCGAAGCTCAAAATGGTGTATAATGATTGATTTTTTATATAACCATTTTAATGCTGATTCTTATATAATTTGATACGTAGAAACAGAAAACATCATTTACAATCAACTTCATGTAATATTAATAACTGTGGTGGTAGGATCCACCTAATTTGCATAGTGGAGTACCGACCATATAAATATGGTTGGTACCGGGAAGAGAGGGAGGAATCAAGTGATTCAACCAGAGACTCTGCACGCCTGCGACTCAGTCAACACATTCTCCAGGAACAGTCTTACCAGGAATATACAAAAGACTATATGTAAATATTGTGTACACTTTCTTGTTTCAATACATTTTGTTCTAAGTACCTTTTTGTGTTGCATTATTATTCCATGCATTAGTCAAGTTTCAACAATAACATTTATCGAAACTTCAAAGTTCGCGGTTATAAGCAACAACGGTAATCTAAGGCTCAAAATGGCGGATAACGATTGACTTTTTACATATCCATTTTAATGCTGACTCTTATGTAATTTGATGCTTAGAAACAGAAACCATCAATTAATAACAGATTTTTTATTATAAATCTATAATATACAAAATCATTTGATAAGGTTCGATCTAAAGATCTATTTGAGCTACTAGGTAAGTTTGAGGTATTTGGGAAATATATTAGGATGACTTAAACTGGGAGAAATCTGCCAGCACAAAATGAATTCAGTAAGCACACAAAATAAAAAATGGGGAGTAAGACAAGGATGTGTCTTGTCACGGGACTCTTTCAAACTTTATAGCAAGGCGGTCCTGATAAAACTAAAAGTCCTAATAGGATTTATTATTGGCGGACACAATCTGAATAATAGGCAGATGATGCAATTTTGATAGCAAAACATATAAAAGAAAACTACATGAAAACCTACAGACAGGTTCGATTCGTCTTATCCTGAAACAACCGACCGGTCGGGGAGGGCAGTTTTTGGGGGACCCGTTGTAGCCTCTGTCATTTTGTCAGCACTGTTTTATGGCCATCCGCCATTTTTAAAAAATATTTTAAAACTGACGTTACATTTTCAGTCATCAACTAATAATATACATCGTGTATTTGAATGGTCGCTGTGGTGCTTACCATGTCCTACAAAGTTTGAGAACGGAAAGGTTTCGGCTTCGATTTTTTTTCGTTCTCTTTACTTTTTTTTTCTACTTAATTTATACTGTCAGTCATCAAATATAATAATCGACAGGGCCGGTATTTACTACCCCAAACCTCTCGACCGCGTGAGGGACCGATGTCTAACGGGGAGATGAGCAGAGGTGCTAATTTCCGTAGTGTTTAAAAATAAAAGAATTCGGTGAGATTAGGAACTGAGAGAAGTTAGAATATGTGATAAGATATCGGAGGACATTGTCAAGGAATGACATTTTTCTAACACTTGAAAGAAAGAGAGAGACAGGCAGATAGATAGGCAGAGACAGAAAGGGCGAGAAGGCATTAGGGAAAGGGCATGAGTGTTATTCGAGGCCAGTATTTTCCAGAATATCAAGAGAAAAATGAATAAAATGAGAGTGGAAGAGGGGGCTAGATGGGGTTGGGGGGAGTTGCTGCCCGAATACGTGCTGCACACTAGCGGCAACGCAACTACGGTGAAAAAAGGAAATACTATTGGACAAGGGCAGACAACTAAGGTAACAGTAGCAAAGACTTCCATTGGGTTGGTGCATAATTATCAATCGTCTTTTAAACACTATTTATTATGAAAAAAGAAACATAACAATTCAACAATAACATTTTTAAATGATTATTCCGGAGCGTATGATTATCGACACGAATGTTTAGAACCTGAAAATAAAGTCTCAGTCAGTCAGTCAGTCAGTCTATCTATCTATCTATCTATCTATCTCAATCTGTTTTTTCTATCTATCAATCTATTGGGTTGGTGCATAATTATCAGGCGTTTTTTAAACACTATTTATTATGAAAAAAGAAATATAAGAATTCAACAATAACATTTTTAAATAATTATTCCGGAGCATATGATTATCGACACGCATTTTTAGAACCTGAAAATAAAGTCTCAGTCAGTCAGTCAGTCTGTCTCTCTGTATATATGTCTGTCTGTCTCTGTCTATCTATCTATCTATCAATCTATTGGGTTGGTGCATAATTATCAGGCGTTTTTTAAACACTATTTATTATGAAAAAAAGAAACATAACAATTCAACAATAAGATTTTAAATGATTATTCCGGAGCGCATGATTATCGACACGCATTTTTAAAATCTGAAAGTAAAATATTTTTATTAAAACAAAAGACAACAAATAAAAAACAGCAATTTTTATTCGCAAATAACTCGCCTTGAAAAACGCCTGATAATTATGCACCAACGAAATATGAAGATTTGCAAAGATACCTTCAATGGAAGAAGTTACCAGAGACAATGAGTTCCCAAGAGGCATTCAGATTTCGTGATTAATTACTAAGTAAGGAAATTAGATCTGAAGATCGATATTAATTTAAGAAAAAAAAGTCAAAGTTAGGTACGGATTAATTTTAATTAGTAATAATAATAGCGGGTTGGTGCATAATTATCAGGCGTTTTATAAACATTATTTATTATGAATAACGAAACATAACAATTCAACAATAATATTTTAAAATGATTATTCAGGAGCGTATAATTATTGACACGCATTTTTAGAACCTGAAAATAAAATAATATTTTTATTAAAAAAGAAGTAAACAAAACAGCAATTTTTATTCGTAAATAACTTGCCTATAAAACGCCTGATAATTATACACCGGGTCAATAGTTAAGAGAATAGCGCGATTTAAGAAAAATAAAAGAAAAAAACTGATTGACAATATCGACAGAATGCCTGTCTTCTTCAAGATATTTATTTTTTTAAAATTCAAGTATACAATTATATAAATAAAAATATAAGTCTTTGTACAAACGTTGTTTGTCATGTAATGAAAAAAAAAGCCAAAGTTTTGATTTTATTTTAATTAAATTATAATAAGTGACATTTGAGCATTTCAGAATTCAGTCTAAAAAAACGAGCTTTAATACTTAACTTTAAGGTTGATATATTTAAGGACAGAAAAATTTACTTTATCTAATAAGAACGTCTACAAAAAACTATGACAGTGATTTGTAGTAACCAAGACCTTTTAGAAAACTACATTAAGCGAAAGAAAAATTAGAGAAAACATCTAAACCCACTTAATGGGTCAGAAGTCAATTTTAGGTCAACAATGTTGCATATTAGCACCAAATTATTGAGGTTGAACCCTCAAAGTTCGTTCCGTTGTTTTTATTCAAGTAGTTTTGTTCTTCTCAGTCATTATCAAGAACCATCTGTTTCATCTCTATCTATAAAAGGCAGGACGTGTGTGTGTGTGTGTGTGTGTGTGTGTGTGTAACGAATTTCGTCGTCCGCAACTTTCGACGGATTTGCACCAAAATTTACATGCACATGCTCCAAGTTAGTGGAAAAGCCAAGGCCGACCTTGCATTTCACAACTCCTATCGATAGTGAAAATAATCGATTTTTCATGCTTCTACGGCAGTTTTCATGTAGTTTGCGGCCATTTTCTACTAGCCAGAGTGAGAGCCTATAGATGGCTGCCGCGAATAGGCAGAAAAATTCTATTGGCCAGTGTGAGAGCCAACAGCTGACAGACACGAATGTTAACTAGCATGCTAGCATGCAAAAAAATCGATAGCTGCATTCGTCACAAAGTGGGAAAAATTTAAATCTGCATGGCACTTTACTCCAATTGGCTCATTCGCTTGCTTAAACTCAACGTTGATTCTGATTCCGCAGAACTGGGTTGGGTGTGAAAAAGTATTTGTTGTTAACATTCTTTTTCATTCGGTTTTTCCAGTTACGAGTCCTTTTTAAAGATGATCGTTTTGTGTTCAATTTGTTTAGTTCTTTTTTCGTAACAGATTTAATGTTTAGTATAGAGCGTAGAAAAAATTCGCGGTGTGAGAATTGAAAATGAACACAATTGTGTTCATTTCGTTTAGTTCTTTTTTCATAACAGATTTAATGTTTAGTATAGAGCTTAGAAAAAATTCGCAGTGTGAGATAGGCAAGAAGTAAGGCATGTAGCAACATCAGCACGGCAAAGGGCACCCTTTAAAGGCAAGGAAGGGCAAAAATATTTTAAGTCAAGTGATAGCTATTGCTGTATGAGTCGTACGATTTTTGAATCAAGCACGGGCAACGCTGGGGCCATGCTGCTAGTCTCTCCATATAATAGCTAGATGCAGTTAACTGAATATTGAATATCATACTTGGAGCACAATTCTTTCTATTGACTGACACGGTCGTAAGTAGTCGACAAATAAAATACAAGACAATCATGACCATCTATAAAGGCTTTAATTTGTTTTTCCTCTTTAAATTCATTAAAAAAAGCTAAAAAGAAGCAACAAAAATCTAAAAAAAAAACTAAAAGAGACTTCTAAGATTTCTCTAACACAGAGGAAAGTTTTCTTCCAAGGAATGTCTCATATGAAGAATCTGTAAACGTATCTCCTAACTCAGCCTCTGCGACTAACATCTTCAGTCTTTGGTATCGGACCCCTCACTTGATTTCTACGAAAAACCATAGATGATACTGTTCAGGACGAACACGACAAATAGGATATCTTAATTAAGAGCATTTCCTCAGATGTGTACGACCATATTGCTACTTTGGAATCTACTGTAAATCGTCTCAAAATATTATACGTAAAACCCACAAACGAAATCTTCGCTAGAAATGTTCTAATAACGCCTGGCCAAAGAGAAGACAAAGATATTGGTGATTATGTTCAGCTAGTAACTAAAGAATTCAGTTTCAAAGCAATTACCGCTGATGAAAAGCGAAACGGCCGCGGTAAGAGATGCATTCATTATCGGCATGCGCTTTAAATTTCATACGACAGTATCTTTTAGAAAACAACGCTATTGATCTACACCAGAGCTCTATACATAGCCCAGAAAAAACACTGAATCATATTCACATCCGCTCTCAGCAACTATATGCAGATCAGATTTAATAACAGACATCAGTCTACTGTATCTCTGCATGATTTGACTCGAGTTGGGAACAAATACGATCTGGGAGAATCAAAAATTAGAGAATTATTCACTCACATATTCTCATACACAACCACACACAGTGAGCCCAGGTGGGCTAACTTTGGAAACAGAGATATGATGATGTACAATTTGGCCCAATCTGTTTCTGATAATTGATTAAGGTCATTTAGAAGTGTATAGACAAGATGAGTTCATAAAAGAGGAATAGTTGTCCACGTGAGGCTAATCTGGCTTTGTGAATGGCACACCGAATTCCATGAGGAAAATAAGGTTTATTTAAATTTTCTTTATTTTATTTCGTCCTCACTTGTTCACTCACATATTCTCATACATAAAGACACACAGTGGGCCTAGATTGGCTAACTTTGGAAATAGAGATATGATGATGTATAACTTGGCCCAATCTGTTTCTGATAAGTGATTAAGGTCTTTTTTAAAAGTGTATGGCCAAGTTGAGAAAAACATTAGCCGCAACAGCTTTTTGAAAAGAAAATGAATTACTAAAGCTCCCAAGAAAATTAAGTTTCGACATTAAAAGACACAAAAGGTGTTGATATACCGTTAAACATACCAAACCAAACTTACTCTATTACAGCTAAACTACGAATAGTTGTCCACGTGACGTCAATCTGGCTTTCTGAATGGCGCACCTAATTCCATGAGGAAAATAAGTTTTATTAAAATGTTGTTTATTTCGTTTCATCCTCACTTGTTCACTCACATATTCTCTTACACCACCAATGATTAAGTACAATGTTTCTTGAATTTTATAACTTTTCTTTGAATCATACATTTTCATCGTTTTAGACGATTGGTGATTTTCAATAAGGATGATCATGCATAAAATAACATTTTTCTTTAGAAAAGGAACGTCCATAATTTTTCTCCCTAGAAAAAAATTATGTTTTTTTTTTTATTTTAAAAAATATTTTATTATATTTTCGAAAGAATAAACAAGAAATAAATCACACGCAACAGGGTGTGTTAATCATTCTGTCATTGTTGAATGTTAAATGAGATTTATTTTTTTAACTCTTGATAAATCTTTTCTGCGAAAAACAATCAATCTTTCCCCCATTTCTAAGGCAGATGCTTATGTGTATCGCCTGTCTGTAGTGATAATAGCAGAGGTATCATCAGTTAAACACTTAACCCGAATTTTTTCAGTAGTCCTTCCGCCTTATGAACTTGAACTGTGGGCCTAGATATCTCAAAGTCGTTCAACAAGATTTGGCATGCTGGCCTTCTCCACAAGCTGGCCTTCTCCACAAAGTGTCACGGGACGAATTTTTGAATCAGTCTTGAAGGGCAAACCGAATTTCGCGAGGAAAATAAGTTTTATTAAAATTTTGTTTATTTCGTTTCATCCTCACTTGTTCACTCACATATTCTCATACATAACCAATGATTAAGTACAATGTTTCTTGAATTTTGTAACTTTCCTTTGAATGTTACGTTTTCAACGTTTTAGACGATTGGTGATTTTAACTAAGGGAGATCATGCGTGTAACTACCATTTGCTTTAGAAATAGTATCTTCATAATATTTGTTTTGTCTGGAGAAGAAACATATTTTCTGGAGAAGAAACATACTTTTTTTTTTTTCACTAGAGAAGACGTATTTTTAATCTAAATATATTCTTTGCCTTTTCAAATAAATAAACAAATACTGTCATCCGTGATACAGTTATACCAAGACTTCATTTTTTTTTAACTATTGAGAAATCTTTTCTCCAAAAACAATTAACCTTTCACCATTTCTATGACAAATGCTTACGCGTATGGTCTTCTGTGATGAAAATAGCTGAAACAACTTCAACGAAAAATTAGCTTTAATCTTTTTAGTAGTACGGATCACCGTATGATGAGCCATATCTGATGCGGCCCACTGGTAAGAGAAAAGGCTGCTCATGCCTGCTCTCTGGCGTAAGATTCTTAAATGCATGGAGAAAGACACACTGTTGGCTGATAAACTAATTGCTGATATATTTCTATCGTTCCATCATGTCTTGTTGCCTTATAGTTTACAGTGGTCTAATATGCAGTTACTTTCGGTGACCTTAATATTTTGTTATAGTCGCCTTTGACGAAAGTAGCGGGTGTTCGGGGTGTGGCTATCACTAATATCACTTGTCACTAATAACCTGTAATTTTTCTTCCTTTTGTTTGCAAATAACAGCTAAGATACAGCTAGACAAAAACGAAAATATTAATACGTTACATCCGAAAAAAAATTGTCGTTGCCATTCATCGCCGCTGACTGAACGATTACAGTTCGGTTGTGGGTAATGCGTTTCACCATTGACGATCGCGATGGGCGGGAAAGATATGCCACTTCCGAAGGTTATGTCTGCTTCATTTCATGCATCACACGCGGGTTCTTGGTTAAAGTTGAGTCAAATACATATCCAATGGTGGCTGTCTCAAACGCTGTTGCATTAAAATATATAATTATATCTCGAGCACCTTAAGTTATATATATATATATATATATATATATATATATATATATATATATATATATATATATATATATATATATATATATATACAATATATATATATATATATATACATATATATATGCATATGCATATATACATATATATATATATATATATATATATATATATATATATATATATATATATATATACAATATTTATATATTCGTATCGATGTACCTATCTATGAATCTATCTACAGATATTCTTTATTCTAATGTTCGTATGTTTGCTTTAATTTCGGGTGAAAATAAAAACAAAAATTGTGCAACAGGTTGTTACTTTTTGGTCTTGGATCTAACTTTTCGGCTCACATGAGACATCATCAGAGTAGCTATATGTACATTTTAACAAAGATATTTACCATCCAAGATAATATTTTGTTATGTTGGCATAAAAGATTGCTATGCGACGTTAATGGTCGTGGAAATGCAGACGCAACTTCGTAATTTCAAGATGCGGTTCTCTAACGTCATACCACGCGAATATATATATATATATATATATATATATATATATATATATATATATATACACTACAGTTAAGAAGTTTGAGGTGTCCTCTGGGAATTTTAAATTGGCTCCAAAAATAGTTGTTTTTACTTTAAATAAAGAGAAATGTTTTATTAGAAAATTTTATTATTTATAAGAGAAATTAAATTATTATACGTTGTTAAAAAGTGAGACGTGATTTTCTTATTTGATATTTTATTATAACAAAAAGAAAAAAAAATATGATTAAATTTTGCTCTCGTCAAAATATCCTCCTTTCGCCTTGATTACTGCATCATAAATTTCTCAAAGTATAATTTTGATAATTGATTCCATTCTTTTTTCAATGACTCAAAGAGCTCTTTTTCATTTTTTTTCTCACTTTTCTGTCAATTTCATCACATGCTAATTCTGGAGGTGGATCAAAAAACATTTGAACTGTATTGTATATATATATATATATATATATATATATATATATATATATATATATATATATATATATATATATATATATATATATCAAATATGTGGTGCAGTTCAATTTATATTATTAAATGAATCATTCATAAAAAAGTAGATTAGTAAAGTTAATGATATAAAATGGCGAAATCCTTTAGCAAACAAAATGATAAAGTTGCAGTAACCTACAAATCACTCGATGAATGTTATGATCCTTGTTTTTAATAACTGCAAGCTGTATAAGCCCTTTTTTTTATTAATATGCAAGTACTTTCAACTGTACATTCAGTCATCTTCAGGCATGGAAATTATTTTGTTTTTAGTAAGATACAGGTAGCATCAGAGACAAATAATTAAATGCGAATCGAAATGTTTTTTTTTTTTTAATATATGTTATTGTTAACGAATACAAACTTTTGGCGCGTGCAGTCACAACGCTAAGGTTGAATTTTTGAAATTTATATATATATATATATATATATATATATATATATATATATACACAAAATTGTGTATTTTGGCAGCAACCCTTCTTTTATACAAGTTTCATTAAAGACGGCTGACAAGGTACTGCGATATGTATTCGTATAACTTTTTTTTTTATTGTTTAAAATTTCTCCAAATGATCGGAATATCTGTATATTCGAGCACTTTCTGATAATCTTTTAGTCATTATCAGGGATTATTTTTATTTCAATGTACGGATTTTATATGTATATACCAACAGATTTTCCAAACACGGCCAGTACATTTTGGCTGAGTTCAATTTCAAATTTATGCCTGATGATTGCCTTGAGCATGAAACTGTCAGTAGCATCGTGCAGTAAGGATTTGTTTATGTAAAATGTGTGTGATCTTAGTTTTTTGTTGTTTCTTTACAAAAATGATCAGTAGAAGATATCATTGGCTGAAAAAAAACATAAAAATCAAAAGACTTAATATGATTTCTTTCTAAACATCTAGGAGGCATGTGCTTTTTTTGCTAGAAAAATAAAGAAAAAAAGAATTTTATAATTAAACTTTCCTCTCGTCAAACTATCTTTCTTTAGCCTTGATTACTGCAGCACAAATTTTTGGCATCCGTTTTTTTCTCAAAGTATAAGTTTGATAATTGATTCGATACTTTTTTCAATGACTCTAAGACATCTTTTTCATTTCTTTTTCTCTCTTCTGTCAAGTTCATCTCATGCTGATTCTGGGGGTAACTTGAAACTTTTGAACTGTAGTGTATATACCAATCAGACGTTAAGCAACGTCGAACCTGGGCAGTCACCTAGATGTGTGACCGCTTCGATATACCAGAATGTAACTTAGGTGAGCAGGTGGTGTAATGAATAGACTGGCACAGAAAGAAAGAATTCTGGCAATAAATTGAAGGCATGCAATCATACTCTCTCCCTGCTAAGTATAATGCTTATATTTTTTGTAACTATTTTTATATCTACCGTGAAACATTACATACCAGTTATTTGCGAATTTTGATTCAGGAGCTCAGACAGAAGCATTAAAATTGTTCAGGAACACTGGGCTCAAATGGTTAAAATGATAGCATGCTAGTTTGGGATGCCCCCCCCCACCTTTGACTCCTGGCAACCAATATTTTTAGATCAGATACGCAACTGCCAACTTTCCTATATGGTAAATAATGCTGAAGTATTAAGTCTTCTGTACTTTCATTTGTATTTCTGAACTTACATTTGGCACCTGTTGCCAGTAATATGTACATCATCATCATCATCATCATCATCATCATCATCCACCCCCTCCTCCTCCTCATTGACTTTTGTAATCTTAGTAGGGATCCGAATGTCAGAAGCCATATTGAATCTCCTCCACAACGACAGCCATGAGCAATTCTGACACAGTCATACCTGTCCATTGTTTGACATTGTCCAACCAGTTTTTTTTACGTTGGCGTCCTCTCCTTCAATGGCGCCTTTTATGATGGTCTTACACAGGCTGCTGTGCCCTGTAAATGTGCCCAAACCACGCCATTTTTCTCCATTTTACAGTGACGAGAAGAGGATTCTGGTGGCCCACAAAACGTTAAACCCTTTTTCTGAACAAACTCATTGTTTTTTGGGGTTTTTTTTTTCCCAACAGATTATGCCATGGAGTTTTCTAATGCATTTGTTCTCAAACTCTTGGATCCTTCTCTCTGTATCTGCAAGAAGTGTCCACTTTCTCCATCCATATAGAAGAATGGAGACAACCAGAGATGTGTACAGTATGTTTTCTCAAGAAAAGGTTGTCATTTTTAAAAATCAATTCATTATGAAAAGAAAAAAAGTAGTTAAATATTTTCATATATTTTTAGTGATTCCAAAATCACTCTTATATTGAGGGGAAAAAAAATCCACAGACTCTCCGAATTTTTGTAGAGGACTATTTTGTCTAACAATGACAAATTGCCTTTTTTCAAAGTCAAAAAGAAAAAGTTGGGATGACATGAGCATCTGACGAAAAAAAAAAAAATGAAATGACAACGTCATTGAATAGGCGGAATGCTCATTCACAGAGGCTCAAAAATTTGCAGGCAACCGAGACATACCGAGGGAGTTGGTCAGGCTCTCAGCTGCGAAAGGACACTACGACCACACCCAAACATGGCGCTGATGATAGTGATGATGATGAGGAGGAGGATTTCAATCGATTTTCCTTTTCATTCAGTCCTAGTTGAATATTTATAAACAAGTTTGAAAGATTGCATTATTTAAAACGGCTATATTTTCACTATATCTGTCATGATTAAAATATATTTTGAGGTATATATTTATATAAATAGACATTACATATATATATATATGTCTGTGTATGTGTGTATATATACGCACGCACGCACACACACACACACACACACACACATATATATATATATATATATATATATATATATATATATATATATGTATATACGATATTTTTATAAAAATAACTTGGTTGAAAGATAGGGACCATTGAATAAATAATGAAATGAACATGCCATACGTCATATCTGGGCGTGTATTCTATCTTCTGTTTGCGCATGCGCAAGTGCAAGCGTCGGAGTAAGTTCTCCGATAAGCTCTGACATTGTGATGTGATTTCTCGTGAAGAATGACTCAGATAATGTGTGGGAAATATGTTTGTTTGGATGTGAAAGTTGGCGAATTTATTTTTTTGTGTGTGTGTGGGGGGGCTTTTTGTTTTGTTTTTTTTTTCTTCGTGTTTTTATTTATTTTTTACTTTTTGTTTTAATTTTTATTTCTTTTCTACCTTTCATAGAGATTGATTTCGGTTGGGAGTGGAAAGAACCTATTTTGGCAGACCATATTCCCTCCTCACAACACCCGCCTCTACCCAATCTTCATTCGAAGATTATTTTTTTTTCTTCCTCTGTTTTCATTTTTCTTATATTTTATTCATTATTTCTCTATTTCTAATTCTCGCCATATTTTTCTTCCTTTCTTCAAATTTTGTCTATTTTTTTTCTTCTTCTTCTTCTTCTTCAAATTCACAACCAATGGAAGGCCGGTCTATGATCCAACCTGTTATATTCATGTTTATTTCGACGTATATTGGACAACAATTTCTTTCCCAGAATATTTATTGATCTCAATATATATTTTTTTCATAAATATCTTCAAAGATGCTTTCTGATTATTTTTCCATCTCACTCAGAAATCCTGGTAGGCACCAACTGGCAATATTTTGTTGATAGAATTTGAATTTTTCACTCGATATTTCTACAGATGAAAAGACAGAGTGTTCCCCGAGGCTAATTTTCCCCGTGATTCTCGTGAGAACGGGAATTATCCATTAATTTGTCTCTCGTTTTAATGTGACATATTGCTTGAATAATATTTACGATTAAAACTTGAAAAAGTTGGAATACTTTATACAAGAACTGGTTATATTTTTTTCATTTTTTTTTTTACCCTTTTACTAAAGCTAATGTCTTTTTTTTGGTTACGAGTTCGATCGTTATTAAAAGACCCTCATATCAATACTTCATAATCATCAATTTTTTGAAGCTGATCTTCCAGCATCTCCGATCGAACCCAAAATAGTCAGCAGTAGTCGTTAACTTTCACCAATCTGGATGAACGGGTGTTCCCTTAAGTGTCTACTGGGCCTTAAAGTCGCCACTGACCTCAAGTGGAACTCGTATATAGGATCGATCGCTAAAAATACTGAGGAAAGGGTCGGTTCGCTGTACCATTCTAGTAAGTACCTAACTCCTCCCGCAAATCCCGTTTGAAAGGAACAATATTTTAAGAGAACGCATTGAGAAAGCTGCTTGCTATCCCAAAAAGGAGTTCCGGTAATGGAAGAGTATTCTCAATTATAAAAGTCTATTCTAACGGGTAGGTCCCTGGAGTTAAGCCAGTCCTCCGAGTCCCAGGCGATCAATGCAGACGTCCATCGCTAAAAATACTGAGGAAGGGTCGCTTTCTTGTACCACTTCAGCAAGTACCTAACTGACTCCTTTCGCAAATCCTGCTTGAAAGGAACAATATTTCAAGAGAATGCAACAAGACCCTGCTCACTATCCCAAAAAGGGAGTTCCATAAATATTTCTACCAAAAAAAAAATATTCTGAATCAATTCAAAAGATGTACTTCGAATGTCAATTTTATACTGGAAGAGATATCAATTCGACATATTATCTTTTTCTGGGAGAGACGCATTATCTGGCGTGACTAACAGTCTGAACAAGGTCAAACACTCGGTCACGAGGACTTGGGATTCCGTGCTAGCACGGCTCCAAAACAGTTCAATCTACACAATTTCACCTGTGGTATGTTTTTCAGGCACTTTCCAAAGGTATCGGACGCTGGGATCGCCTCTACAAGGCCGATAGTATAGATACATCGATTTTGGTGTTTATATATAATTTAAGTAGATATTTCAAAAGCCTTTGACAAGGTGTGGCATAAGGGTTTATTGCTTAAGCTCTCTAGATATGGAGTCACTGGGAGAGTGTTCTCAGATATAAAGTCCATCCTAACAGGTAGGTCCCTGAAGGTATTTGGTAATAGCCAGTCCTCCGAATCCCAGGCGATCAATGCAGGAGTCCATCGCTAAAAATACTGAGGAAAGGGTCGGTTCGCTGTACCACTCCAGCAAGTACCTACCTGACTCCTCTCGCAAATCACGTTTGAAAGGAACAATATTTCAAGAGAATGCAACGAGACAACTGCTCACTATCCCAAAAAGAGAGTTCCAGAGATGCTTCTATCAAAGGGTAAGATCTTGAATCACTTATATCGTTTCAGAATGGGACAACTTCGAATTAGGCAATATGTCGAATTGATATCACTGGAAGAGTCTTCTTAGTTATAAAGTCCACCCGAACGGGTAGGTTCCTGAAGGGATTTGTTAGTAGCCAGTCCTCCGAAAACCAGGCGATCAATGCTGGCGTCCCCGATGGTTCACTTCTAGACCCAAACCTTTCCATATAAATGATCCGCCTAAAAGTAAATTCTGATCATTTATGAATATCTATGCTGTTGATACAACGGTATTTGGGCGCACCTCTAACATCCTCGATGACCAGAGCTTGGCAGCTTACCTCTCACCTGACCTGGTTCTAACAACTCCGTGGAGGGGAAAACAGGTTGGTCACATTCAATGCCTAAATAAACAAAACTAGTGACCTTACATCAAAGTCTATCGGATTGAGAATTTTCACAAATCTGGATAAACGGGTCTTTCCTTAGAGCTACCCTGTGCCTTTTGAGCCTATCAGACCTTAATATCACCCGTGACCTCAAGTGGTACTTGTATATAATATCCATCGCTAAAAATACTGAGGAAAGGGTCGGTTCGCTGTACAATTCTAGTAAGTACTTACCTGACTCCTTTCGCAAATCACGCTTGAAAGGAACAATATTTCAAGAGAATGTAACAAGAGAGCTGCTCCCTATCCCAAAAAAGGGAGTTCCAGGAATGTTTCTACCAAAGGGAAAGATCCTGAATCAATTGTATCATTTCAAAAAGGGGACTACTTCGAATGAGGTAATATGTCGAATTGATATCACTGGAAGAGTCTTCTTATTTATAAAGTCCACCCGAACGGGTAGGTTCCTGCAGGGATTTGTTAGTAGCCAGTCCTCCGGGTCCCAGGCAATCAATGTAGGCGTCCCCGGTGGTTCACTTCTAGACCCAAACCTTCTGATCATTTAGGAATATCTATGCTGTTGATACAACTGTGTTTGGGCGCATCTCTAAAACCCTTAATGAGCAGAGCTTGGCAGCTTACCTCACATCTGACCTGATTCTAACAACACAGTGGAGGGAAAACAGGCTGGTCACATTCAATGCCTAAATAAACAAAACTAGTGAATTTTCATCAAAGTCTATCGCATCAAGAACTTTCACCAATCTTTATGGACAGGTGTTCCCTTAGGGCTATCCTATGCCTTGAGCGCTTATCGGCCCTTAAAATCACTCCTGGCCTCAAGTGGAACCCGTATATATTATCCATCGCTAAAGTGTCGGTTTGCTTTCCACTCCAGCAAGTACCTGACTCCTCCCGCTATCCACTAGATTTACAAGAGCCAGATCAGGCCTAATATGAAGTATTTTTACCGTATATGAGCAGGAGATGTCTGGTCTTCACTTTCCAGCCTCGACAGAGCCCAAAAGCGTCACCCTGTCCTTGTAGACGACGAATTATTTTCAAGCTTCCAACCCTTTTCTCAAAGACGAGATGTCGCTAGCCTCTCGCTTCTCTATCGCTATTTCCACGGTGAATGTCCAGACGAACTATACTCCTTAGTTCCATCAGTTTTAAGCTTCAGGGCTAAAACCCGCCATGTCATACACATTGTAGCAAGCCATCCTCATTCCCTTCGTATTTCCCTGATCAAATGTAAGGCCCACTTAAAGAGTTTCCTCCCCCGAAACGCTGACTTCCCCGATCACAATCTGAACCTGGTTCAATTCTAAGGTTAACAACTATCTTCTACACATATCCGCATAAGCTCTACCTCTTACTCTGTAACCCTCTACCATGTGTGGCTCTTGGGCCTTGTACAGGGATAACATCATTGTAAAAAAATATCTATAACGCAACATAAGTAACTCACTAGTAATAATAGTAGTAAGCTATTCCATTGTTTTTGGAAACAGGAGTCATTCTTTTCTTTTTATGTGCAATGTACTTTCAGGAAGTAGGAGATCATGTCTCTCCACCTCATCCCTTCCAGATCTCAGCAAGCTCTGCTTCCTCCCGCCAGACCACGTTCTGTCATCCACCTGCTCAAGCTCGTCAGTTATGTCACTCGTTGCTTTCCCTTGTCCCTCTTTCCCTCTATTTGACCCGTGAGTATCAGATTCTCCAGGTACTCCTTCTTCATTATGTGTCCCAGAAACTTCAGCTACCTCTTTCTGATATTAAATATAAGCCTTCTTCTTGTTGGTAACCTCTCTAAGACCCAATCGTTGGTCACATGCTTGGTCAGACGTTAAAGGACGAACGTGTCACGTGTTACATTAATAACGGAATATCTCATTAGTATATAATGAGATCTGTTTGTTAATACGTTGCTTTTTAATTTTGTGTTGGATTTCTTTGAATATTTTAAAAAGACAATATAAATTAATTTAATTGAAAAAAATTATTAAATATGGCCGTCATTTTTTGAGGGTTAGAAAAAGCTACTTATATAAAATACGATCAAGTGGAAGACATAGCAAAGAATACACAAATAAAATTAACTAAAGATAGTTGGCCTTTCCGAAGCTTCGTAATAAGCAATTTCTTCTTAAAGGATATGATTTAACGTTTCCAAAACAAAACTGCTCTCATTTAATCACCATAGAGAAACTATTCTACCTGCAATAAGCAGGGCTGACGCTAGATTCTGGGTCACTGTGTGTTGATAGAAGTTTTTTTTTTCTCTCGTTGCAGTCAATTTTGCACATTTACAAACCTGCCATTCTTCCGTGCATTGAATACTGTTGCCATATTTGGTCTGGTGGCTCTGCTGTTCATCTCGAGATTCTTGACAAAATCCAAAGAAATATCTGCAATATATAGTCTAAATTACATACAAATGAAAATTACACTGACATCTCATTTTAACAGATATAATATACCTCTCGACTTCCATAAC
Organism: Acanthosepion pharaonis; assembly: GCA_903632075.3. Taxonomy (NCBI): domain Eukaryota; kingdom Metazoa; phylum Mollusca; class Cephalopoda; order Sepiida; family Sepiidae; genus Acanthosepion; species Acanthosepion pharaonis. Next base: position 690,971 of record CAHIKZ030005131.1, read on the forward strand.
TTTCTCACCAACGTGACGTGGCTTCCCTCTGTCTACAAATATTTTTATGGCAACTCTTCTGATGAACGTTTACCGACGTTGCCCCGACTACATGAATTTAAGCGTGCTACTCGATTGGCATCTAGGTCCCACACGTTTACTGTTGAAATAGCTAAAGGCAACGGCCATTTCTAATCCAACAGTTTCTTTTCTCGCACTTCCCGCTTGAGGACCTCTTCCGTTTCCTTGTTTCCTTGATAACTACAATCTACATAAAGGTAAATGCAACATCAATCGTCATCTTCCGTCTTTTTAAATCCCGTTCTTCTTTTGTCTTTTCCTCAGTCCTCCCCATGCTCAGTTTTTTTCATTTAATTCACTCCCTGTTGCCTTTTGCGTACTAGTGGCATTGTTGCCTTATTTGGGGTGAAATGATTAAAAAATAGGGTAAAGAGTTCGGTATTCTCTGGATTCTCCATTATTTTATGTGCTTCACCAGTGATTCTTAAATAGGATGGAGACGGCACCCAAGGGATGAATTTGAAATCTAAGCGGAATAATTTCACCCAGTAATGAGCCGGAAAATGTTAACAAATGTGTACGCCAAACCGAAAAAAAAAATAACTACAGACATTTTGTAAAAGAAGAAATCATTTATTTTCGGTTTCATTATCTCCGCTATTTACCATGCATGATAACCGCTTAGGCGATCATGTATCTTTCGATATATGACTGAGGAGGCAGATTCTTTTCCCGCATTAGGTTACCATTTCTTTCTGCAGTAGACAAGTTGCCATCCAAGGCTATAGAACCCGGTCTGTCCTGCTATTTACCCATAGCTGAGGGGAGAAGAAGATGATTCATACCTTTTCCAAGGGTATTAGCACGTATGTGAATGTAATGGATTCGACTGGAATTCGAACTCGGCTCTCCGATTCAGTTATGTGCCATGCATGATATACGCTTAGGCGATCATGTATCTTTCGATACATGACTGACGTGGCAGATTTTTTTCCGCAGTAGGTTACCATTTCATTCTGTTGTAGACCAGTTGCCATCCAAGGCTATAAAATTCGATCTGTCCTGCTATTTACCCATAGCTGGGGGGAGAGAAGATTCATACCTTTCCCATTATTATTATTGTCATCATTTTGTTACCTGTTTCATTATTCTATCTGGTGAAAAACTTGTTTCATAGGATTGTAGACCATTCTTATCAATCAAGCCTCTTAATTTTGAAGTTTAAATTTTCTTCATTTTGATACCAGTTTCATTGTTCTGTTTGGTCTACAACTTGTTTTATAGGATTGAAGACCTTACTGATTCAAAGTAATTTGAAAAAATATTTTCATTCAAAATTTTTAAAAAAATCACGAAATTAACAAACCATATAAACTATATATATAAGCAATATAAAATAAATATATAAACTATATATTATAATTATTTTTTTTAATATATTATCATCACAACACTGAGATTCGAATGTGTCAAAACAGAAAATTTAATTCAAATTCGATAATAGAATACAAAGTTCTGTTCCCTTATCAAAAATGCTAAGGACTCTGAACTATAAACCTCATTGTTCTTTCTTATTACTTTAATATATATATATATATATATATATATATATATATATATATATATACACATATATATATATGTGTGTGTGTGTATATATATATATATATATATATACACACACACATATATATATATATATATATATATATATATATATATATATGTATATATATATATATATATATATATATATATATATATATATAAAGAAAGTAAGATGTATAATCCGGTGTTCTTATAGATATTTTTATTTTTTACAAAATAGTGCTCAATGTAAATTTACAAATTATTTATATTATAAATTGATTTATTTAAAATATGTTTTTTTAAAAGTTACTCCAAAATTCGCTTGAGGATGAAATGGAACTAATGTCTTTAATTTAATTACAAAATTAAATTCGTAGCTTTTAGCTTCCATTTTTGAAACATGGTTGATCTGTGTAGCGAAAAAAACATATTTTAAATAAATCAATTTTTATATATATATATATATATATATATATATATATATATATATATATATATATATATATGTATGTATAATTCATCGAGTCTAGAAGAAACCTCAACAGAATGCAGAAAGCACTGGACGGCCGTTTCGTCCTATATTTGGGACTCATCAGCAGTGCGCATCCGCTACCGAGAATTGAAACCCGGGCAGGCAAACGTCATACCAACTGTTCCAACGGTCCTCGGTGACGAAGAGGTAGCGAATCAGACTCTCTCTCTATATATATATACTTGTTAGTAGCAGTGAACTACAGAAATGAATGAATTGATGGAGAAAATGAACTTTTTTCTGTAGTTTTCATTTGTTTTTTGTTTTTTATTTTTTATCATGAATTTTGGTCAGACCGTATTTGGGTCAAACAGTCTCTTTTAAGTTGTTATTTAAGATAAGGGCTTGGTGGATTCATGTTGCTCTGGATTTCCTTGATAATTTTGATAGTTTTATTGGATCCTAGAAAGGATATCTGTCATTGTTAAGTGGGTGTGTTATTTGGTTCTTAGGGAGTGAGTGAGTATGATGTGTGTTAAGTATGTATATTAGTATGGGTGTGGGTATAAGTGTGAGGCCTCAACATCTCAAGAAGCATGTCTGTCTTGTGTGGGTGAGAAATGTGTGTAGGGACTGATTTCTGGGGTTATATATTAATTCTGTCTATGTTGTTAAATTTGTGATTAAGCCCGTCTGGATGAAGCGTTTTTAGGCGCAGAATCCACTTATCTTCATAGTCTTCTAAAATTTTTCTAATGTTATCTGATCTGAACTATTCTATTTTCTCATTTATAGTGAATTTGACATAAGTTTTAAAATCGTGCTTTTGTAGGCGGAAATGTCCTACAGGTAATAATCTTACTTAGACTTTAAGCCAAATAATAATCTGTACTCAATAACCTGATAGTGATAATTATTAATTCTGAAATGAAAGAGCCATTCAAATTTTTCTACATATTGTTTCTGGCATAGTTGCCATTCTAGGAGGTAAATTATGTTATAGCCTCTCATCATCATCATCTTGCGGCCTCAGCCGAGATTGAACTCACTACACCTCTCCAGTATTCCCTATCTGTCATAGCACCTAAAAGATCTTCCTTAGGAATCAAAATCTACAGTTAGAGTCGTGTAGATATTATATATATATATATATATATATATATATATATATATATATATATATATATATATATATATATTATATATATATATATATATTTTTATATATATATACAGTTTTTGTGTATATTTATGTAACTAGTGAGTTAGTCAAAATGACTTAACTCCTTTATAGTCTACCAATAGAAGGTTAACCAATCAGAAGCCGCAGAACATTGTATCCGTCGTGTATGAAGGCGGCCATTTTGTTTAACCTACCTGAATGACCAGTGGCAACTTGTCAGGCGAAGATGACAGAAGGAAGAACTACGCTCTGCTACTTTGCTGCGATATCCACTGCTAACCTGAACTACGCTTTCCTACTGTCTCCGAAATATTCACTGCTAACCTCTGATTCTATACTGAAGACGACCGTCAAAATGTCTAACATATATATATATATATATATATATATATATATATATATATATATATAATTATCAAAATATATAAACCAACTAGAATTCAATTTTTATTATTTACCATTTTATAGATAATTATGTAAACAATTTTTTTGATAATTTTATAAAAACATGAAGTGATACCTGAAATAAATGCCCGGAAAATGATTTTTAAACAATTTATAATTACAGTTATCTATATATTTAATTTTTTATGTTTGACAGATAGATTTTTTTTTAATTTATGAATAAGAAATATTTTCATATTTATTTCTTTATAAATCGATAAATGATAAAAATTGCCTTCTATTAGTTGATTGTTATTTTTAGGGGACGTATTTTTTAATATTGTAAATATAAAATTATTCTTGTAAATATACAATCTAATAAATAAATAGTGTTTAGATATTTTGCTGTAGATTTATAAAGAAAATGGATAGATTTGCCAACCATTCCAATAAACAATCTAATAAATAAATAGGGTTCATTATTTTTGTTGTAAATTCTTTAAAAAAAATGTATGAATTCATGTTCATAGGTTTGGGTTTTATTAAAATTCTAGTCACCGCTTTTTAAAACAGAAGGAGTGAAGGTAGTTAAAATAATATCGGCGTCAAGGAAAAAAACGCCTTTTCTGACGTAGGGATTTATTACAGACATGAATGTTGAAGATTGACCTCCTCTCGATCCCTTTATTGCCATATTCACGACGTTTCAGCCGTTGTACGACCTGTCCTTCTTCAGGATATGTCTATATTTCTGAGATGAGGTATTGTAATTATTTACTTTATTTACATTGTTAGGATTGTTGTCCTAATCATTTATTGCCATATTCACGATGTTTCGGCCGTTGTACACCCCCGTTCTTCTTCAGGGTCATCTTTATTCCTGAGATGAGTTATTGTAATTATTTACTTTATTTACCTTGTTCGGACTGTTGTCCTCATCTTCATTGCCATGTTCACGAAGTTTCAGCTATTGTACACTCCGTCCTTCTTCAGGATCTCTCTTATTCCGGAGAAGAGGTATTATAATTATTTACATTATTTACATTCTTCGGACTGTTGTCCTTATCTTTATTGTCATGTTCACGAAGTTTCGGCCGTTTTACTCTCCGGTTTTCTTCAGGATTTGTCGTTATTCCTGAGATGGCGTAGTGTAATTATTTACATTGTTCAGACTGTTTTTATCACCTTTATTGCCATTTTCACGACGTTTCGGCCGTTCTATGGTCTGGCCTTCTTCAGGCGATTGTATTCGTCAAGAACTACACGGTCCAGTGGATAGTTGGTTGGATCCAACGACTTGACCCAAATAGTTGATAGTTCAATACCTGGCTACGGCAGTGATGAACAAAAACTTAGAGAGTTGATTTAAAGGGAGATAATTGAAATATCCGGAAGAGGCATAGCAAGTAGAATTAGAACAATCTACCCCGGTGGACGAAATAAAAGATTCAGTTCGAAAATCCCTGAGCATACAACGGCCGAAACGAAAATGCCAATAAAGGTGAGGACAAAATTCCGAAATAATGTAAATAATTACAATACTTCATCTCAGAAATATAGACAGATATGGAAAATTGACTCAATTTTTTATCTTACTATTGCCATATTTTGACCTTGCGCCAAACTAGCGAAAGTCTGTCTGACGCTTTTTGTGACTTGTGTACTGATTTTTTTAGTGAGATTTTGTTCAGAAGGATGACTTGATATGTGATATCGAATTATGAGTGGGGTCAGTACAGTTAATATAATTTTAATGATAGCTGAGAAAGTTCGATAACTGCAAAGGTTATTTGAAAAGAGTTAAAATAATCATTTCTTCCCCGACAGACAGAAATTCCTAAGCTCTTTCTCTTAATTAGATTTTTCCAAGTCACATCAGTAAAAGTGGCTATGTTTTGCCAAAATTTTTCCCTGGAATTAACTATGCAAAAATATTATCTTTCAGCTTCTAACACTTCGCACACCGTTTATGCCTCCAACAAAAAAAGAGTTCCATTCCTTGCGAGATGGCTTCACAGTCGCGATTTTATTGGACTATCGGCTTTGATTAAATTGAGTCTTTTTTTATCAGTATCGCTTTTGTTAAGGAAAAAAACTCGGAAGACACTTCACTTCTCAATTGGGTTTCAATCTTCTCTTGTCGAGTGTTTATTACCTTACAGGTGATACTTATTTTATTAAAAAAAATCTCCTATCTTGCATAAAGGACCGATAAGTCACTGTATGATTGTTAGTTGTCACGGAGATCGGCGCCATTTTAAATTTAGGTCAAACTTCTGAGAAATAATTACTTGCTATTGAATAGAAGCTTCATATTTATCGTTGAAATAGATTGACGCTATTATACAACGTACTATTCCGATCAGCATGTGAATCTAGACAAGGTAGTAAAGGAAAGCAGGAATAAAGTACTAACCGCCAATTGTAAAAAAAAAAAGGCAAAATATATGATTGCCAGCAAAAGAAGCCGTCTAGGACGCAAACTACGAATTTAGGATACCATAATCAAGCAACTGCGAAAATGTAAATATCTAGGACGGCTTTTAACAGAGAACAGAAAATAGGACACTGAAATTCGAATTTACAATGGAATAACGAAAAATGTCTTTCAAAAGCGAAGCAAAATATTACGAAACATTGTTTGGGTCTCACAAGGATCTATTTGCAAATTTGAGGATGTGTCATCCAGATGGCACCTCTTCAGCACTTCTTGAATAATTCTGGTCAGGAGCCGTTTTTACTCCTTCTTTCCGATTGCTTTTGACCAATTTCAGTTCGATTTTTGTGAAATCCCCCTCCTCGATTTGATACATTAGCAAGATCCTCGTCTGTCTCTGTACTTTGTACAACAGGCTTATTTCCCAAAGTTTGTGGACAAAATGTTTAATCCTGATTATTTCTTTTAATGATTCTCTATTTTTTTTTCATCCTTCTCGCCTTTAATTAAATTAATCTCCATCTTTCTGAATATTCATTTTCTACATCAGCTTTTTTTTACATAAGACATTATTTCAAAGACTTCCTCTTGAATATCTTGTTACCTGTTGTACCGGAACACACCTATTCTATAGATAATAGACTCTCCCAACTATAATAAGTATGAGTAGTAGCAGTAGCTAAGTCAGTCGCTCAGTGAGTCGGTCTGAGTTCAGTCTGAAGTCGGACGACCGGCTGACCGGTTGAACTCTCTGCCTTCGGGCGGGGAGGAACACGAACGAGGCTACGCCGAAGGGCGGAGTCTCATTCGGGGAGGTAAACCGACCCTGAACCCGTTTATACGGGTTCAAAGGGCATATTTTTGGCCGAGCCCACGGGATCGGACATCCCATGTTAAACCGGCCTTGTGCCACATGATGCCCTCGTGGGGGTGGACTAAATACCGTCGCTCAGTGAGTTGATCAGCCAGTCGATGTCGGACATTAAAGTATCAGCCACCACAACTAGATTGCTGCGTCATTAACTCTTATATCAAGTTCCTAACGTTTTGTACGTCGAACCTATTTTAGGACCGACTTAGTGAAATACAAGCATCCACTGTGAAACTACTATATAACAACTTTTGCGACGAGGGATTCGTTCTCATACAGCGAAGAAAAGCCTTTCGTACTTTACAACGGTACCCTTGTTTAATTTCTTCATTTGCAATATTTGTTGTGTCCCTGCCTCGGCGTTTGTTTGATATCTGACGATTACATCGTCTACTTCACTGTATATTGCATTTACTCGGAGGTTCGTATTTAATCGCACTTACTCGAGGTGGGATCGTATTTACTCGAACTTACTGGTGGTGGGGGGTCGTAAATACTCGAACTTACTCAGGGGAGTGGTCTTATTTACTCTCATTTACTGGGGTGTCATATTTACTCACACTTATTCGGCGGCGTCGTATTTACTCGCAATTACTCATGGGGTGTATTGAATCGCACTTAATCGTGATGGGGGTCGTATTTACTAGCACTTATTCGGTGGGATTGTATTTACTCGCATTTACTCGGGGATCGTATTTAATCGCACTTACTGTGGGTTGTATTACTAGAGGGGTGCTTTTTACTCGCACTTATTCAGGGGGATCTTACTTGCTCGCACTTATTCCGGGGATGGGTCGTATTTACTCGTACTTACTCGGGTGTATTTCGGAAAAAAATTAAAAAAAAGAGTGCTGATCTCTTATATATGTCCTTAACTGTTGCAGTGAATGCTTAGCAATCTCAAAGATGAAAAAAGAGACATGACTGATTGGTCGATTTTTTTTCTTTTCTTTTTTATGGTTTAACAACCTTTTGCAGGTAATTCAATGCCAGAAAATATTTTTAGATTGTAAGATTTTTTTTTATTTTTGCTGATAATGGTTTAGTGATACAACACGTACTATTTAATCCATATCTGGGGGAGAAGAAGTTGATTTATACATGATTTATTTGATAAAAAAACAAGAAATTATAATGTGGATATAAATTGGGGCATCAATTAAATATTACAATCAATATATAAAATGATACGACATTTTTGGCCACAGTATTTTCTATAGATTTATATTCCAATGAATGTAAATAAATCTAAAAGTCATTCCTGTGTAGCTAATCAGTATTTCATTGATTGATTCGTTTTCTTCGGCTTATCAATCCGTTATAGGTTATTTAAAGCCAGAAAATATTTTTAGACTGCCACAATTTTTTTAACAATAATAATGATATAAATTTTACACATTAACCCATAGTTGTGGGGGGAAGAGATGGATTAATACCTAATCAGAATTTAATATACAAACAAGAAATTATAATGTGGATATAAAGTGGGGGATCAATCCAATATTACAATCATTATATAAAATGATCCCTCACTTTATGGCCACTGTAATTTCTATCCATTGATATTCTACAGAATGTAAATAAATCTAAAAGACATACCTGTGTAGCTAATCAGTATTTCAATGATTAATTGATTCGTTTTCTACGGTTTATCAACACTTTGCAGGTTATTTAAAGCCAGAAAATATTTTTAGATTGTAAAATTTTTTGGAAATGATAATGTTTTATTGATACAAGTGTTACTGATTAATCCATACCTGGGGGAACAGGTATTAACGAGTAAGGGAATATAAGGAATATATTTAAATATAAGCGATCTTTGGTTTCTATTTTCCGTAAATCTTCCTCGTTGAATACATGTCCTGCCTCAGAATTCTTCTGTTGAAACACATTTCTATTGAAACAAATCTCTATGGGCTTACGACCGTATCACGTTGAAACATCGGTTCCCGTACTAGCACTGAGATTATGCAAGTACCTAGAGGTGTGAACGTTTAGGAATACCAGGTGATTTAAGTTTAGATGTGAGGGTAGCTTAATGTATAATATCTCGGCGAACCGAGTCCCAAGACTCGTTTGTCATGTCTTGTTCACTCATTGGCTAATGTCTTTGGGAAAGATGCGAACCCAACTTTTCTAAAAATCATATAAATATTTTCTAGCTTTAAATGATCTACAAAGGGTTGATAAATCGTAGAAAACGTGTCAATCAATCATCAGATGTCTTTTACGTTTAGTCCCACTCCTCTGTACTATATGGGCCTATTTTAAATTCCACAATGTAGTGGTTGATTCTACCAATTACTAGTAGTAATACTAAAAAAATATTATTAGCATTGTTTATCAGCTAGCGATAGTTTACCGGCTATTTAGTGTTAGGAAGAATAATGCTTTTCAGCCTTCCAGTAGTATACCGAGTACTAATATTAGCATTAGTGTAGCCATTGATGCACTAACACTGAATGCGAAGATCGGTAGACGAGATACGCGACCGTAACAAACAAAACATTTAATAAGATAAAATACAATTTAGAGGTATATATTAAAACGATTTACACATATCCCAAAACAAATGATTGTTCATACTGTCCAAAGGGCGAAAATATTTAAAAGAACAACAAACAAGGAAATACCATACCAGCTTTATGGCCTTTGCTGGGTGAAACAAAATTACATTTTTCTTTCTCCACGTTAGGCTGTGCACATGTTGTTCATTTTCCATGTGTGTGAACGCCTTGCTGGTCAGGAAGGTAAAAACCGTTCCTCAAAGCAACGGAAGTAAAAAGAGAAAAGAGGGAAAAGAGTTATCCTCTCTAAAGGGGCTGAAATCCCATGCGCTCAACCTAAGGGAAACAACTGTAGTCTCCCTAAAGTACACCCGCCCTAGACAGGTTCATTAACCTGCACAAGAGTTACTAATAAAATATAACAACAACAAAACTGCACAACGTGTACAAAAAAAAAAAAAAAATTATAGAAAATGTACTTGCATTTGAATGAAAGAGGAATGGTTCCTTTAGGAGGGAGCTGAACTCCCATGGTCTCCCTACAGTCTTAATTTATCTGAATTGCCATATTTTTTTTTTATATTTCGACCGTCTTATTTTCTTACTTATCTGCATATATATTTGATAAGATTTCATATTTATCGTTGAAATAAATTTACTATAGGCCGTATTATTTCGAACAGCATGAACTAAACTAGGTAGTAAAAGAAAGCAGGAATAAAGGACTAAACACCAATTGTAAAAAAAAAAATGTCTCGGGGAGCCGAGTTCCGATACCCATTTGTCACGTCGTATTCACTTACTCGCTTAATGTCTTTGGAAAATATATGAATCCAACTCTTCTTAAAATCTACAAATATTTTCTGGCTTTAAGTAATCTAGAAAGGGTTGATAAACCGTAAAAACGAATCAATTAAATCAACAGATATCTTTCATGTTTAGTCTCACCACTCTGTCCGATATGAATCTATTTTAAATTCCACAATGTAGTGGTTATTTCTACCAAGTAGTAGTAGTAGTAATATATTAGTAGTATTAGTAGCAGTAGTAGTAGTTGATATAATAGTCTTAATTTGTCTGAATTCTCATATTTTTTTTATATTTTGACCAGGTTTCCACCCATCTTATTTTGTTATTTATTTACATATAGTTTTACGAATAAACGTAATAAAAATTAATTATCCGTTTTTTTCGATAAATCGTTGTCATTATCATTAATTCTTAACGAGTATATCATACATTTTTTTCCTTTTTTATTTGCTTGTTTATGCCTAATCATAATAAAATGTTATTATCTGAAGAAGTCCGACATCCTTAGCTGAAGCTTTGTCATTATTATTACCGTTACTATTATTGACTAGATTTTCGTTCATCTAATTTTTGTTCCTTGGTTCCACCTAGTAGAAGTAAAGATTCAGTAGTTTTAAGTTGTCCGAATTTCGTAGATATAATATTGTCAATAATATTAATTCAAAAGATTTTTTAGAAATATTTTATTTTTCTTACATCGTCCAGTGTATCATTCAGTGTACTCCTACAATATTGTCATTTCGTTAACCAAATCACTTCAAGCAAAATAAAGAAACATATGTGTTAAATCTGTATGTATTTATTTTTAACATTTACCTGCCTTCATAATAATAAAAATATTTACCGGCAAAATAGCCTGGTGGTGGTGGGGGGTCTATTTTACCAATTCTGGTAAAATAAGCTAAAAAGTATATTCATCTATTTCACCAGCACAGGCAAAATGGCTTCTTCCAAAATAAAAAGAAAGTATCTTTTTTTGTTTCTACATAATAAAAAAAAAATGAATGTTTTAAAATAATATGCATTGTTCACTTTCACATGAAAATTATTTGGAAATACATCAATCCATGTCTTCTCCCTATAGCTATAGGTTAATTAGTACAATATATTTGACGATATAGCCTTGGGTGATGGTCAATGAAGGGAAACAACACTTATTTCAAAGCAACGCAACAGGAAACCACTTTACTATATTTCCCAATTATTATGGTAAAGGGAATGGTAAGATTAGCCTTTTCCGTATAAGGAAACTTTCGACATTCATTGAGCGAAATGCCAATGCCGTTGTCGGATGAAAATCATAGACATCTTTCTGTTAAAACAATTTTTCGGGAAAATAGGTTTCAAGATTCCAATAACTCTTATTGCTGATTCAGTGTGGACAAAGCCTTTCTTCCTAACATTTCTTCTTCTCATCTTCCTACATAAAAAAGCAAAGATAAGTAGAGGGTAACTCGATTGTTTGAGTGAATAGGCAGCAGGACAAGGAAAAATGTTAATGATAATATGAGACGTTTCCTTACAAGGAAACATTCAGCATTCATTGACCAAGCAAGCAGTTCTACTCTAGTTACGCTTTTTGTATTTTCCTCTGTGGCTATCAGGCTGTTATCAAAGTGTAGTTTCTGTTCTGTTACCATCCCTAACGGTCATATCCGCCTTTTCTTAAGAGGGAACATTTCAAGCGGCCAGTTCTACTCTAGTTACACTTTTCTTTCCTCCTTGGTCATCAGAATGGGATCAAAGTGTAGTATCTGTTCTCCTCATCTCTAATGGTAATATCAGCCTTTTCTTTATAAGGAAATATTCCAAGCAGCCATTTCTACTTTAGTTACGCTTATCTTTCCTCCTTGGCCATCAAGATTGGATCAAAGTGGAGTATCTGTTCTCCTCGTCGCTAATAGTAGTATTGACCGTTTCCTTACAAGGTATTTTTCAGAATTCATTGACCAGCGAGTGCTATATTCAGTTGAATTTTCTTAAACCTTTCTTTTAAAACAGTTTTTCAGCAAAATAAATTTCTCACGTGAATTTATTATTCTTTACAGTATTGATGGCGGTTTCCTTCCTAACTTTTTGTTTGAAGTTGTGTGGAACGTCAACTTCTTGACTATGTCTTTATTTTGTCTTCGATTTACATACGATATCTACTTTAATTGTTGTTGAAATTCATCAAGTGATGAAGTTTTTGTTATTTGATACAGGGGCTTGCTTGTGATTCAGTAACGCCAGTCCACACGTTTTCAAGAAGTACGGTTCTCGCTAAGACCTATTAACCTCATTCGCACTAAACCATTTTTGACCATAAAGCAAGAGAAGTTGTTGGGAACAAGATCTGAAATGACATTATATTTAAGAAAAACGAACGTAAAGAGGTTTTGCTTTGCCAGTTATTTAAACGTAATTTATATTCAAAATCCTGGCCTTTTGATTATACTCGAACTATAACATCAATTAAAATATGAAACCACGACGCATGCGTGGCTGTGAATAGAACCACGCGAGATTTGATAAGCATTTGTAAATTATTTTAAGAAAATATATAAAAAAAAATGTATTTTCATAAATTTCAATGAAAATTTCAAATTTATTTAATTTTTGGTTTTATTTTTGCTGACGATAAAGTAATGCCTTGCAGTGAAATAGGGAAAATTATTTAAGCACAGATTGGATTAATTCATGTAAAAACATTTCACGCACAGTAAAAGAAAAAGAAATGATCTTTATTCCCAGTGTAGAAGCGGGCATTAAATATGCAAAGTGATGCAAAAATAAATACGCCGGAAGCAGAATTCGAACTCTCAACCGGAACCTTACACGTAAAGGCGTGTATTTTATCCATTTCAAGATAAGTGACTCGTGTCATTCGTATGGCAGACGATAACATTTATGAATTCAACAAAGTTGAATTATCAAAGAACGTTTTCGTTTTTGTTTGGTTTTCTACGAAAACAGAACAAGAATGTTGAATATGATTAAAAATGTAGAAGTCGTAATAATAACAACAACAACAATAATAATAATAATTATTATTATTATTATTGTTATTATTATTATTATCATCATTATCATTAATATTACCATCATTATTATCATCATTATTATTAGTAGTATTATTATCATCATCACTTATCATCTTTATTATCATTATCATCATTATCATCATTATTATTATCATCCTTATCATCATCTTATTATTATTATCATCATTATCATCATTATTAGTAGTAGTTGCAGAATCATCAACATTATTATCATCATTATTATTATCATCATTATCGTCATTATTATTGTCATCATTATCATCATTATTATTATCATCATCATCATTATCATCATCATTATTATCATCATTATTATTATCATCCTTATCATCATATTATTATCATCATTATCATCATTATTATTAGTAGTAGCATCATCATCAACATTATTAACATCATTATTATTATTATCATTATCATCATTATTATTATTGTCATCATCATCATCATCATTATTATCATATCGAGTCTAAAGTTCAAGGGAAATACGCGCGTAGCTAATACAAAATGTTACCTCAGCGACTAAGTCAGTCTGTCCACCTGCTTGTTTGCATTCCTTGCGCAAAATTTTGTGCCGCTCTGGTTGACTGACGGTTTTTAAGCAACGGGCATACGGCTAATTTCGAATGAATCATTGCTAAAATCTGCTGTTGAGACTTTTCAAATTCTTGGACATTTTTGTAGTCATTTCACCCCAAGCAAGACAGTAAAACCACTAAGACGCAAGAGGTTTACTGAGCGTCAGAGAGTACATGAAAAAAAAAATATATTAAAGAGAGAGAACGATAAAAGAACGGGAAATAAGAAAACAGAAACTAACGATTGATATTGCCTTTAAACTTTTGAAGATCAAACTTCTCTGGGCAGCTAGGAGTCAGAAGAGAGTTCCACAATTGCGAGAGAAGAAACCGTTAGCATAGAACTTACGGTTTGTGTGGTCTGGGGTGCGTACGCCAGCGTGTGTGTTTCTGCGTTTGTGTCGGTGTGTGTCAGTGAATCGTCCCGAACGAGCTCAAAAGGAAAGTCTCCCACTTCCTGCTAAACAAGCATAAATAGATCCAATTAAAAAAAAATAAATAAATAAACCCGTTTGTCTGATGATTGCAAAAGCGTGAAACCTATGGTCACAAACTCATATCCATACAACTACATATGTTAGCTCTATTAATGATATTGTACGCTTTCCACTAAGTACTTCACATACAATACATATATATATATATATATATATATATATATATATAATTATTTTTTAAAAATATGATTCCTTCGCTACATAAGCGTTTTCATGTTTCAAAAACAAGAGCCAAAAACCTCAATATTTTCACTTGAGGATGAAACAGGGCTTGATACTTTAACTCAATTTAATTTAATAATTATATTGAGGTTTTCGACCTTTGTTTTTGAAGCATGAGAACTCTTATGTAACGAAGGAATCATTTTTTTTTTTTAAATAATTATAATTATAGCTCTACTTCTGTATGGATCACTGTTTATTTAAAAATAAAAACAAAAATACTAAAGAATCCCGGATTATTTACCTAACGTGTTCTTTCCTATTTTTTTTTTTTTTTATTTTTTTATATATATATATATATATATATATATATATATATATATATATATATATATATATGCCAAAATGACTCTATGACCGGTAACAGGACTCTTCATTATGCCACACAAGCAGAAGAACCCAGGCATGGCTGTCAGGCAATTTCTGCGACCACATCACCCCTTATATCTGACCACTTAACTCACCAAACTGCAACCTCCTTGATTATTATGTGTGGTGCGCAGTTGAGCAAGGGATCAACATAACTCATTATGACACTTAAGATAAACTGAATGCAAGGATTATAGCAACATTTACCAATTTAAACAAGGAGACCGTCCAAAACATATGCAGGTCTCGGAGTTCTTGACAAGATCCAGAGACGGATATGTAATCTAATTGGCCCTGATCTGGCGTCTCGTCTATAGTCGCTCTCTCACAGACGCGCCGTCGCCTCTCTCTGTCTTTTCTACAAATACTTCCATGGTAATTGCTCCCGATGAGCTGCTTTCACTGGTTCCCAGACTCCATGAATTCAAGCGCCCTACGAGGGCTGGCATCCCGCTCTCACCCCTTACACTGTAGAAACTTTTAAATGTAGCCGTCTCTTCTACTCCAATAGCTTCATACCTCGCACCTCTCGCCTGTGGAACACCCTTCCCAATTACTGTTTCCCTGAGAGCTATAATCTCCAACTATTCAAATGTAATGTCAATCGACATCTCCAGTTACCTTGATCTACCCACTATCCTTCTCCTCATCCTTTCTTCTATCACTCCTATCTGCTCTTGCTCAAAATCCTCAGCAACCCCCCTGCATCCATCCTTGTGGCTTCACGCTTTGCTCGGGGCGTAATGCTTAAAAAAAAAAAAAAAAAAGAAGTGGTCTGGAGTCCATGATCGAAATCAATGGCGATTTTATGGAAGAAATCTACTCTTTAGTATTTCAAGATATTTTTTCTGTAATTTTGGTAAATATATCTAAAATGAGATGTCAGTGTTATTTTCAATTTTGCGTAATTTAGACGTCAATTTATCAATTTCACCCTGTATATACATACATAAGCGAAGCAAAAAAAGATGATGGATTTTTATTTATTGATCTAACGGATTAATAAAACAATAAACTTGTTTGGATAAGAATCTTCGTAGATATATATATTTCGGGATACCTCTTTGATTAATATATGTGGAGCGCAGTTGAGCGACAGATCAACAAAACTCTTTGTAACACCAAAGATGAACTCAAGGTAAAGATTATGGCAGCATAAGATCCCATAAAGTCACCGAAGTTAGGCAACCTACATGGGTGGCCGATTGGGAATACCAGATGCCGTAAGCTTGGATGCAATTAGGCGCCTAAAATTACTCTCTGGCAAGATGGTACCACACACAACAGTTATAAAAGAACACCGCTCGGAAGAGTTGCAAGAGATTCCGAAGTCCTCAGGAGGCCGTGGTTGAAACCAATGGCGATTTTATTGAATAAATTTACTCTTTAATATTTTAAGATATTTTTGCGTAATTTTGATAGGTATATCTCTAAAAATGAGATGACTGTGTTATTTTTATTTTTGCCTAAGTCAGACGAAAATTTATCCATCGCAAACTGTACAACAAAAACGATTGTTAGTGGTGTGGTACTATAATAATTCGTGTATAAAGAGAGAAAGTTTTGATATTATCTGTTTACACAAAGGATACATTTTGCCGCATGACCCTTGCAAATATAATCACTCTTATCAATATTGTAGACAATATCTTTACTGTTATCTTGTTAATAAAATTTGCAAATAATATTTCTCGATATCACAGAAAATTAACCCAATTGTCTGTAAAGATTGCCATAATAATTGTTCTTATGATAGATTATTCTAAACAAATATCCTTACAAGGTTATCAACTATTTGAACGACTCCCAGCTTCCGGCCATATCATGTTGAAAAATCGGTTCCCATAAGATCACCGAAGTTAGGCAACATAGATGGGTGACCGATTGAGAATACCAATGCCGTAAGCTTGGATGCAATTAGGCGCCAAAAATTACTCTCTGGCAAGATGGTACCACACACATTAATAATAATAATAATAATAATAATAATTAATTGACCAGACAAAGACCAGAGGAACAGAATGTGCTTTCTTATTGACACGTCATTCCCTGCAGGTTGCAATGTATTTATGAAAAATTTCAACGAACTATCAAAATACAATGATATTGAAATGGAAAACTCACAAATGTGGCACATAACGGCATCAATAACTTCAGTTGTAGTTGAAACCAGTGGTTTGATTGGAAATGGCGCCGATAGACCCTTTGAAGGAATTACCGGTAACCCATGACTTAAAGAAATACCAAAAAATTGTACTCAAGAAGTACAGCTCACACAATAAGAACAGTCTTATCTATGTAAAAGGTGAGTGATCCCAAGTTTGTTTGTCTTTTTATAAAATAATCAGTTGAATTTTTCTGATTATATCTATCTGGTTGGGACCCGGAAGGAAATGTGTATAAGGAAATAATAATAATAATAATAATAATTATTATTATTATTATTATTATGAGTTTCAAATGTATTCAGCAATACAAGTAAAGAACAATACACCAACTGAAGCTGTAAAATACATAAAAAAGAAAGCAAAAACAAATGCAACTGACCAGATACTGAAACAATAGCAAGATAAACCGCTTCATGGCCAATACTCTGCCCGTATCAAACAAGCTGATCCAGACAAACGCCGTACCCATCAGTGGCTACGTAGTGCACGTTTAAAAGCTGAAACGGAAGTTGATATCCTTGCTGCACAGGACCAATGCTTGTTAACTAGGAATTATCAATCGCACATACTAAAATATTGTGTTATACCAAAATGCAGATTGTGTGATAAATATCCAGAAACGATTGATCATCTTGTATCAGGTTGCAAGATATTGGCACCCACTGAATATAAAACCCGGCATGACAGAATGGGCCAATATCTGCACTGGAAAATCTGCAACATTTACGGAAAGGAAACTGAAAGAAATTGGTATGAACACCATCCAGACCCGGTTACGGAGATAGTACCTGTTACAATTTTATGGGATAACACAATACACACAGACAGAACAATCAATGCCAACTCCCTGCAGACTGCAGTGTACCTTTGAAGATCTTCAAAAAGCTATCAAAATACAAGGAGATTGAAATCGAAATCTCAAAAATGTGGCACATGGGAACATCAACAATCCCTCGGATTGACTGGAAAAGATTCCAATAGACTAATTGAAGGGATTCCTGGAAGTAGCTGCCTTATAGAAATACAAAAAAATTGTTCTCGTGATTACAGCCTACAGCTGACGAAGGGCTTTATCATTGTAAATTTCTTTTGTGTGTCAGCGGAAAATATCATGATGCCATTTCTAACCTTAGATCCCTGGACGGGACCCGGAACAAAATGTGTACACACCGGAAGTCAAAAGAAATAAAATAATAATAATTAACTGTACTTATTTTTTTCTCGAAGCAACATTCTTCAACTGGAACAGAAAATAGGCAGAAGAGGTTCATATGGACGCAAAGATCAGCTACTGATAAACAAAATGATCCTGGCAAACTGCAGTAGCCGATATAGAAACCTTAGCGCAGCGTGGATTGATTACCGTAAAGCCTCTGATGGTGTAGCACGATCTTGGATCCTTAAGACTGTCATCCTTTCTGTTTTGTCTGCCCTTAATTCCCCTTACGCCTAAATTAAACAACATTGGCTATGGCTACAAACTAAACAAGAAATTATTCAATCACCTACGCAACAAGGATGATCTCAAACTATTTGCCAATGAAGACAATCAGTTAAAGGGTCTCCTAAATATTGTAAAATGTCTCAGTGACGCCATATGTATGAATTTCGGATTAGATAAATGTGCAAAAGTTACATCCAAGAAAGGGAAAATTACAGCAACATACCCGATAGATTTAGATTTTGTCACAAAGATTAGGGAACTGGGACAAGATGAAGCCTATAAGTACCTAGGAATTAGCGAAGGAGATGGAATACAGTATACCCAAATGAAGGAGAAGGTAAGAAAAGAGTACTACGGGCGTGTGCGCCTGGAACTGAATACCTAGCTGAATTGAAAAAAAAAAACAGAATATCAGTTATAAACACCTTGGTTATCTTTGTGGCGCAATATTTTTTAACACCTGGATCACAGATGACATTAAGCGAATGGACACCAAAACGCGAAAGCTACTCACTTGCTACCGCATGCATCATACTAAAACTGAGGTTGATTGTCTGTATGTACCGAGATCCGAAGGAGGCAGAGGATTAGTTCAACTAGAATTGTCTTACAAAAGATCAGCAATTGCCCTTCAAAGATACCTGGAAACTGAAGAAGGTTGGATGATGATATGTGTCAAGGAACATGAAAGTAGTAAGCGTCTCTACTCCGTAATGAAAGAAGCCAACAAATTCAAAATGGAGGTTCAAATGGGCGTAGAGATGCAACTACAGCACAATACACCGGCTGAAACTGCAAAATACCTAAAAAAAGACAGCAAAGACGAATGCAACCGATCAGCTACAGAAGCGATGGCAAGATAAACCGCATCATGGCCAATACTCTGCCCGTACCAAACAAGCTGACGTAGACAAAACCCGTACCCAACAGTGGCTACGTAGTGCAGGGTTGAAAGCGGAAACTGAAGGTTTTATCCTTGCTGCGCAGGACCAATGCTTGCTAACTAGGAATTATCAAGCACATATACTAAAATATTGTGTCAGCCCAAAATGCAGATTCTGTGATAAATATCCAGAAACAATTGATCATCTTGTATCAGGTTGCACGATATTGGCACCCACTGAATATAAAACCCGACATGACAGAGTGGGCCAATATCTGCACTGGAAAATCTGCAACTTCTACGGGAAGGAAACTGAAAGAAACTGGTATGAACACCACCCAGACCCGGTTACGGAGGTAGCACCTGTTACAATTCTATGGGACTACACAATACACACTGACAGAACAATCAAGGCCAACCGGCCAGATATTGTTATTAAAGACCACAAACAAAAACGATGCCTCCTTATTGATATGGCAGTCCCTGCTGACTGCAATGTATCTTTGAAGATATTCAAAAAGTTGTCAAAATACAAGGACCTTGAAATAGAAATCTCGAAAATGTGGCATATGGGAACATCAACAATCCCTGTTGTAGTTGGAGCCCTAGGACTGGTTGGAAAAGATTGCAGTAGACTATTTGAAGGGATTCCTGGAAGTCCATGCCTCAAGAAGATACAAAAAATTGATCTGACAAGTACAGCCCACACCTTACGAAGGGCTTTATCTATGTAATTTTTTTTTTTTTTTTGTCAGTGGAAAGTGTCATGACGCCATTTCTCACCTTAGGTCCCTGGGCGGGACCCGGAAAGAAATGTGTAAACGCCAGAAATCAAAGAAAATAAAAATAATAATAATGATCATGTGATCAAAGAGCCCAAAAAATGACTTGACACCACCCAGACCTGGTAACATAGATAGGACCTGTAACAATTTTATTGGGCTACACAAGGGACACGGACAGATCAATCAAAGCTAATCCCCCAGACATCGTTATTAGTAAACGCATACAAAATATTTTCTCCTTATTGATATAACAGTCCCTGCAGAATGTAATGTATCTTTGAAGATCTTCAAAAAAAAAAAGGATCTTGAAGTGGAAATTTAAAATATGGGCCGAATGAGGACATCGATAATTCCAGTTGTAGTCGAAGACCTCGGATAAATTGGAAAGGATTCCATTACACTCATTGAAGGAATCGCTGGTAATCCATGCCTTAAAGAAATGAAAAATTATTGTTCTAACAATTAAATATCACACATTTCAACACACATTTCAAAGAATCTTATCTCTCTCTTTATATATATATATATATATATATATATATATATATATATGATCCTAGGTTAAAATGTTATGATGTTATTTCTAACCTTAGGTCTCTGATTGGGATCCCGAAAATGAATATACAACAGAAATCAAAGGAAATTATAATAATAATAATAATAATAATAATAATAATAATAATGGAGGACAGGCGTTGCATGGCAAATACATGAAAAGAACGAATGAATCAGATGTGGACCAACAGAAAATGCATCAATGGCTGAGGAGCACCGGGTTGAAAGCTGAGACAAAAGGCCTAATTATTGCAGCTCAGGACCAAAACCTCGCAACCAGATCCTATCACTGTTACATAATCAGGGATGGAACTAACCCGGAAAATATGAATAAACTGTCGACCATATTATCTCAGGATGTCCGGAACTGGCAAAAAATGAATATAACCACAGACATAACAAGGTAGCGACATATGTTCACTGGAAGATATGCAAGAAGCACAAAATCGAAACCACTGAGAGATGGTATGATCAGCAATCTGAAACAAATTGACCAAAATAACGATGTAACTATCCTCTGGGACAGGCAATTCAAACTAACAGAGAAATAAAAGCCAACAGACCTGATATTATAAAAAGATAAATTCAGGAAGTGAAGGCTTATTGACATAGCAGAACTTTCTTTGAGAAACACCATGAAAAATTGTCCAAATACAAAGACCCAGAGATCGAGATGAACAGTATGTGGGAAATGAAGACTGAGACTCTACCAATAGTAATCGGAGCTCTGGGCCTCGTGAGAAAAAGAATGGACAATTTCACTGACAGTGAATATGGCTAGTTGTCGAATTATGAAACAGAAGAAGACCATCCTTTGCTCATCCCCCCTTAAGGCCTTGTGCCTCATTTTTGTATATTTACAACATATATATATATATATATATATATATATATATATATATATATATATATATATATATATATATATCGCTCTTCGTTATGGTACCTAGACTTTATGTTTTTAAGCGCAGTACTAGAATGGCGACGAGATCTCATTAATTTACAATTGATTTGGCTTGAAATAACCGTCGGTTCTATGCTAACCGTTTCTTTTTCTCGTACATTGCAAACGCAAAAAGTGATCAATTTTTTAAAAGAACTGTCACGGTCGATGAAAAATGGATGGTTTATAACAATGTGGAGTGAAAAAAAGTGATTCTGTGAATTGGAGGAACATTGTGTAATACAAGCTTCTTTTGTAAGATTAGGCGTTGAATTTTACCCAGATTGTCACCTAGAAAGACACAAAATTATGGGAGGATGGAATAATAAAGCTCAAATATGGCGACTGATAATAGATCAAGATGACACGTATATGTTTGAATACACCTGTATGCAAATATCTAAATATTGTCTTTGAATATCACGAAAAATAAAAAAAAAACGCTACAAGATTTTGCACTAACCCAGTATAGTGATTTTCCGAGCACAGCCTAGATGTGGCACAAGGCCAAAATTAGGGGACACCCAGTGAGAATCAAAATCACTACTCAGCCGTAAATGTTCTGGCGAGACAAGCTTGCTAAACATTACACCACATCGGGATGCCCAAAATGATTTTCTAAGGGCTGCTTATATGTGGCACAAGGCCGAAAGTATTGAGCACCCAGTGAGGATCGAACTCACTACTCAGTCATAATATGTTCTAGCAAGACAAGCTTGCTAACCATTACACCACGCCGAGGTGACCACACTATCCCAGTATATAGCTTGAAATCGGACACCAGCTTAATCGTGGAAATGTTAGACTCGTTTTCGTCCACTTCCACTGATGATTAGGATAAAGTTCGAAAAAGTTGAGGAGTTGAATGTTGATCATGAAAATCCCTTTGCAGATATTTTTGACGCCATTTTGTTTTGTTTTTTTCCAGTTTGGAGTGTACTAAGTTAAAATAAGTGGCAATCAGTTAAACCGACGAGGACCGACCGTCGCTTAAAATAATGAAACATCAATCTTATTCTAGCCACAGAGACGCGATCACATCTAATATTTGATTAAACGTAGATGTGTTTGCCGGTTCTACTATCGCTAGGATAGTACTATAGCTTGGATGTGGCATAAGGCCGAAAGTAAGAGGCACCCAGTGAGGATCGAAATCACTACTCAGTCGTAATTATTCTCTAGCGGAACAAGCTTGCTAACCATTACACCACCTCGAGGTGCCCTATCGCTAGGATAGTGATTTTCCAAGCATAGCTTAGATGTGGCACAAGGCCGAAATTAGGGGGCACCCAGTGAGGATCGAACTCACTACTCAGTCGTAATTGTTCTAGCGAGACAAGCTTGCTAACCATTACACCGCCTCGAGGTGCCCTATCGCTAGGATATTCGAAAAAAAAAAAACAAACAACGGCAATACAGATGTACATATCGAGCTACGGAACAACACACGGTGTACATTTTTTGTACTCCTCTTCAACATAAATAACAGCTTGACGCGTTCTAAAGATATTTATTCTAGAGCCTTCTTTAAAGCGTTCGAAAGGGTTTGGCATTGTGGTCTTGTTCAAGTTGAAAAGATCTCTGAACTCTGAATGAATTTTGGAACTGATTCAGTGTTTCTTATGTAAACTCGAAATGAAAGTGTCCTGAGCCGTCATTCTTTAAGAGTCTTTCGTTCTAATGCAAGTGGTCCCACTTTGTTCATATTTTTATCAATAAAGTTCTGGAGTTTTGAACTGATCCAGTCTTATTCAAACGCGAAATGAAAGTGTCTTGAGTCGTCATTCTTCAAGAGCCTTTCGTTCTAATGCAGGTAACCCCAGAGCTCTATCCATGGCCCTAATTTGTTCATATTTTTTATTAATAACCTTCTTGATGACATCAACTCTCAACTTGTTATCCCTGCCGATGACACAAATATTTAATCATATCTCGATAATCAGTCTAATCAGATCGATATAGGAAAATTGGCGACTGATCTAAAAATAAAGCTGCAGTCTGCTGTTAACTGGGGCAAAGGACAGCTTGTTACAATTAGCACCGTCAAAAAAAAACAAAAACAAAACAAAAAAAAAAAACAGCTCTCTATTAATCATCTGAGAGACCATTTTCTGCATTCCATCAGCATGGGTGATTCTGACCCCCGGGAGAGTTACTCGATGCGTCTCCTAAGGCTTCTAGATTTAACTTTCTCGGCTGACAAGAAAGTTTGTTCGCTGTGTCATACAAGACAAATTTTGTCTCTAGAATCTGTCTTACATATTTATTAGTCTAACTTTCGTCCATACTGCTGCCACATCCTGTCCGGTGTTCCTGATTTATATTTAAGGATTCTTGATAAAATCTAAAGAAGAATCTGCAATATTATTGGTCCTGGTCTGGCGTCTCGGTTTCTGTCACTTTCCCACCCTCGTAAAGTTACTTCCCGTTGCTTCTTCTATAAATACTTTCATGGTAATTGTTCGTTATGTTTCTTGCTTTATTTCCTTCCTCTACAGACAATAAATTGTACATATAGGAGACTAGTCAGAACTTCATGGATATTCTGAGGTATTTTGGTGGATAAATTAAGAATGGTAAGTAAGAATGCGTTGTTTTGGTGCAAGGGTATTGTTGTATGTTTGGGTCAGCGATTGTTGCTAGCTAAGTTAAACGTTAAGACAGAACAAGACCGCCCTTTCCCTATTTTGGCCTTGTGCCACATTTCTGTATATACTCAGAATAAATATTGCTCTTCGTTATGGTATCTAGAATTTATGCGCAGTACTAGATTGGCAGCTAGGTCTCATCATTTTACATTTGATTTGGCTACATGTAACTGTAATTTCTATGCTAATAGTTTCTTTCTTGCACTTTTCATTTGTGGAACTCTCTTTCGGCTGGATGATTTCCAGTCAACTCTGCTCTTCAAAAATTGAAATGCAATGTCAATTGCTATCTACTGTCTTCTTGATCACTTCTCTATTGTTCCCGCCCCTCGATAATGCTTGTTTTCTAATTCTGGCATACCCAGCAACCCATTTTGTCTTAGCGTCTTTACTGCCTTACTTGGGGTGAATTCGATCAAAAAAGGAGGCATGTCAGTCAGCATTTGACGGCACACATTTTAAAGAATATTATTAAATAATAATAAATAATATTAAACCTAGCCCACTGTTTAATGATATGTATTGCCCTCACGAAAATATTATGCTTAATTTTAACTCCGATGGAGTATTAGCTGGGTAACGTAAGGCTAGGGATCTAGCCAAGCAGCGCGATGTTGCGCAAATGTAAATATATTTAATCGAACGCCCTATCGAATTAAAGTCAAGCCAAAGTGGTAAAAGCTAGGTTTAAAGTGGTAGTTACATGCATATATTGGAGTAGTGAGAGCTTTACTTATCCAAATCGGAATTCCTCTTTTAAAGTCTTTTTAGATGTGAATGACTAAATACAGCACCCCCCGCTGTTTCAGGAGGGGTACTGTCTTTAATTTTAACTCTGATATAGTTCTGGCTAAGCATCTAAAGGTCAGCAGCGTGTTGTGCATTCTATAGATATTTAATCATACGTCTATGCCAATGGAATGAAGCCTGTCCGTATTTCAAATGCGAGTCCCACAAGTGCAAAAATATCGCTAAAATACCGATTCGTAAATTTTGCTCTCTATTTTTTGTAGAGAAGCCCCTCCACCGCCAACCCCTAAAGGTATTTTCTTGAGGCCCATCGGGTTTAGAGGCTCGACACATTTGTGCCGGTTGTCTCCCCACGTCTAGCCGCGACTGCTGGAACCAACACTACGACTTCTGTATTTTCTTTTATTTAAGATTACTTGTGTAAGATAGGATAACTGAGACAGCATGAAAAACATAATGCAGACGCTGACGGAATTGAGTTAGTTGAACCTGTAGACGCATTCGGAAAGAAGAGAAAGACGATGATTTAAACGTGTGAGGTCCGATATGGTGTACTTCGAATATGACTAAATAGCTATTAACTCGGACGGCTTTTTTCTCTTTTTTTTTTTTTTTTTTTGCATTTATATCAAATAGTCGTCTGATTTCTCGACAGATGTTGTACATATAAAATTCCATTTGTTTTATTAAAATTTCCTCCGTAATTTTAGAGAATATAAAATTCATTTTGCTTGTAATTAAATGAATCAATTTTGATAATTTTTTTTTTTAGCCGTTATGCTTCTATTTAAAAACAACAGCAAAAAAAAAACAGAAGAAACTATTGGTTAAAATTTCTGATTCGCTGATATAAGTAAGAAAATTTATTTTATTTCAAAAGAATATTCAACTTAGAATTATATTAACTCGCTGTAGTTGTCGTTCAAGGTTTCGTTATTGATTTAAATTTTTTCTAATATTCTGTTATTGTTATTCCCTATTTGATATTAAAAAAAATAACGTACTTATCTATTTTCCGAGTGAGATTCGTTGTAAGACAATTAGCATAATACAAGACCAGCGCTTTGCCCTCTATTCATAATTTAGCTTGCCAATTCAAAATCTTTTCGGCACAGTGAATATAGAATTCTGATTCCGCCTTTAAATCAATTTTCTTCTCATCGTCCATTGATTTCCCTTGTGGTTTTTCTGTTCTCATATTTTTCTTTTTATTTTGTTCGTGTTTCAATCGGAAAGATTCCATCTTGATCAACCTCCTCTGCATTCCCACGGAGAATACAAGACCCGCATTAATAATTGAATAAAGGAAAGGAGATAATAAGAGGGGGGGAATTCAGAGCCATCCGTCCTCCTCACCATGATTCGGGTGCTGTGTGCGGGCGGGGTGCTA
>CAHIKZ030005131.1:722500-755000 GCA_903632075.3 Acanthosepion pharaonis
TTTTAAAGTGTGCTATATTTATGGGATAAAGTGCTCAATATCAGGAATAGAGCGTATGTAAATATAAATATAAACGTGAACATTGAAGTCAACACTCAAAGGCGACAAGCTGTTTCATGCTAGACGTAATCGTCAAGCCTGACGATTGCGTCTAGCATAAAACAGCCTGTCGCCTTTGAGTGTTGACTTCAATGTTCACGTTTTATTTATATTTACATAATGTTGAATGAATGTTCACTTTTTAAATCGAATCGAGTTCTCTCAGTCACTATGTGTTGATCTAAAAATTCATACGCTTAAATTCACCTTCATCCCTGCCGACTGACGCCAATTCAGTCGGGTTTCGATCTAGCTAGAGGCAACCGGACGCGTAGCCACACTAATGAGCTGTGATACAGCAGAAACAGTCCGTTTCTGGATGACAATATATATATATATATATATATATATATATATATATATATATATATATATATATATATATTTCCTTCATTCTTTCTTTGTTTCTTTCTATTTCCTTGCTTATCTCTCCCCCTCTCTGTCTCTGTCTCTGTCTCTCTCTCTCTCTCTCTCTCTCTCTATATATATATATATATATATAATTGTTAAATTTTGTTGATATTTTGTTCACAATTATGTATTAACAAGATCGTTCCTTAACTTTTGTCCAGTAGCTTATTTCCTTTGTTCCATTTAATCTTTATTTAAAAAAAAAACTATTATGTAATAGATTATGTATAAAAAAACTATTATGTAATATATTTGTATAATATTCATACATTACACCCTAATCTTTATTCAGTAAAAATTTCATTGCTAATCATGCATTACTTTTTAAGTAATACACATATTTATGTCTTTGTTGTTTCCGTTCCTTATATTATGGCCGCAACTATATATATATATATATATATATATTTGATGTTCTTGTCCTAAAAATAAACTAAGTATTTCTAAAGAATTAATGGATTTTATTTTTAGTGACTACCCATGTTTGAGTAGACAGTGCCTTTGTTTAAACAGTATAAAACTTTTGGCCCAAAGATTTCTGCTTAGCACAATACAGACTGTAACGTCGATCAAAAATGTTAAGCAAGTTGAGCATACTCAGTCCATCAACGGGTAGCCCTAAACGTAACACTTAACTCTAAACTTAACCCTAAACTTAACGCTACCGCTATCTCTAACCCTAACCTTAACGCTAAACCCTAACCCTAAACCCTAAACCTCACCCTAACCCTAAACCCTAAAGCTAAACCCCAAACCCTAACACTAACCCTAAACCCTAACCCTAACTCAAAATCCTAACCCAAAACCCTAAACATAAAATTTAACCCTAACTTTAACTCACAACCCTAACCTTAAACCCTAACCCTGACACATAAACCTAACCCTAAACTCTAAACTTAACTCTACTACTAAACCCTAACTTTAAACACTAACCTTAAACCCTAACCTTAACGCTAAACCCTAACCCTAAACGCTAAACCTAACCCTAACCCTAAACCCTAAAGCTAAACCCCAAACCCTAACACTAACCCTAAACCCTAACCCTAACTCAAAATCCTAACCCAAAACCCTAAACATAAACTTTAACCCTAACTCTAACTCACAACCCTAACCTTAAACCCCAACTGTAAACCCTAACCCTGACACATAAACCTAAACCTAACCCTAAACTCTAAACCTAATTCTACTACTAAACCCTAACCTTAAACACTAACCTTAAACCCAAACCTTAACGCTAAACCCTAACCCTAAACCCTAAACCTAACCCTAACCCTAAACCCTAAAGCTAAACCCCAAAACCTAACACTAACCCTAAACCCTAACCCTAACTCAAAATCCTAACCCAAAACCCTAAACATAAACTTTAACCCTAACTCTAACTCACAACCCTAACCTTAAACCCTAACCGTAAACCCTAACCCTGACACATAAACCTAAACCTAACCCTAAACTCTAAACCTAATTCTACTACTAAACCCTAACCATAAACACTAACCTTAAACCCAAACCTTAACGCTAAACCCTAACCCTAAACCCTAAACCTAACCCTAACCCTAACCCTAAACCCTAAAGCTAAACCCCAAACCCTAACACTAACCCTAAACCCTAACCCTAACTCAAAATCCTAACCCAAAACCCTAAACATAAACTTTAACCCTAACTCTAACTCACAACCCTAACCTTAAACTCTAACCGTAAACCCTAACCGTAAACTAAACCTAAACCTAAACCTAAACTCTAACCCTAACTCTACTACTAAACCCTAACCTTAAACACTATCCCTAAACCCTAACCTTAACGCTAAACCCAAAACCTAAACCCTAAACCTAACCCTAACCCTAAAGCTAAACCCCAAACCCTAACACTAAACCCTAACCCTAACTCAAAATCCTAACCCTAAACCCTAAACATAAACTTTAACCCTAATTCTAACTCACAACCCTAACCTTAAACCCTAACCCTAAACCCTGACCCTAACCCATCATCAGATAACCAGTTGTGAATATCAGCTGCTGTAATCTTGTATACGCGCGTAGTGTAATCGATAACGACACAGAATTGTTAATCGGAGAAATGATTCCTGTTCGGTCCTTTTATATTCATTTACTGTAAATACTCTTGGGAAAGATATGAATCCATGTCTTCTCCCCGAGCTATGGGTTAATTACTAAGACTTGTATCACTTAAAGTACCATCAGCCTTTATTCAGTTAGCTTATTTTGCGCCGATGTTGTCACCACTTCCCCATAATTGTGTTTGGAGTACTCTCTCGTAACTTTCTTCAGTAGTCAACTATTTCAAACAGAAAATCAAATCAGCAGGTAGTTTTCAAATACCGTACGGTGGTTTTGTTTTCACGTGGCCATCATGCCCCCAGGAAAAGCGTGAACCCACCTCTTTTCACACCTGGATTTAATAGCAATGTAGACTTTGTACTACTTAGACAATTTCTTGCCGGAACGACCACGGTATGTAATATTTCAAACACTTTATTCACACGTTGTTCACGGTTGGTATCGCCACAGATTCACTAAACATACCAGATTGAAAAAATTCTTCTAACTGGATAAAAACTTTGAGCTTTGTATTGGGTGATTTAAAATTTTACCCGAAAACAGTAGTGACTGCTGGGTCAATGAATGCCAAATATTTCTTTGTAGGTTAGATTTTTCATTGCTATTCTTTCTAACCCTTTTTACCTAAAATATCTATGTCTCGAGCCCTGTATTGGGGGATTTAAAATTTGTTATATCGGAATAAAGTATCACCCACACTTGATTTTGAACATAGATCGTCAGTGAGCAAACACAGGCGATCCCATAATTGAAATAATTAGATCACTTGACCATAGAGAAATGCATAAGTAGGAAGTCGCGTGACGTCTAAATGATCGCTATTTCTCTTCTATCCTCTATTACTATACGGACCGACATTCTCTTCTCTATTCACTATACTATTTTTTATACCATAATACCTATTCTATTGTAATGGACTCTCCCACAGATAATAAGTAGTAGTAGCAGTGGCCAGTTGGGCTCAGTGGTGTTGAGCGAGTCAGTCGATATCGGACATTGAAGTATCAACCATCAACTAGATTGCTGCGTCATTAACTCTTATTTCAAGTTCCTAACGTTTTGTACGTCGAACCTAATTTAGGACGATTTATTGAAATACAAGACTCCACTGTGAAAATTACTCTACAACACTATTCCTCTATTCGGATCAGTACACGGGTTACTTTTCGAACGAATATTATCAAGCAAGTACTATTTGTGAGTGCGATATTCGAATGTGTCTGGCACTAGTACTGTTCAACGGCGTTACTATATTTGTATCTGCGATTACAAGGTCTCTACTACAATAAACATTACAAAAGTGACAACGAGTATTCGTTAACATTACAAAAGCATCAAACGGGTGCTCGTTGACATCACAAGAAAATTTCAACCGAAAATATTAATGACTTCTGGGTCAATGAATGCCAAATGTTTCATTGTAGGTCATTACAATTTCCAGTGCCATTCTTTCTAATTCTTAATACATTAACTCTCTATATTGAGAGGCTCTCGTGTCTTGTGTTAGGTGATTTTGAATGTTAGAAGAGTAAATACAAAAAAGTGTAATTAGTGATTTCCCACCAACGACGAATATTTGTGAAACCTGAATAAAAAAACTGAAATAATAAATATGGGAGCATAAAATTTAATTTTTTTTTGGGGGGGGGGGGTGCTTTGAGATAAAGGTTCGAAATTTCATTTACTCGTAGCTCAGGATATCTGGGATTACGTCAAATGGTGTTTACAAGCTCGCTAAGATGAAAAGGAAAATATTTACTACAACTTTAAACATTTCTCGCCTGTTGTTGATATAATCCGTGATCTTACGAGAAGGAAGTATAAGGAAATACGTCAAACACCTAATTCTTTCCTGTTAGCTTCAACGCGACATAACCATTTCACCCCAAGTATGACAATAAAGCCACTGAAATGCTGTTTTACGACATTGTATTTTGCTAACTAATTGCATCGTGTACCCCCATCGGTGCTGAAAAAAAAAACAAAAAAAAAACAAAAAAAAAAAACGTGGGACGAAAAGATTAATGAAATCCTCAAGTCGATTTGGCGAGATTTATCTTTCCTTAGTAAAAAGAAATTTGGCCTTGTGGCCCACACAAGAGCCAACGAAGAGAGAATAATTTAGTTAGGTTGGGGTTACTGAGTGTGAAAGAATATGAGAGAAAGTGAGACATTATTAAAGAGAGGGAAAAATAAAAGAAGAGGAATTAAGAAGACAGATGACGATTGACATTGCATTTATTCATTTCATCCCAAGTAAGGCAATAAATCTACTAAGATGCAAGGAGTTACTAATTGTGAAAGAATATGAGAAAAAAAAACACTATTAAATAGAGAGAACAATAAAAGAAAAGCAATTAAGAAGACAGAAGATAACGATTGACATTGCATTTATTCATTTCATCCCAAGTAAGGCAATAAATCTACTAAGACCTAAGGAGTTACTGATTGTGAAATAATGTGAGAAAAAGAAAAACACTATTAAGAAGAGAGAACAATAAAAGAAGAGGAATTAAGAAGACAAAAGATAGCGATTGTCACTGCATTATAGTATTACATCCCAAGTAAGGCAATAAATCTACTAAGACGCAAGGGGTTACTGAGTGCGAAAGAATTTGAGAAAAAGAAAAACATTATTAAGGAGAGAGAACAATAAAAGAAGAGTAATTAAGAAGGCAGAAGATAACGATTGAAAGAATATCAGAAAAAGTGAGACATTATTAAAGAGAGGGAAAAATAAAAAAAGAGGAATTAAGAAGACAGAAGATGACGATTGACATTGCATTTAATCATTTCATCCCAAGTAAGGCAATAAATCTACTAAGATGCAAGGGGTTACTTAGTGTAAAAGAATATGAGAAAAAGAAAAACACTATTAAGGAGAGAGAACAATAAAAGAAGAGGAATTAAGAAGACAGAAGATAACGATTGATTGATTTGCATTGAATTTTTTTTATGTAACTTAACTGTAATGCATTCAACGGAAGAGTGTTCCACAAGCGAGAAATGCGAGAGAAAGAACTTTTAACACAGAATGTACATTTACATCGGACAAGTTCTACTGTAAGATAATGAGACATAGCACCTGATCTAATACTGTGCTTAAATTTGTCTAGTCGAGGTACTAAAGAGGAAAAGCTCATTAGCACAATTCTCATGGAAATATTTATAGAACAAGGCACAAGATACATTATTACGGTGCTTAAATGACTGAAGCCGAGATACCATGCCAATACCTATATTGTTGCAGATTCTTCTTTGTATTTTGTCAAGAATCTCTAAATAGAGTTAAACCTGAAAAGTGATATTGCCTAGAAGTTGATAATATATAATATAGATATTTAACATTTAATGTGTAAATTACTATAAAGTAGTGTGTAACACGTTTATTTATCATCTCCCAGTTGCGTCGCTGTATTTGGGCAGTTAGGAGCGGCTCCGCAACTGACGAAAATTATACTGAGAGGTGACCAGTGCTGATGAAAAGCTGCCCAACATCGTGCCCACTAGTTGCACCAGAGGGAGGGATTGTTGCTCGCAGCGAGACTAGCGCAACCGACGGGGAATTTTTATTCCTATCCCGGTCGTACGCGCTCGGCTTCCCTACATTAAATCAATCTTGTGCCAAAACGCGACTCAGTAGAGGTCGAATAAATACTAAATTACTATAAAGTAGAGGTGGGCCGTTTAGCCACAGATTTATGTGGGAGAACTGAGCTCCAATTTCGCATTTATTCAAATAGAAAATCGTTTGCAATTAAGTGAATTAAGTTAAGAGGAATCATTGAAAATATAAGTATTTGTTTTTCATTCTTATGTATATATATATATATATATATATATATATATATATATATATAATAAAAAAGGCTTAAACACTAATATTCCATGGTCATAATTTATTCCATTGGAATCGTAAATACGATCCAATTCATTACACCTACAAATTCAAAAAGGAAACAGAAAAAACAACTCCGGAAATAAAAATAGAATTTAGAGAGAGTGTAAGTATGAGAGTGTGGAACGAATGTTAGAGCTAAAGAGAGGGGTAACAGACGAGAGATGGTTAAAATTTAACAGAGAGAAATTTTATAAGGTGAGTGGAAGAGGTTTAAGTGAGAGAAATATGAATGTTGTCGGATGTCTAATACATTAAAGATACATTTCGTGGTGACATACACACACCATAGACGATCTAATGTTAAAGATCAGAATAAGAGGGAGGGAGAGGAAAAGAAAAGAAGAAGGGGTGGGGGAGAGAGATGGGGCGGGGGAAACTAAAACTGAAGGACATTTACTGAAAGGGCCGCTGTGTAATTAAGAAAATTTGACAAAATTAATATCGACTACAGGTTACAAATCAAATATAAACATATAAAAAATAAATATAACGATTATCTAATCTAGCAAGGACCTATATTTTTATGTTCAAAAACATATATATATATATACAAGCAAACACATACACATACATGTATACATATAATACATATACACACACACTCATATACATACATATACACATACATCCATACACATCCACTCCTACATATATATAGACACTTACACACATATATACATACGGACATACACATACGTGCACATAAACATATATACCTAAAACATTACATCTACATACAATTACATACACACATCTAAACAAATAAACAATGTATCCCTATATTTATCCGTCTAACTATACATACATACATATATACATACATATACAACCATATACAGATATATATGAGTACATACATACCAAAACATACACACACATATAAACACATCTACATATACATCTATCTACAATACATACATCCATATACGCATTCATAAATATACATATACATTTATACGAATACATATACATATACATCCATACATACACATACATATACCTATATAAACACCTACATATATACACATATATACAGATACACACACAGCTAAGCACACATATATATATACATATAAATTAAAATGTAAAATCTAAAAAAGTAAAATTTCAAAAATTTAGTCCAAAAAAATATTAAATACATAGCGCATCACATAAACATACACAATGATATATATAGAGATAAACATAATAAACATAATAGTCATTCCATTAAAATGTCATGCCCGGTGTTATTGAACCAAGATGGAACTGACATAAGTGACAACATGTTACAAAACGGTGTTTATGTTTTGAATCGTTTCTTATGTCTACATTTAGAAAATATCTCATTCCGAAGATTCAGCAGTTCATCTTGATTCTTATCTTTGATAATGATTTTTTTTCCGCCATGCACAGATCGCACCGATCGCAGAAGTTATTAGATGTTCTAGCTCTTGATAAGTATCTCCGTTTCAAAAGTGGGGTTAGTCCGTTATCCACCAGATCCCAGTAGTGTTTGGATAAGGAAGTTTGATTTCTGAGGCATCTATATCTAAATGAGCGTTTATGGTTGTATAGACGCTGCTTCCAATCACCGGCGGATATACCTATATATCTTTTTTTCTGGTTTATATTTTCCTCGGGAAAGATTGTTGCCTCGTATACTACATTTTCATACTTATATTTACCCCCGATTGGACAATGGTTTTTATTTTTACAATTGCAGGTAGGGTTACTAGATTGAGTTTCATTACTATGGTAGTTTCTAAGTATTCTACAATTATGTGAAGATATGGTTTTCTCCATTGTTCTAACGCATGAGTAACTAATTTTCAGTGTCTTCCTATTGAAAATTTTACGTAGTGGATGTTTACTATGAAAATGTTTATCAATTAATTTCAGAAAGAACCTTCCTATATCAATGTTAGAGAGCCTGCAATATTCAAAAGAGCCTGCAATATTCAAAAGATCCTGCAATATTCAAAAGTTCACACTAGTATGAGGAAATGAGTCAAAACTATGTTAACACTAGTGCGTGGGGATGAGTCAAAATTATGTTAACTCTAGCATGAGAGAATTAGTCAAAAATATTTTAACACTAATATGAGAGAAATAATTTATATAGAGTTTACTGAACGGTATTCACCTGTCCACAACTGATGCGAAAAACCCGCGATCAACAGTACAATTAAGTACCTTGACGCAACATTTCACGGGGAATGTTTGATATTATACTTTTATTCTGTCCTTGAGTTCTTCGATGTCTAACATTTTTGCTATACACGTGATCGTTTATCATTCTCTAAATGCAGAATACACTGGATGTAATTGACCCATACATCTTTACAACTCCAACGGTGACTTTAAATGCTTACTTACAAATGCTGCAAGAGTTTACCATTGGTAACATCCCTCTACAAATCAGACGATCAGTTTTATTTCAAACAGGATGGTACACCGCATTATGTTCCCCGTAATGTTCGCGCTTGTCTCGATCAAAGTTTCACAAATCGTTGAATAGATCGCGGCGGACCGTTAGCATAGCGACCAAACTCTTCTGACTTGACACACTGTGACTTCTGGTTATGGGGAATGATAAAGAATTGCCTGTATAGCAAAGAAATAGAGACATCGAAAACTCAAGGTTAGAGTAAAGGGTGTAATATCAAACATTCACAGTGTATTGTGTGTCAAGGCACTAAATTGTACTATTGA
Organism: Acanthosepion pharaonis; assembly: GCA_903632075.3. Lineage (NCBI taxonomy): Eukaryota > Metazoa > Mollusca > Cephalopoda > Sepiida > Sepiidae > Acanthosepion > Acanthosepion pharaonis. The sequence continues at coordinate 731,681 of CAHIKZ030005131.1, forward strand.
TCGCTGGTTTTTGTGCATCAATTGTGCTATTGAACAGGAGGTGACTGCTCAATAAACGCTAAATAAATTATTCCTCTCATACTTGTGTTAACATAATTTTGACTCTTCGCCTCATACTAGTGTTAACATAGTTTGACTCATCTTCCCATACAAGTGTTAACCTAATTTTGACTCATCGCCTCGTACTAGTGTTATTATTATTTTGACTCTTTCCCTCATACTAGTGTTAAAATAATATTGACTCGTTTACTCATACTAGTGTTAACGTAATTTTGATTCCTCCCCTGATACTAATGTTAACATAATTTTGACACATCCCCTCAAACTAGTTGTTGTGGAGTGGTTTCACAATGGAGGCTTGTATTTGTACTAAGTCGGTCCTAAAACAGGTTCGACGTACAAAACGTTAAGAACTTGATATAATAGGTATAACGCAGTAATCTAGTTGTGGTGGCTGATACTTTAATATCCGACTAACGGTCGTCCGGCATCAACTGACTGACCGCCTACTGAGCGACTTCACTCGTTACTCTTACTACTCCTACTTATTATAGGTGGAAGAGTCTATTAACTATAGAATAGGTGTGTTCCACTATAGCATTAGTGTTAATATAAATTTGACTCATCCTCTCATACTAGTGTAAATATGTTGTTGACTCATTCTTTCATACTAGTGTCAACATAATTTCACTCATCACATGATACTAGTGTCAACATAATTTTGACTCCTGCCCTCATACTAGTGCTAACATACATTTGACTTATCACCTCATCCTAGCGTTAATATAAATTTGACTCCGCCGCTCATATTAGTGTTGACATAATTTTAGCTCTTCCCTTCAAACTACTATTAACATAAATTTGACTCATACTATTGTAAAAAAGTTTTTGACTCATTCTCTCATATTAGTGCTCACAGAATTTTGACGCATCCTCTCATACTAGTGTAAACATATTTTTGACTCCTTCATTCATACTAGTTTTTGCTATAATTTTGACAAGTTTACTAGTGTTAGCATAATTTTGACTCCTCTACTCATACTAGTGTTCAAATAATTTTTACTCATCCTTTCATACTAGTGCTAACATAATTTTGACTTATCCCCTCATACTAGTGTCAAAATAATTGTGACTCATACTCTCAAACTAGTGTTAGCATTGTTTTGACTCATTTACACATACTAGCATTAAAATAATTTTGCCTCATCCACTCATACTAGTGTCAAGATAAGTTGACACATCACATCATACTAGTGTCAACATAATTTTCAGTCATCCTCTCATATAAGTTTAAACATGTTTTTAACTCATTATATCATACTAATGTCAGGATAAATAGACTCATCACATCATACTAGTGTCAACATAATTTTGACTCGTCCCTCAGACTAATGTTAACATAATTTTGACACATTCTCTCATATCAGTGTTAAAAAAATTGATTTATCATCACATACTAGTGATAACATAATTGTGACTAACCCTCTCATACTACTGTAAACATGTTTGTGCTCATTTCCTCATACTAGTGTTAACATAAATTTGACTTATCCCCTCATACTAATGTTTACATAATTTTCTTTCCTCCACTCATACTAGTGTTAACACAATTTTGATTCGTTAACTCATACTAATGTCAACATAATTTTGTCTCATTCTATCATACTAGTGTCAACATAGTTTGACACATAAACTTATATCAGTGTTATATTAGTGTTGTCAAAATTTTGACACCTTACCTCATATTATATTAGCATAATTTTGACTGATTCCCTGATTAAATAGTGTTAACATAATTTGCACACATCGCCTCTTACTAGTGTTAATACAATTTTGACTCTTATTCTATTTTTAATATAATTTTCACTCCTCCCCTCATGCTGGTGTTAACATATCTTTGACTCATCTTCTCATACTGGTGTTAGCGTAAATTTGACTCATTCTCTCATACTAGTGTTAATAAAAAATTGGATCATTGTATAATACTAGTGTTAATATAATTTGACTCCTCCCCTCATACGAGTGTAAACATAATTTGACTCATCCCTTTATACAAGTATTAACATAATTTTGACGGATACATTCATAGAAATTTAAACAAAACTTTGACTCATTCCTTCATACAGTCATATAATTTTGACTCATGCCTTCATACTAGTGTTAACATAATTTTAACTCCTACGCTCATACTAGTTTTAAAATATTTTTGACTCATCCCTCCCTACTAGAGTTTTGTTTCATTCCATAATACTAGTATTATCATATTTTTAACTCGTCCTATCATACAAGTGTCAACATAATTTTGACTGATTCCCTCATACTAGTGTTAACATAATTTTCACACATCCATTTATACTTGTGTTAACATAATTTTGACACATCCCTTTATACTTGTGTTAACATAATTTTATTCATTTCATCATACTAGTGTTAACATATTTTTGACTCGTCCTATCATGCTATTGTCAAAACAATTTTGACTCATCCACTCATAGTAGTGTTAACATATTTTTGACTCATCCCTTTATACTCAAGTCAACATAATTTTCACTCATGCACTCATACTAGTGCTAACATATTTTTGACTCGTCCTATCATACAAGTGTCAACATAATTTTGACACATCCCTTTATACTTTTGTCAACATATTTCTGACTCATCTCTCCATACTAGTGTTGAAATATTTTGATCTCATTCCCTCATACTATTGTTACTTGTTTTTGGCTCGTCCTATCATACTAGTCTTAACATAATTTTGACTCATCCGCTCATACTAGCGTCAACATAATTTTGACACATCCTTTTATACTAGCGTCAACATAATTTTGACTCATCCGCTCATACTAGTGTTAACATAATTTTGACACATCCTTTTATACTTGTGTTAACATAATTTTTTTCTCATTCCCCCATACTAGTGTTATATATATATATATATATATATATATATATATATATATATATATATATATATATATTATTTCCTCTGGATTTACATCGAGCTCTCTGGATTTTATCCTCCTCAGGTTTACCCATAAGGATTACTAGTTTTTTAAACTATATATATATATATATATATATATATATATATATATGTATGTATGTATGTATGTATGTAGCACGAACACCCGATTATATGTGATGGCATTATTAATGGACTAAGACTAGAGTTATAGATATACAATAGAGAAAGTAATTGTCTTTGCGGACACTGAGAGCCAAATTTCTTAGCAGCTGTATTAGCAATGGATTCAATGTACTGTTTCTACTTGATGTCAGCCGAGAATGTATATCCGCAACGAAGCAAAAGACACTCAGCTGGAGGTTAGCATCAGCCATACTGATGTAAGGCAGAAAAAGTGTTCTCAAGTGATTAATAGTCAGTAGTTTTGTTTGGGAAGCCTTCATATTCACAGGCCATTCTTTTCCCTATTTAGCAATAGAATTAAAATGAAATAATTAATAGAATTAAACTTAATCAGACTAGAAAATATTTACTATTGAGAATTTAAGAATTATGTGAAAATGGTGCCTTAAATGAAAAAAAAAAATGTTTACTATCTGAAAGACATTTGTGCTACATGAGATTATTTTTTATATAAATGTGCGTAAAATTGATCTCTGTTCGAGCAGCGGTGAATGAACGCGTGTGAATACACGATAAAATGGAAACTCACTGTGTTTAAGGAAATGATTTACAAAGTTCCCTGCCTTCAGCAAAATCTTTCAGCAGGCGTTAGCGCATTTTCTGCTTTCCTTAAGACCTCTTTTGTTTCGAGCCGGTGGTTATGAAGAATAAACCTTCTGTTAAAGATTTCCTTTTTTTTTTTTTTTTTCTAAGCGGAACGAGAGAATGAGAAAGAGGAAACCAAGACGTGACAAAGAGAAAATAATATTTCTTCCCTCAAGCAATATCCTAATCTTTTCGTTTTGCAGAGATTCCATGCGGTTTTCGTAGGGTATCAGTCGGGCAACAGGCGTATTCCTCCTGCCGTGAGACAAATGAAAACCCCGGAGGCTCAGACTTATCAATTAAGTATCGGATTTCTCTGCTAATCTATAAATTCCACCTATCTTTGAGTGGCTTTCACAGAATTCTAACACCCTTCTCTATTTCATTTTCTTTTTCTTTTTTTCACGACTCTATTAATCTTCTTTCTTTCTCTTGTCTTTCTTTCTTTCATTCATTCTTTGTATCGTTAATGCTTTCTTTTTATTACCTTAATTCCCCATACATAATACGCATTCATCCACAATACCCACCCCCCCAAAAAATTGTGCTGAATGTGTGGGAAAATTATTCTACTTGCGCATAATACGCACCCCTTGTTTGATAATCAAACCTTGTAAATTGTACCTCTCCAGTTTCATTACGGACAGCGTTTCTTACCTTTTTTTTTTTTTCAAGCCTTCCACCCCATGCGAGGCGGGAGTGCCACTGGAACGCAAGGGATTACAGAGGACTGAGAACAAAAGTAAATAGGCCTGTTTGGGGAAAGGATAAAGAGAAGGACGTGCAACAATATCAGTGTATCAGAAGATGTCGATTGACATTACATTTGAACATTTGAAGTTTACAGTTATCAGGGAAGCAAGTAACAGGAAGGGAGTTCCACAGACGGGTAATGCCTTATTAAGAAAATGGTTTTAAACATAGAATGATATTATTCTAATTTAGTTCTATGATAATTCTTATTTTATTTTACATTTGTAAGTATTGTTACGTACATATGATTGTATTTGACATCCTTATGGGGTCGCAATCACCGAATGTTAGTGTCAAATTGTCGTATGTTTGTTGTGAGTAGTCATTTCGCAAATGAAATCGACTGATGAAACGGCAATTTTTTAATGATTTTTTTTGTAGCTGTGCATAATACGCACCCCTAATTTTGCTTATTATTTTTTAGAAAAAATGCGTATTATACATTAGGAATTAAGGTAAATGATTAACAAACTATAAACTGTAAATTAATTCTTATATATGAAAATGGGCATAATTACCGTAATTCCCCATGTATAACACGTCTTCATGCATAATACGCACTCCTAAAATTGTGCTGAAAATGTGGGAAAATGCTTCTACTCACGCATAATACGCACTCATCGTTTGGTAATCAAACTTTAAAAATTGCATCTCTCCAATTTCATTACGTCCAGCGTTTCCTACTCTTATTAAAGAAATGGTTTTAAAGATAAAATAATATTATTCTAATTTAGTTTTATTTTATTATACATTTGTAAGTATTGTTCGGTACATGTGATTGCATTCGACGTACTTATGGGGTCGCATTCACTGAATGCTGGTGTCAAATTTCGTATGTTTGTAGTGAATAGTTTTTTGCAAATGAAATCGATCTATGACACGGCATTTTTTTAAAGATATTTTGCAGCTGTGCATAATACGCACCCCTAATTTTGTTTTTTTTTTTTTAAATGTGTATTATACATGAATTAAGGTACTTTTTTTCTTTCTTTCTTTCTTTCTTTCTTTCTTTCTTTCTTTCTTTCTGACTTCTTTCATTCATTCATATTTTTTTCAATGTAAAGTTCATTTTTGTTTCTGTCTTCTTTCTTCCTTCCTTCCTTTCTTTCTTTTTTCTTTCTATGTATCGTTCATTCTTTCTTTTTTTCTTCTTTCATTTATGTATCATTAATTTTTCTTCTTTCTTTTTTTTTTCTATTCTGTTTCCTTTCTCACTTTCTTCTCTTTATCGTTCATTCTTTTTCTCTTTTCTTTCTTCCCTTATTTCTTTATTCCGTATATCGTTCCTCTCTACTTTTAGCCTTTCCTTTTTTTTTTAATTTTCTTTTATTCGTTCTTGTTTTATATGGATCATTTTTCTTTCTGACTTCATTTCATTCTTTCTTTTTTACTTCATAAAATTCATTCATTCAATCATTAAATTCTTTCTTTCCTTCTTTCTTTCTGTATTGTTCATTCAATCTTTCTGTCACCTACACACTTATCACTGTCCCTCTTCGTATTTATCCCTCTCTCGCATATCTATCTATCTATCTATCTATCTATCTATCTATCTATCTCAGTCTTTTCGTATCTATCTATCTCAGTCTTTTCGTATCTATCTATCTCAGCCTGTTTATATCTATCTATCTATCTATCTATCTATCTATCTATCTATCTATCTATCTATCTATCTATCTCAGTCTTTTCGTATCTATCTATCTATCTATCTATCTATCTCAGTCTTTTCCTATCTATCTATCTATCTATCTATCTCAGCCTGTTCATATCTATCTATCTATCTATCTGCTCTCTTATTCACTCTATCTATGTATACATGGACGTAAGTGTGTATGTATGTATCTACCTGTCTGTCTGTTCATCTATCTATCTATCTATCTATCTATCTATCTGCTCTCTTTTTCTGTCTGTCTATGATTCTATGTAAAGATGTATGTACATATCTATCTATCTATCTATCTATCTATCTATCTATCTATCTATCTATCTATCTATCCTTCATATTTTTAGTAAGTAATATCAGAAAGAGGTTTTAAATACGATTTCATTTTTAAGTCTTTTTTCATTGCTCTTTGGACTTTCATAGCTAAACTCCTTTCTCACGTGTCAAACGTCTTATAAGATTGAGTTGGATCTTTTCTAATTGACCTCTTTAGCTCAAAGTTGAAATAATGATCCCTCTTCCTGTTGTGACCTCCTGATACAGTTTTCCTCTTTACTGTTCCCTCTTTTTTATTCAACTTATTCACCGTTATTCTTCATGGTTCTTTCATGGAATTTAAAGATGGTAGCCAGAGTATGAATGTTGGTACCATTACTGAAGACCTGAATGATCTTTTTATTCTCATCATTGCTCAGTTGGAAAGACATAGGGGATGACACAAAACGATTTTAACCTTTTTTTCTTTCTAGATAAATAACTCAAAGGTTTTTTCAGTTATTCTTACGACAAGGTCGCTAAACATCTGTTATGGGATCTTACCCATAATGATAATAATGGACTATTCCATACTTAATAAATACTGCGCCTCAGGAGTAAGCAAGGAGTTAGTTGAGTCAGTCGATGTCGGACGACCGGCTGCTCGGTTGAACTGCCTTCGGGCGGGGAAGAACCCGAAGGAGGCTACGCCGAGGGGCGGAGTCTCGTTCGGGGAAGTAAACCGGCCCTGAGCCCGTTTATACGAGTTCAATGGGCATATTTTTGGCCGAGCCCACGGGCTCGGAGATCTCACGTTAAACCGGCCTTGTGCCACATGACGCCCTCGTGGGGGAGTGACTGAATATCGTCAGTTGAGTCAGTAGTTCAAGTCGAGTCAAGTGTCGAGTCAGAGGCAGTCCGAAACAGAGTCGCGTTCAGACAATTACTGCAAGAAATTGGAATAGTGATACTGGTCGAGACTACAATATTTTCATTAGCGAAGAAAGTAAGATACCGGGTTTAATTTGATTTATGACGACGCACCGAATAAAAGATAGCCGTCTACCCATGGCAATTATAAAAATTTCAGGTTGGTCAGGTGGCCTACAAGGCAGAATGCTAAGAGATAAAAATTAATTGGGTCGTGCTCTGACCGCGAAAAATGTCCGCTGGACCACCCGCAGAGTACACGGAAGGAAAGATTAAACCTTTAACTATCGTCGGAGATAACATTGGTTTGAAAGAAAAACACCTGTTTTATTGTCCAAACCTGGACATGATGAAAATTATTTTTATCGGAACAGATAATTAGCGAAAATCACGTTGACGAATTCCAGAGGGCGTTCGGTTAAGATGAGAGACCACACCACAAGTCGTAGGGCTCTCTTCGAGGAAAAGAAAGAAAAGAAAAAAAAAAGAAGATAATTTTTTTTCTTTAGGAGATAATTTTGAATTGAGGCCAGTCCGGCCGCACTCACGCTGCTGGGCTTCCATTGGCTGAATGGTGGCGAAGGTAATCATATAAAGAAGGAGGGGAGGTCTGTTGACACCCCCTGAAGAGATCGGTGTGAGATGTCACTGTGAGAGAGAGAGGGGAAACCTGTTGACGCCTCTGAAGGGATTGGTATGAGATACCAATATGAGAAAAGAAGAATTTGGGAGGACGATTCCCTTAAACTAGAAATTAAAGATTTCCAAAAATGGAAAGTAATAAATTTTCCTGACCGAAAACAAAGAAAACCCTTAATGCGGATTTAGAATTATCAAGGAACCTCAAACCCCGACAAGCCCACCCCAGTTTTGGTCGGTGTCCATATAAGCAGAGTCGCAGCGAGTGGACGGCAGTTGAGTTGAGTTAGTTGGGGTTAGAAAAACAGGCAAGAATTGAGCTGTGATCTCTGAGACCCGCCTCGCAGGAACCTGACTGAAAGATCCACGCAATCACGACCTCAACTTCTAACCAAGAACAATTTATTTTTGAAGAACGACTTAGACTCACACCATCAAAATAAGTTTTACGAATATCACCTGAAGATACACCAAAACCAGTTTCTTAAAAGAACAATTTAAGATGTTAAGACAAAGTGTCACGAATCCATATTAGCGATTTGGTAGAAAGTAGCAGTCCTGTATTCAGCAACCAGATATAAAATATTGTTATCCTTTTTTAACACATTTGAACTTTTCGAGTTGTTACTTTATTTTCTTTTGCATATACTTGTGCGGTATTACCCTTGTTCGGACTCGACTTGCATTACGGCCCGGCGACTGATTGATTTCGTCTACCTAAGATCAAATCACAACGTGGATAGGTTAGACTAGAAATCAAAGCAGTTACTTCGGTAACCAGACGTTGGAAGCGAGCTGGGAACGACAAGGCTGATACCGAATCTAACCAGATTCCCATCCGAATCAGCAAAGGGTTAGAACGTCACATTTGGTGCCGCGACCAATACCAAGTCACAGGACAGGACAGGATAGCGGCGCGGAGACAGACGGGGTGACGTCACAATTGGTGCCGTGAGCAGGATAGCACGGTGGGCGCGGCCAGGCAGAGGTCACATTTGTCGCAGCGACCCCGGGTTGACGTCACAGAAGGATAACGAGAAGAAAGGATTAAATATCAACTACAAGAAAATCGAATTCATAGTTGTTAGCAAAAGGGTGAGCCTAAAATGCAAATTACAAATCAGAGGTAGCAAAATCAAATAAGTACAAAAAAATCAAATATCTGGGAAAAGTTTTCCCGGAGAACGGAAAATGTGACACTGAAATCCGAAGAGATAGCAAAAATAGGATTTCCTTTAAGAACATAAGGATATTGTTCGGTTTAACTTTTCCAGAGATTTCTTTTGTAATGTTTCCTTGATAATATTTTGTCTGAATTTGCTGCAAACTTATGAGCGTATGTTCGACTGTGAGAGTTACTTGACATTATGCGGGATCATGACGAAGGGACATTAGAATAGAGAAAGATGCCTTCCAAAAGTTAAGCAAAGTATTAAATAAGCGAAAAATTTATTTAGAAATGAAGGAAATACTGTCCAGTGTTAACACAAATGAAGAAGTGACTTGAGGCAAGAGAAATGTGTTTCTGCAGGAGGATTCTGAGAATACCATGGGCTGAACGTATATTGGCAGCAAGCCCCCTACATATGGATAGAAAATGAGATCAGAATATATAAAAATAGAAATATATGTAAAACAAGAATGTATCTTCCCATCATACTTATTGAAAGTATAGAGTGAAGCGATTTTGAGCGAAATAAAAATCCTACCAGGATTCATTATAGGCGGCCACAATCTTAACAATATATGCAGATGACAGACACTGAAAGAAAACTGCAAAACTCCCTGCAGAAGCTAATGAAGAAAAACGAGAAAAATGACTAAACCAACAGTAAGAAAACAGAATGCATCTTTGTTAGCAAAAGGATGTTAAAGATATTCTGCCATTTTTGGAGAGTTTTTATAGTTTTATATTTTCCTACAGAGTTTTATTTCCTTTAAGAACTTAAGGATATTGTTCGGTTTAACGTTTCCAAAGATTTCTTTTTTATTGTTTGCTTGATAATATTTTGTCTGAATTTGACAGAGATGATGGCAACTTATGAATGTAGCTCGACTGTGAGGGGTACTTAACATTTGTTGGATAATGACAGACTTAAATATCTGGGAAGTGTTTTCACAGAGGACGGAAAGTATGACACTGAAATCCGAAGATGCATTGGTATAGTCATAAAAAAGCATTTCAAAAGATTCCGAGTGAATCAGACGCCCGGCCAGAATTCATTGTTGTGGCCACAATCTTAATAACATGAAAAGAAAACTACAAAATCACCTACAGGAAGCAGTGAAGGAAAGCGAGAAGAAAGGATTAAATATCAACTACATGAAGATCGAATTCATAGTTGTTAGCAAAAGGGTGAGCCTAAAATGCAAATTACAAATGCAAATGCAAAATCAAATAAGTACAAAAAATTTAAATATCTGGGAAGTGTTTATTTTTACTAAATTCTTACGTTCGGCTTCTCTTGATAAAAAAATAACCCGTTTTTTGTCAATCTGGTGAATTTGATATCTATTATAAACTACCAATATACTTATCGTGCTCAAGGTGGGGCTTATGAGAATTTATTTAAAACTGGTAATTGGAGATATCAAAATCAAACAAATATTTAGGGAGTGGATAGCGACAAGGATTGAGGAATCGGAGAGCCGAGTTCCAATTCCAGACGAATCCATTACATTCGCTTACGTGCTAATAACTAAAGAGAAATAAGAAATAAGAAAGCTGTGAATCCTCTTCTTCTCTTCCCAGCTGTGGGTAAATAACAGGTCAGACCGGGTTCTATAGCCTTGGATGGCAATTGTTCTACAGCAGAAAGAAATAGCAACCTACATCGGAAATCAGTCATGTATCGAAAGCTACATGATCACCTAAGCGTGTATCACGCATGGAACATAACTGAATCGGAGAGCCGAGTTCGAATTCCAGTTGAATCCATTACATTCACTTACATGCTAATACCCTTGGGAAAGGTATGAATCGTCTTCTTCTTCCCAAGCTATGGGTAAGTAGCAGTACAGACCGGGTTCTATAGTCTTGGATGACAACCTGTCTACCGCAGAAAGAAAGAGCAACCTACATCGGGAATCCGTCATGTATCAAAAGATAAATGATCGCCTAAGCGTGTATCACGCATGGCACATAACTGAATCGGAGTTCGAATTCCGGTCGAATCCATTACATTCAGTTAGGTGCTAATACCCTTGGGAAAGGTAAGAATCCTCTTCTCCCGCTCAGCTATGTGTAAATAGCAGGGCAGACTGGGTTCTATAGCCTTGGGTGGTACTTGGTCTACAGCAGAAAGAAATGGCAACCTACTGTGGGAAAAAAAAATCTGCCTCGTCAGTCATGTATCGAAAGTTACATTATCGCCTAAGCGTGTATCACGCATGGCACATAACTGACTGACAGCCATCTAAATATCTGGGAAGTGTTTTAACAGAGCACAGAAAGTGCTGAGTATTATGAAACAGAAAAAAAACATTCGTTAGAAACAAAGAATTATGAAACAGAAAAAACATTCGTTAGAAACAAAGTATTATGAAACAGAAAAAAAACATTCGCTAGAAACAAAGTATTATGAAACAGAAAAAAACATTCGTTAGAAACAAAGTATTATGAAAAGAAAAAAACATTCGTTAGAAACAAAGTATTATGAAACAGAATAAAACATTCGTTAGAAACAAAGTATTATGAAAGAGAAAAAAACGTTCGTTAGAAACAAAGAAAAGATTACTGAACTGTTATGTATTGTATAAATGAGATCTCATTGGACAGCGATATTTCTTCCGAAGACACCGTTGCTGGGAAGGATATTTATATTGAAGCTATAATATTGAATCATATTGCATTAGAGAATCAACGCATTAGAATAAATGATGATGATAATTACAATTAGTTGTGCATTTATGACTAAAACGTATCTTTGGATTGAAACACAAAATTAGTTCAACTCAAAGCCTTTCCCCCTGCCCACCCACTGACCTTCAACCCACATACTAAACTTAATTTTGGGTAAAATAGAAAAGAATCCACCTACTTTATCCGTCCTCACCCCATCTTCAATAAAAGCTAGTCCCGTTTTTCCCACACTTCTTGCTTTTGTAAAATAAAACGACACCGATATAAAATTCAGATCCTGAAGAAAGAGAATAAAAAAAAAATCGGTGTATATTTTAAGCAATTGTATTGAAATTCATTTAACCTGGAATTTATATAAAACAGATGACAACAATGTACCAAGTAAATGAAAGCAAATCAAATTTACGTATTATATATATATATATATATATATATATATATATATATATATAAGTCGACATTGAAAGCAGCACTCCTTGGCGACACATTGTTTTATGCTCAAACGCAATTGTCAGGCATTTAAGCATGAAACAGACTGTCGCCGGTGGGTGTTGACTTCCATGTCGACTTACATATATATATATATATATATATATATATATATATATATATATATATATATATATATATATAACACGTCGATTATACTTTTATACTTACATACGCTATACCTCTGATATTGAGCATTTTAACCCATAAATCGAGGTTTAATAAGGATAACAAAATTTATTAAGAGCTGCAAAGGGCAGGAAATTGTGGAGAGCCATGATCGCCAACGTACTGAAGCGACAGGGCATATAGAAAATGTAGAAGAACTTGGATGGCGGAACAAGTTTTAGGAGAGATAAATAAAAATCACAATTTATTAAGAGATACGAAAGACAAGAAATTGTGGAGAGCCATGATCGCCAACGTCCTGTGTGGATAGGGCACATAAAGAAATAGTATTCAAGTACATAGACTCAATTCTTTTTAACAACTCTCATTGTTTTTCAAGCTTGTTGATGCCATTTTCATGAAAAATGTGTTATTCTTTTTAAGGCATATTTTCTTTGCCATTTAAATTGTTCTGTCGAGATCGAAAGAAAAGAAAATCCGAACGAGCCAAGTCAGGAGTATATGGTGGGTCCTGGAGGGAGAAGTCCCATTTCAACTCTTTAAACTTCCGCAAGGTCTGTTTTACAACATGCAGTCTTGTGCGGTCATGGTGGAATATGACACATTTTTCGATTTGGCAAAATCGGCTGTTTTTCTTCAATAGCTGCATTGAGATTGGTGACGTCATCGCAATGTTTCATTAACGTTACTGTTTCGCCGGCTGGAAGAAATTTAAATCCTCTCTCTGCTATATCTCCAAACGGTCAAGAACACCACCACCATTCGATGCCAACCTGATTTAGCCTCGGGTTTTACCCATTCACAAGAATCTTTCTAGCTCCGGTTACATCGAACGTTGTTGCTTTCGCTGGTTCCCAGACTTCACGAATTAGAGCGTCCTACGAGGCTGGCATCCCGCTCTCACCCTTTCACTTTTGAAACTGTTAAATGTAGCCGCCTCTTCTACTCCAATATCTTCATATCTCGCACTTCTCACCTGTGGAACTCCCTTTCCTATTCCTGTTTCCCTGATAGCTATAATCTCCAACTATTCAAATGTAATGTCAATCGACATCTCCAGTTGCCTTGATCTATCTTCTATCCTTCTCCCCATCCTTTCCTCTATCATTCCTACCTGCTCTCGCTCCAAATCCTCTATAACCCCTTGCGTGCTAGTGGCTTCCAGCCTTGCTAGGGGTGGAATGCTTAAAAAAAAAAAGAAAGAAAATAACTAGTCCATTTTCATCGCCTGTGACAATTATATCCGAGAAGGGCTCATTAACAGCAAAGAAATGGCCCCAGAAACAGAATCGAGCCTGCTCTGCCCAGTCAGAGAATGTGGCAATAACGTGTTGAGATTTCAACCGAACCCATGTCTCTTCAAATAGGAAGAGGCATTTGAGATATCAATTTTCAATCTCTTCGGTTTATTCTCCACAGTGTTAAACAGGGCGTCTTTATCAGCACCGGAATGTCGCCCGGAGCGTGGTTGATCGTTTAAGGTAAAATAACCCGGACGAAATATGCAAACGAATTTTTGATCGTCCAAAGAGCTGGAGAACTGATCCGAATAAACCTTGTGAATGTGTTTTTTTCCGTATTTCCGACGCTTATTCCATTCCGAAATCCATAGAGCGTAATATGGCGAAATTGCAAGGTATGGATTTGTGGAGTTTCGCTTGGCCCAATCCACATTTAAAGTCCTAACTACCAGTACTCATAGAACCATCGAGGCACTAGACAACAAATACACCTCAAAGACCCTTGCATTAGATATGGTGTGGTACAGAGGATTGCTGCTCAAGTTCTTTTGCTATGGAATCACTGGAAATGTCTTCTCAATAATAACGTCCTTCCTAAGAGGTCGGTCCCTGAAGGTAGTTGCTGACGGTCAGACTTCCGGGACATTGCACTAAATGCTGTTGCTCCCAGGGGTCACTTCCTGGACCAACTCTCTTTTTACTTTACATAAATAATCTGCCTAAGTGTATCGTGGTGACCAGAAATTGGTATCTGATCTCTCACCCGATCTAGATCTAACAGCTCAGCTACAGTTCATCATCACCGATCGGACCCCGAAATACCACTATGAATGAATGTTCCCCGAGGGAGGTCAAGTGCCTTGAGGAACTATTGGGCCTAGTTCACTACAGTCCTCACGTGGAACTCGTACATACGATACATCGATAATGATAATGGTCGGTCCCCTGTACTGTTCAAAGAAATACCTGGCTCCTCATGTTATCCTCTACGTTTACAAAGGGCCAGATCAGGCCGAAAATTGTGTAATCCTGACATAAATGGACAGGAGATTTCTTAGTCCTCACTTTCCAGTCTCAGTAGGGTTCAAAAGTGTCTACGCGTCCAATGGGTGAAAAACGCAGGGAGAAGGTGTGGCAGGCATATTACTGTTTTATCACTACTTCTGTGGAAAGTATCAGGTCATCCCATAAGTTCTGTCCGAATTTTGAATAAAGAAAACAAGTGACCAAATGTTACATTTAATTACAGATTCAATCAACAATGTATTTTCCCTGATTATCTATGACTTCCTTCCATCTATTAACAAGCTTACTTATTCCATTCCTGTAAAATTCTTTTGGCTTTGATTCGAAGAACTCACAAATGTCAGTTTTAACCTCTTCCTGTGTTACAAAAGCTGTTTCTTCCAAATGATTCTGTAAGCTACGAAACAAATGGTAGTCTGAAGGAGCAAGATCGGGAAAATAAGGTGGATGAGGAATTTTCTCCCAACCAAGTTCGTCGATCTTTTGTGACGTGATTCTTGCTGTGTGGGGTCGCACATTGTCCTGATGAAACATCACCTCTTTTCGATTCACTAGAGCAGGTCTTTTTTCCTCAAAGCTTGGTTCAAACGCTCTAACTGCTGACTGTATATTTGGGCATTAATTGTTGCATTAGGTGGTAAGAATTCAAAGTGGATTATTCCTTGGCGATCCCACCAGATTGAAAGAAGAACCTTTTGCCTATGAAGTTCCCTTCTCGGCTGTGGCTGGGGTTCTTCCCCTTTACCAAGCTACTGTCTACGACGCTTAACATTTCGATAAAAGATCCATTTTCCGTCGCCAGTCACAAGTCTATCCAAAAAAAGGTGAAACAAGTTGACGAGAATGGAGAGAAGAGCAGATGTCAACTAGGGATTTGAGGTTGTTTTCAAACAATTCATGAGGCACCCATTTTCCAAGTTTAGGAACTTTTCCAAGTTGTTGAAGATGACGATGAACAGTTGTATGGTTTTAACTGAGAACCACTGCCAATTCCTCAACTAATAAAGCAGGATTTTCTTCAAGTGCTGCTTCAAGAAGCTTTTCCTCAAACTCAACTGGACGTCCGGTTCGATCTTCATCTTCAAGGCTGAAATCTCCACCTCTGAATTTTGCAAACCATCTTCTGCATGTTCTTTCATTCACACATTCCTCTCCATAAACTGAGTGAATGTTTCTAGCCGCTTCGGCTGCTGAGTTTCCTTTCTTGAACTCATAAAGCATTATGTGCCTCAAATGATTCCTGGGTACTTACATGTTAGCAGGGTTTTAATCAAACAAAATTTAATTTTGTTCTCTGAAATAAAACTTGATCAGTTTAAATGCATCTAAACATAAAAATAATGTTCAGCTCCATTAGACATTATAAAATACTCTTTAAATTTCGTTCATTTTAACCAAAAGTTAAAATTCGGACAGAACTTATGGGATGACCTGATACATGAACTGCAATCCTTACTCCCACAGTTCTAACTTTAACAGCCCGGACCCGCTGTGCCACACCCATAATACCTAACCACCCACATTCTCTCCGTATTCTACAGGAGAGATGGAAGTCCGAATCGAGCATCGTCTTCCCTCAAACCACTTCTCTGTGGAACCGACTCCCAAGAGGATTTTTCCCCGATCACCAAAATTTTAACCTGTTCAAGGTTAGGGTTAACCATTATTCCTACACACCTCTCCGCATAAACAGTGCATCTTACTCTGTAATACTCTACCTCGGGTGGCTTTCAGGCCTTGTACAGGTTGAGCCTCACTGTAAAAAAAAAGAAAGTTCAAAATGAACAATTTTTATTCCATGAATGATGGTAGAATGTTTCGTTACAGTACAATACAATAAAATAAATACCAGATTTTTACGAGCCAATATATAATAATTTTCCAGGAGTAGCTTAGATGTGGAACAAGGCCGAAATTATGGGATATGAAAGGAGAATCGAATACACTCGGAACTGTTCTAGTGAGATAAGCTTGCTGACCATTACACTACCTCGAGATGCCTCACAAGGCAATTTATTGGGTTGGTGGATAATTATCAAACATTTTTGTAGGCGTGGTATTTCTTAATAAAAATTGCTGTTTGGTTTACTTTTTTTTAATAAAAATATTTTATTTTCAGTTTATAAAAATGCGCGCCGATAGTCATATTCTCCGGAATAATCATTTAAAAATGTTGTTGTTGAATTGTTATATATCTTTTTCATTATAAATATTGTTGAAAAACGCCTGATAATTATACCAAATATATATATATATATATATATATATATATATATATATATATATATATATATATATATATATATATATATATATATATATATATATATATATATATATATAAGAGATCATTTATTTCTTATTCAGCATTTTATTCTTTCTTTTTTATTTTTTCTCTCAATTTTCCTAACAATTTATTATTTGTAAAGATTTTAACTTCTTCATTCCTGAATATACATACATACATACACACTACCACATACGCCTATATATATATATATATATATATATATATATATATATATATATATATATATATATATATATATATATATATATATCAGTATAAATCATAGATTATTACTGTTTTTTGTTCAAAATATTGCAATTTGTTTCGCAAAGCAGGAATTACTTTTGAGTCAAATAAATGTATACATACGCGTGTGCGCTCCAAGACACACACACACACACACACACATTACTATATATTGGGACGGTGCTTAATTATCAAACGTTTTTGTAGGCTAGTTATTTGTTAATAAAAATTTCTGTTTTCTTTACTTTTTTGATTAAAAATATTCAAATGTCCCTTATTTTAATTTACTTAAAACTAATCCGTTACTAAATTTGACTTTTTTTTTCTTAAACTAATATCGATCTTCAGGTCTAATTTTCTTACTTAGTAATTAATTACGAAATCTGAACGCCTCTTGGGAACGCATTGTCATTTGTAACTTCTTCCATTATGGATATCTTGTTAAATCTTTCATATTGGGTTGGTGCATAATTATCAGGCGTTTTTGTCTGCGAGTTATTTGCGAATAAAAATTGCTGTTCTTTTGTTTTTTTTTAATAAAAATATTTTATTTTCATGTTATGAAAACTTGTGTCGATAATCATACGATATATATATATATATATATATATATATATATATATATATATATATATATCCATGTAATATTGGTTGATCAGACTTAGAAAGTGCACCACAAGACCCTTTGGCTTAAGACTTGATTAACATACGTTTATTTATATTATCATCACTAATAATGTTATTTTTATTAAACACAGTTCCCTATCAACAGTCTTGAGTGATATTATTCATTATATTGCTTTGAATACCCTTCCATTTCCAATTTCAGTGCCTGGAAGCCATCATTAGTTTTAATCATATATCCAGACGTTTTTATACTTTAAGTTGTTGACTTGGAACGAACAAACATCTTTCGTTCTTTCCGCTTTCCATTTTCTGGTCTTTTTGTTATTTTTCCAAACAATATTGCCAACAACTTGGAAATTATCGTCGTTAATATTGTATTTTCTTTTTCTTTTTCTCTTGCGGTATCTCGTTCAACCCGTCCCAGAATGCAGTTCGCAACAGGAATAACTTAAATATGGCGTCAAAAAATCATATAACATTTTATCAAGTTACCGGTGAAGAAAAAAAAAATCACAAAACAAAAAAAATAGATAAACAAAATAAAATACGAAGAGATAGATTCACACCAGTCTGACAAAATAGGTAAAAATGAAAATGATATTTTAATCGACAGTCTCGCGGCTATTTCACTGATAAAATTCTGGAAGGTGAACGGAAATGATACGTTACATTGGCACCTCGTAATCTTTTGTAGTAGATTTAAAACGACAATCATTAATGTGTTACTTCGCAATGCTTCCGGCTGGAACAGTAAGTTCAGGGAAAAAATAAAAAGCAATTCGATGAATGAATTGAGCTTTGTTTATATGCAAAAGTAAAAGCGGGCGAGATAGGGTTATGTAAATAATTAAAAAAAGAAGCAATATTTGAATGAGGGCCGATATGTTTGTAAATATAAACAATTGGAAGAATAAGATATTTTCTTCCCTGTTGGCCTTTTACTTCCTTTTCCGTTATTTACTTATGTGCCGCCATGATTCTTTTTATATCTAGGTCCTATCTCTGTATTTATTTCTTTCCATCTCTCTCTCTTATTATCTCTCTCTCTCTCTCTCGCTTATCTCGCTCTCTCTTTTATTCTTTCTGTCTTATTATTTTTCTCTCTTATTCTTTCTCACTCTGTTTTTCTCTCTTTCTTATTCTCTCTCGCCCTCTCTCTCTCTTATACTCGTTCTCTCTTTTATTCTCGCTCTCTATCTTATTCTCGCTCTCTCTTAGTCTTTCTCACTCTGTTTTTCTCTCTTTATTCTCTCTCCCCCTCTCTCTCTCTCTTATACTCGTTCTCTCTTTTATTCTCGCTCTCTATCTTATTCTCTTTCTCTCTTAGTCTTTTCTCTCTCTGTTTTCTCTCTTTCTTATTCTCTCGCCCTCTCTCTCTCTCTTATACTCGTTCTCTCTTTATTCTCGCTCTCTATCTTATTCTCGCTCTCTCTTAGTCTTTCTCACTCTGTTTTTCTCTCTTTCTTATTCTCTCTCGCCCTCTCTCTCTCTCTTATACTCGTTCTCTCTTTTATTCTCGCTCTCTATCTTATTCTCGCTCTCTCTTAGTCTTTCTCTCTCTGTTTTTCTCTCTTTCTTATTCCTCTCGCCTCTCTCTCTTATACTCGTTCTCTCTTTTATTCTCGCTCTCTATCTTATTCTCGCTCTCTCTCTTAGTCTTTCTCCTCTGTTTTCTCTCTTTCTTATTCTCTCTCCTCCTCTCTCTCTCTTATACTCGTTCTCTCTTTTATTCTCGCTCTCTATCTTATTCTCGCTCTCTCTTAGTCTTTCTCTCTCTGTTTTTCTCTCTTTCTTATTCTCTCTCGCCCTCTCTCTCTCTCTTATACTCGTTCTCTCTTTTATTCTCGCTCTCTAT
The DNA here is from genome assembly GCA_903632075.3 of Acanthosepion pharaonis. Taxonomy (NCBI): domain Eukaryota; kingdom Metazoa; phylum Mollusca; class Cephalopoda; order Sepiida; family Sepiidae; genus Acanthosepion; species Acanthosepion pharaonis. Next base: position 751,419 of record CAHIKZ030005131.1, read on the forward strand.
CTTATTCTCGCTCTCTCTTAGTCTTTCTCACTCTGTTTTTCTCTCTTTCTTATTCACTCTCGCCCTCTCTCTCTTATACTCGTTCTCTCTTTTATTCTCGCTCTCTATCTTATTCTCGCTCTCTCTTAGTCTTTCTCACTCTGTTTTTCTCTCTTTCTTATTCTCTCTCGCCCTCTCTCTCTTATACTCGTTCTCTCTTTTATTTTCGTTCTCTATCTTATTCTCGCTCTCTCTTAGTCTTTCTCACTCTGTTTTTCTCTCTTTCTTATTCACTCTAGCCCTCTCTCTCTTATACTCGTTCTCTCTTTTATTCTCGCTCTCTATCTTATTCTCGCTCTCTCTTAGTCTTTCTCACTCTGTTTTTCTCTCTTTCTTATTCTCTCTCCTCTCTCTCTCTCTTTACTACTCGTTCTCTCTTTTATTCTCGCTCTCTATCTTATTCTCGCTCTCTCTTAGTCTTTCTCACTCTGTTTTTCTCTCTTTCTTATTCTCTCTCGCCCTCTCTCTCTCTCTTATACTCGTTCTCTCTTTTATTCTCGCTCTCTATCTTATTCTCGCTCTCTCTTAGTCTTTCTCACTCTGTTTTTCTCTCTTTCTTATTCTCTCTCGCCCTCTCTCTCTCTCTTATACTCGTTCTCTCTTTTATTCTCGCTCTCTATCTTATTCTCGCTCTCTCTTAGTCTTTCTCACTCTGTTTTTCTCTCTTTCTTATTCTCTCTCGCCCTCTCTCTCTCTCTTATACTCGTTCTCTCTTTTATTCTCGCTCTCTATCTTATTCTCGCTCTCTCTGTTTTTTCTCTCTTTCTTATTCTCTCTCGCCCTCTCTCTCTCTCTTATACTCGTTCTCTCTTTTATTCTCGCTCTATCTATCTTATTCTCGCTCTCTCTTAGTCTTTCTCCTCTGTTTTCTCTCTTTCTTATTCTCTGTCGCCCTCTCTCTCTCTCTTATACTCGTTCTCTCTTTTATTCTCGCTCTCTATCTTATTCATGCTCTCTCTTAGTCTTTCTCTCTGTTTTTCTCTCTTTCTTATTCTCTCTCCCTCTCTCTCTCTCTTATACTCGTTCTCTCTTTTATTCTCGCTCTCTATCTTATTCTCGCTCTCTCTTAGTCTTTCTCTCTCTGTTTTTCTCTCTTTCTTATTCTCTCTCGCCCTCTCTCTCTTATACTCGTTCTCTCTTTTATTCTCGCTCTCTATCTTATTCTCGCTCTCTCTTAGTCTTTCTCACTCTGTTTTCTCTCTTTCTTATTCCTCTCTCTCTCTCTCCTCGTTCTCTTTTATTCTCTCTTAGTCTTTCTCTCTCTGTTTTTCTCTCTTTATTTCTCTCTCTCCTCTCTCTTTATTCTCTCTTTTCTCTCTTCTTAGTCTTTTCCTCTGTTTTCTCTCTTTCTTATTCCTCTCTCTCTCTCTCTTGCTCTCGTTCTCTTTTTTCTTCTCTCTCTTATTCTCGCTCTCTCTCTCTTTCTCTCTCTCTTTTTCTCTCTTTCTTATTCTCTCTCGCCTCTCTCTCTCTCTTATACTCGTTCTCTCTTTTATTCTCGCTCTCTATCTTATTCTCGCTCTCTCTTAGTCTTTTCACTCTGTTTTTTCTCTTTCTTATTCACTCTCGCCCTCTCTCTCTTATACTCGTTCTCTCTTTTATTCTCGCTCTCTATCTTATTCTCGCTCTCTCTTAGTCTTTCTCACTCTGTTTTTCTCTCTTTCTTATTCACTCTCGCCCTCTCTCTCTTATACTCGTTCTCTCTTTTATTTTCGTTCTCTATCTTATTCTCGCTCTCTCTTAGTCTTTTCTCACTCTGTTTTCTCTCTTTCTTATTCCTCTAGCCCTCTCTCTTATACTCGTTCTCTCTTTTATTCTCGCTCTCTATCTTATTCTCGCTCTCTCTTAGTCTTTCTCTCTCTGTTTTTCTCTCTTTCTTATTCTCTCTCGCCCTCTCTCTCTCTCTTATACTCGTTCTCTCTTTTATTCTCGCTCTCTATCTTATTCTCGCTCTCTCTTAGTCTTTCTCTCTCTGTTTTTCTCTCTTTCTTATTCACTCTAGCCCTCTCTCTCTCTCTTATACTCGTTCTCTCTTTTATTCTCGTTCTCTATCTTATTCTCGCTCTCTCTTATTCTTTCTCACTCTGTTTCTCTTTCTCTCTCTGTTATTCGCTCTCACTTTCTGTTATTCTCTCTCTCTCTTATTCTTTCTCTCTCTGTTTTCTTTCTCTCTCGCTCTCTCCCGTATTCTCTTTTCTCTCTCTCTTTTATTCTTTCTCACTCTGTTTTTCTTTCTCTCTCTTATTCTATCTCTTATTCCCTCTCTCTTATTGTCTCTCCTCTCACTCTCTTTTTTTCTTTCTCTCCCTCTCTTATTATTTCTCTCTCTTTTATTCTCTCTCTCTTATTCTTTCTCTCTCTGTTTTTCTTTCTTTCCCGCTCTCTCTTTTCTCGCTCTCTCTTTTATTCTTTCTCACTCTGTTTTACTCTCTTTCTTATTCTCTCTCACACTCTCTCTTATTCTCGCTCTCTTTCTTCTTTCTCTTTTTCTCTCTCTCTCTCTCTTATTCTCTCTCGCTTTCTATTATTCTCTTTCTCTTACACTTTCTCTCTCGCTTTCTCTCGTATTCTCTTACTTTTTTCTCTTTCTCTCTTTTATTCTTTCTCACTCTGTTTTTTCTCTCTTTCTTATTCTCACTCTCTCTTATTTTTTCTCACTCTGTTTCTCTTTCTCGCTTTCTTATTCTCTCTCACTTTATCTTATTCTCTCCCTCTTATTCTTTCTCTCTCTGTTTTTCTTTCTCTCTCGCTCTCTCTCGTATTCTCTTTTCTCTCTCTCTTTTATTCTTTCTCACTCTGTTTTTCTTTCTCTCTGTTATTCTCTCTCTTATTCTCTCTCTCTTATTGTCTCTCTCCTCTCTCTCTGTTTTTCTTTCTCTCCCTCTCCCTCTCTTATTATCTCTCTCTTTTATTCTCTCTGTCTTATTCTTTCTCTCTCTGTTTTTCTTTCTCTCCCGCTCTCTCTTTTCTCTCTCTCTCTTTTATTCTTTCTCACTCTGTTTTTCTCTCTTTCTTTTTCTCTCTCACTCTCTCTAAATTATTCTTGCTCTCTTTCTTCTTTCTCTTTTTCTCTCTCCCTCTCTCTTATTCTCTCTCACTTTCTCTTATTCTCTTTGTCTTACTCTTTCTCTCTCGCTCTCTCTCTCGTATTCTCTTACTTTTCTCTCTCTCTCTCTTTTATTCTTTCTCACTCTGTTTTTCTCTCTTTCTTTTTCTCTTTCACTCTCTCTCTTATTCTTGCTCTCTTTCTTCTTTCTCTTTCTCTCTCTCTCTCTTATTCTCTCTCACTTTCTCTTATTCTCTTTCTCTTACTCTTTCTCTCTCGCTCTCTCTCTCGTATTCTCTTTTCTCTCTCTCTCTTTTATTCTTTCTCACTCTGTTTTTCTCTCTTTCCTTTACTCACTCGATCTCTTTCTTATTATTTCTCTCTTATTCATTCTCCATTTCTATTTTTATCTCTCTTTTATTCTTTCTCACTCTGTTTTTCTTTCTCTCTCGTATTCTTTCTTTTTTTTGTTTTTCTCTCTCTCTCTCTTATTCTTT
>CAHIKZ030005131.1:757500-772500 GCA_903632075.3 Acanthosepion pharaonis
AGGAAAGGTGTGTACAACAGAAATCCAAGGAATTAGTATTATTATTATTATTAATAATAATAATAATAATAATAATAATATTAGTAGAATTATTAGTATTATTATTGATAATAATAATAATTATTATTAATAATAATAATTAATAATAATAGTAATAATTCATTTTTTTTCTAACTGGTCAGTGGAAAATGTCATGATGCCATTTCTAACCTTAGGTCTCTGGGCAGGACCCTGAAAAAAATGTGTACACACCAGAAATCAAAGGATAATAAAAATATAATAATAATAATAATAATAATAATAATAATGCTGAATTAATGGATTTCCACAGGCGAGAAGTGCGAGAGAAGAAACTATTAGAATAGAACTTACGGTTGCATCTAACAATTTCAACAGTAACACAGTGAGTCGTACGCTTAAATTCATGTAGTCGAGGTACAAAGAGGGGCGCTCATTAGAACTTCCATGAAAATATTTATAGAAAAGACAGAGAGAAGCCATGCCAAGGTGTTAGGAACGTGACTGAAGCTGAGATGCCGGGTCAGGACTGATAATATGACAGACGCTTCTTTGGATTTTGTCGAGAATCTGGAGTTTATTTAGGAGCAATATTTAATGGACCAACGAATGGTAGGTTTATAAATACGCAAGAGGAATTTGGTCGATGCACTGCATTGGTAAATAGGATTTGTACCAAGGCGATCCTTAACTCAGGCCTATACAACGTTTTCAGCTCTTTTGGCACTGAATGGGGAGGCAAGTGTCAACATGCGAAAATTCGTTGGTGGAATTGGATTAAGAAATTAATTTTTTGTGAAAGAAATTTTTGCTTTTTACCTTTAGATTAATCGCTTGAGCTCTGACCACCGCTTTACCGGTGTTAGAGTGGTAACTTAATGCTCAGCCACCGTTAAAAGGTGGTTAAACAATTGTAACTGTTTTTATATCTACCGCAAAACATTATATAGCAATTATTTGCGAATTTTGACTCAGAATCCCAGGAAGAAAGGTTAAAATTGTTCAGGAACGCAAGGAGCAAGATATTTAAGTAAGTAATGTGTGTTAAATTTATTTTAAATTACAATATTCTGTCTTTAAACAAACTTTTTGGTGCGAAATATACAGGTATCATTAAAGTAAAAATAAAAATTTAATAAATAATATTTTATCTATGTTTGTAATATAGGAATAAAGTGTCATTACCGACACTAGAGTTTGAACACAGATGACCAAAGAGCAAACACAGGTGATTCCATTTTTATGTAAATGAAATGTATATATGGAATTAGCGCGCTGTCTGATTGATCACTATTTCTACACCATCCTCTATTACTATTCGGATCACTCTTTCTATTCTATCCTCTATTATTATACGGAGCGCTATTCTCTACTCTATTCCCTATACTATCTCTCTACACGGATCACTATTCGGTGGTTACTATTTCGAGCTAGTATTATCGATCAAGTACTATTCGTGCGAGTGATATTCGAAGGCGTCTGACACCAGTATTGTTCAACGGCGTTACTATAGTTGTATCTGCGATTACAAAGTCTCTACTACAACGAGCATTATGAAAGTGACAACGAGTTTCTGTTTTTTTTAAACAAATTGCTCCATGCAAGGCGAGAGTGCCACTATTACGGAAGGGGTTACAGAGAGTAAGAATAAGAGTAAAAAGGAGTGTTTGGGAAAAGGATAAAAAGAAGGACAGGGATCACAGTCAAGGCAACAGAAGAAGTCGATTGACATTACACTTAAATATTTGAAGATTATAGCTACCAGGGAAGCAAGTCATAGGAAGGGAGTTCTACTGACGGGAAGTGCGAGATAGGAAGCTGTTGAATATATATATATATATATATATATATATATATATATATATATATATATATATATATATGCACATTTCATTGGAAACTACAGACAAGGTGCTTTTATTTAGTTTTTTATACAATTTCTCATGCGATCTAATAATTATTTTCTTTTCGGGTGATAAATTATATAAAAACTGTCCGAATGTTCTTTTTATCCGAGCGCTTTCGGCTATACATTTAGCCATTTTCAAGGATTATATTTTAACTGTTAAAATTAGAAATAGTTTGTTGTCTGTATGTTTTATAAAATATTTTTATTTTTTATTTCAAAACACAGTCAAGATATTATGTCCATGTTTAAAGTTAATATTAGTATTTGTTTTTGTTTTTTATTAATAAAGGTTTCCATTATTTTTTAGGCTTTTTTTGCATACACAAATATATATATATATATATATATATATATATATATATATATATATATATATATATAGTTATTAATTAACTAATTACTGGACATAACGAAAAAGTTACTTGCTAAAATATTTTCAACAGTTGTTATTTAGTAGTAATTAAGGCCCCCCAGAGATCCACCCCCAGACATGAACCACAGTCGCATGGTTACCAGGCCTAGTAAAAGGATCGCATTGGATTGTACCTATTTGCATATATTAAATAGAAAAAATATAATGCGTACAGTAAACTTAGAGACAAGCAAGAAGTGGAACAACTCAATACAACAATAGGATGTTTAATTCGCTTGGAGAAAAGCTGAATTTGTCGGGAATTTGATCCGGTGTTTCGCAACCTAGGTACAGACTAAAAAATTGTAATACAACTAGGCAAAAGAAGATGTACTGATGGAAGAAGACATTATCAAAGAAGAAAGGATGAGTTCTTCAGATCAGGATAAGGCAACAGAAGTCAAGCCTATGGATGATAGCGGGAATGATTCAGATACAGAAGATTAAACAAAACGAAGGTCCCCATTAAAAGAACGAGATATAAATCTTGAGAGAAGTTTTAGAAGAAGAACCAAAGGCATGAAACCTCTTCGGTTCAGGGAGGTGTAGCGAATTTGGTAAATAGCATTGTGCCTATTTGGATATGTTAAGTAGAAGCGATATAAAGTGTATAGTAATCTAAGCGACAAGCAAAAATTTGACTACCGATCACGTGTTGCAGAAGAAGACAAAACAAGTCGCGAAAAATTGTTTTGAACTACCCAGTGGAACAACTTCCTTAGCAGTAGTTCTAATAATTGATTCAATATAATTACTTAACTACATGTCAGTGGCAAATGGCGGTAACGAACTTACACGCAAGCTGCTAGTAGTTCGATCGAGGTGGGGACTTCAATGACAACGCCAGTGGTGCGCTGGTAGCAGGAAAGGGCAGACCACCAGTGGGCCTCTAGCGGTCCGCTAGTGGTAACGTTGCCGAGACGAACACGTCTGCGGCCCGACAGGGGAGCCACCAGCGGTAAACGCTAGTGGCATGCCCCACAGTGGTTGATTGGTGGCTTGCGTGTAGAAAAATTCCTCTCTTAGAGCTCAGCATCATCCATACTGATGGAAGGTAAAAATGTTTCTGTATGATGATGATCAATCAGTTATTAACTGGAGCAAGAAATGGCTTGTAAATTTTAACCCCTCCAAAATGATACTTATTTTTTTTCGTTTTCGAGGTGTTAAAATTTATAAGCCATTTCTTGCCCCAGTTAATAACTGATTGAAGATCATTTTCGAGAGTACATACTCGTTTACACTTGGTCGGACTTTCTGTTAGGGATGGTGTATATAGTTGTGTCATCGATATAAAGAGAGAGAAAAAGTAGAGAGTTGATTATGTTGGGAACGTCGTAGATGAATCCGTCTATATTTCTGAGATGAGGTATTATGTACATTTCAGAGGGGAATTAACAGGAGATTACTGATAACTGACATCCATCAAACATGGCACGTGGAACTAGAACAGTCTAACCCAGTGAGCGAAATAAAGGGTTCAGTTCGACATTCCAACCACCTGAAGAAGGCCTGAGCGTACAACGGCCGAAACTTTGTGATAAATATGGCGACAAAGATGAGGACAATAGTCCGAATAATGTAAATAATGTGGTAGACGAAGATAAGAAACAGCGTAGGCACAAGGGGGTAACCCATGGAAAACTTGCCTTAATGTGAAATGATCTAGAATAGCGGCCGTTCAACAGGTTTTCATTACGCGTTTGATCTAAGTCAAATGTTCGATTAGAAGCACAATAGCACTTGAACTTATGATGAAGGCCATAATGGCAAACCGTGTCAAACATATTCGAGATATCTAACGCCACAAAAACTAAATTACTCTCCATTGACCACCATAGAAATCCTTCCCTGCCCCACATTAAAATGTCTGATAGTCAACTTCCTGAGAGCAACTCCCTGCGTCTGCTCGGTCTCACGCTGACTGCTGACCTGAGATGGAACAAATACATTGAGTCAATTGCTTCTTCTACCGCGAGGAAAGTTGGCTCTCTGTGCCGCGCCAGGAAATTTTTCTCCCCTGAATCGATACTTCAAATATACAAAACAACCATTCGCCCTTGCATGGAGTATTGCTGCCATATATGGGCTGGAGCACCTTCTGCTTACCTCGGAGTTCTTGACAAGATCCAGAGACGGATATGTAATCTAATTGGCCCTGATCTAGCGTCTTGTCTGCAGTCACTCTCTCACCGACGCGCCGTCGCCTCTCTCTGTCTTTTCTACAAATACTTCCATGGTGACTGCTCTGATGAGCTGCTCTCTCTGGTTCCCAGACTCCATGAATTCAAGCGCCCTACGAAGCTGACATCCCGCTCTCACCCTTACACCGTAGAAACCTTCAAATGTAGCCGTCTCTTCTACTCCAATAGATTCATACCTCGCACCTCTCGCCAGAATTACTGTTTCCCTGAGAGCTATAATCTCCAACTATTCAAATGTAATGTCAATCGACATCTCCAATTACCTTGATCTACCCACTATCCTTCTCCTCTTCCTTTCTCCTATCACTCTTATCTGATCTCGCTCCAAATCTTCCGCAACCCCCTGCATCCTAGTGGCTTCACGTCTTGCTTAGGACACAATGCTTAAAAAAAAAAAAAAAAAAAATCTAAAGCCACAACCCGGGCCTTGCAGTTCTTATCAAAAAACCGATAGAAAAAAAAATCAATAATAACGTTTAACACATCGCTGGTTGACCCAGAGAAACGGTCGCCATATTGTTTATTTGGAAGAATTTTTTTTTTTTGAAGTGAGATTCTTATCCAGTTCAGGGTTGATTAGTACTTTACCGAAAATAGATGGAAGAATAATAATAGCATAATATAAGAATATGTTAATTAATAATGAACATGTCATTTTCGTTTATGATCAATTTCATCACGATTCTTCTGTTAAGATTGGATAGGAATTATACATTCTTATTGTTCAAATTAAAGATCAAAAGTGTTGTATAAATCTCGGAGATTTCCAGTAAGATATATTTAATCATTTCTAAGATACAGCGGTTCAGAGGTTAATCTAAGAAATGGACAATTTTGCTGTTAAATTATATATATATATATATATATATATATATATATATTGTGTGTGTGTGTGTGTGTGTGTGTGTGTGCGTTTCATTGGAGGTCACTGACACGGCACTGTGATTAAGCTATGATGAAAATGATAACATTGGTCATACAACTACATGCCTATCAAGAAAACTCATTATGCGTTCATCGAATCATTGCTATATTAGGTCCTATTTAAATATAAAGGGAAACCTAATAACCTCTATCTGCAACATACTCAAACAAAACAACAAAATAACTTACTCGCCTAATAGCTGAATGCGCAGAGAATAACGGCTGTCTTAATACTATAAATGGAGAAAGCAACTCCAAATCACATTAATCACGAATGCGGTCAGAATATGCTAACCGTGTTCGGGAATTCCTACATATTCCCGATTCCCAAAATGAAAAACCTAATCGTCGCAGTTTCATATCAGCCATTTTCAATACTATATATATATATATATATATATATATATATATATATATATATATATATTGTATTGAAATACAATATATATATATATATATATATATATATATATATATATATTGAAAATGGCTGATATCAATATATATATATATATATATATATATATATATATATATATACAAGTGTAGCCGGATATAAGAGAGTTGTCAGGACCGGAGAAAAGTCTCTTATACCTGGGTTTCTCTTATATCCTGGTTGGGTCTAATTTATATACATTAACACAGGCTCTAATTTGGGACCAGAGAAAATCTCTCTTATATACGGGTTTCTCTTATATTCAGGTCTCTTATATCCAGGTTACACTGTATATATATATATATATATATATATATATATATATATATTATATTGAAAATGGCTGATATCAGCCATATATATATATATATATATATATATATATATATATTTTATTGAAAATGATATATATATATATATATATATATATATATATATATATATATATATATATATGAAAAAAATGGCTGATATGGAACTGTGACTTCATTTATATATATATATATATATATATATATATATATAATGAAGTTTATGGAGTCGACATTTATTTAATATATTTTCTGTTTATACGTTATGTTTATAGATACAATTTATTTTAGTAAATCCTGTGTTTTTTTAAATAAAAAGTATAAATTTAATTTAACGTCCTGATTGCTCGAGAAATTTCGTAGAAAATATGTGTTCTCCGCCAGAAATAGAACCTTTATTCCTATAGGGAAAGCGTCATTTAGCTACAGCGACACATCCGGTCAGCGCTGTCCAAATTATTGTATTTTAAGCAAACAATCTTCGACGTTTTTTCTCGATCATATCTTTTCATAATATACTAATCTATCAGAATGTTAAAAGACAGGAACTGCAGAAGAGAATTTGCAACAAACAGAAAAGGAGAAGTTATGAATTTGTTTGTTGAGAACAGAAGAATCGTTGAGAAGCAGATTTCCTTAAGACAATTGCAGGAATGATTTTTTTACAGATATATGTAGAGCTATATTTAACGGACTTAACCGGTAAAAAAAAAATTGAGACCTTCATAGAAATAATCAACCTATATGACATTAAAAAGAAAAGTGGGATGGATTAATATTTTTGGATCAGTCCCAGTGACATCAAAAATTCTAAATGATTTAAGCAAGTTAGTGATCGCATTAAAATAAACGCTGATGTGTTTTTTTTTTAATTTCACAAAGTGAGTTTCAACAAAAGAAGCTTTAATCTGAACAGGATATTCATGCAAGGTACTGCTCATTCACATTCGTTTGTCTTTATAATTCATCCAAGAAGATGATCTCGGAGGAGTACTTGGTTAGGAAAAACTACGGCACCTTCCTTGATGAATTTCATCTTAACATCCAGCAACTTATTAGAGAACTAGAAAGGGTTATTATAAAAATAGACATAATATGTCTATATTATTCAATGAAACATGAATAAATGTAGATACACACACACACACACACACACACACACACACACACACACACACATATATATATATATATATATGGAAAAGGTTATATTTTTTTAAAAAGAGAGAAACCGTAGACGTTTTTGGTTTTAATTTTTCAAAAACAAAATGACATCAATGCTCATTACAAATACAGAAAATTAAAATATATACACTGAAACAAATCCACATTATAGCCAAATACGTTTGTGGTTTCTCTTTTTTATATATATATATATATATATATATATATATATATATATATATATATATATATATATATATATATATACAGGACACTTAATGTATTTGAGGGCAGAATTATTTTTATAGAAAAATAACAGACATATAATAACATATAATAACTTTATTATTTCAAAATGTTATGACCATAATTTTTTAATATAATTGTATTAAATAAATGTACATTCAGCTTAATAATTAATTCTATGCAAGATCTAAATCGTCTAGATGCTCTCATTAATTTGCCTTGGTTCATACTGGACATTAATCTGACTATGGCGGCTTTCAAAAAATCTTTGGTGTTATTCATTGACCTCACTCTCAACAACGCTTCTCGCGTAGGAGTCTAATGGATTGAGATCTGGGAATTTAGCAGGCCAAATATTAGGGGGTTAGGTGATCATGAAAACTTTCAGCCATCCATTCCAGCGTTGCTTGACCCTTGTGTGATGGTGCAGAGTGATATTGAAATGCATAAGGCCTTCCATTGCATACACTGTCTACCCAGGGCTTACCAATATTTTCCAGGATTTCAATGTAGGCAGCAGAATTAACCTTTTGGACTTCTGGAAAGAAGTGTGGAGGAATCATATGTCTTTCTTAGATGACAACTCCTAAAATGTGCATAATTGTTGGAACTTCAGAAGGGTCTGAAGATAACTATCATTTTGTCTGTTCAATTTCTGATCTTGATCAAATTTTTTCTCGTCTGAGAAAAACGAAATCACATCTATTGGAGATTTAAGTTAGTTTAACAGTACAGTATTTACATGAAATTAGGTTTATAATACTCAGAAGTTCATACCCAGATGTCCTCAAGGACACATGGCACAGTGGATAAAGGCGTTGGTTAGATCCAGGGACAGACCCAAAAGAAGGTGAGTTCAATACCTGGTTAAGGCAGTGGAGAACTTTCAGAGGGAAAGTTAGCAGGAGATAACTGATAACTGACATCCATCAAACGTGGAACTAGAACAGTCTACCCCAGTGATCGAAATAAAGGGTTCAGTTCGAAAATCCAACCACCTGAAGAAGGCAGGAGCGTACAACGGCCGAAACGTTGTGACAAATATGGCGACAAAGATGAAGACAATAGTCCGATTAATGTAAATACTGTACATAATATCTCATCTCAGAAATATAGGCAGACTCTAGTTCAACAGTATTTCAAACTCTTACTGTTTTTTTTTTACATAACTTGATTATTCCTCACCACGTAAGACTTACATTTGATGTCTTCGCGTTAAATATTTCTGATTTTTCCTTCTGACACATGTAAATCTTCCGCAAGGACATCATAGATTTTCTGGGATTGTCACCAATAGTTTGCTGAACTTGTGGAAATTTAGTGACTTCTGATGATACCAGAATGTTTGGAATGCATTGTACACTTTGATACGTTTCCATGTTTGATCCCTAACGCATTACGAACTTTGTAGACGAATTTAAAAATCGAGATATATCTAAATGGCCCTGTTGAGCCTTTTAATTACAGCATGTCTTTTCATTTCTTGAGTAAACTTAGGGTTTTCCATATTATTTTCTGAAAAAAAATGATATAAAGTTTAATAAAATGCTTCAATAAGCAAAAAAAAAGAAGATATGTATTCAAATATCGTACGCGCCCTGAATATATATATATATATATATATATATATATATATATATATATATATATATATATATATATATATATAAAGAAAGAAAGAACAGTAAGATCTGTGTAGCGGAAAAACATATTTAAATCAATTAATTTATAAATTTTTTGTTCATACTTCTTCACATCATCACCCTCTTTCTTTCTCTTCTCCTTTTCCACGTTTGCATCTTTCTGATACTTCCTCCTCCTTCAGCATCACCTTCTTCTCTTCCTCATCTTTTTTCATCTTCTTCTTCTTCTTTTTTCTCTTCCTTCATTCCTTCTGTTTTCGCACCTCACCTCAATCTTTCTTTCTTTTTTCCACCTCAACCTCCACATTCGTATATTTTTGACTCTTCCTCCTCCTCCTCCTCCTCCTCCGTTATTTCCAACTTTTCCGCTTCCTATTCCTCTTTCTTGTTGTTCTTCTTCTTCTCGTCTCCCTCCTTTTTTTCACTTCTCACCTTTTCCTCCTCCTTCGCACTCTCCCACTTTTCCGCCTCATCTCCCTCCTCCTTCTTCTCATACTTCCTTGTTTTCTTCACCTACTTCACTGAATTTATATCTCTTCCTACTTCTTATTATTCCCGGCCTTCTTGTGCTTCTCCCCTTTACTACTTTCTTTCTTTTATTCGTTCTTTGATCCTTTCTTTCTTTCTTTCTTTCTTTCTTTCTTTCTTTCTTTCTTTCTTTCTTTCTTTCTTCACGGGGATTCCATTTCATTCTCAATATTGTTATGAAAATATGGTGCATATAATCATTATTTTCAGGTAAATACATAAAAAAAAGGCCCTCAATTATAGAAACAATTCAAGATAAAGCCAAATCTGACGCCTGAGCCTAAAATCAGTCAAAATTTTATCTGCATTAGAAATTATCTATACTTGAATGAAATTAGTTCCGGATAAAATTAATAAACTGCGTATGACACAACAGGACATCGACACATACAAACATATATATATATATATATATATATATATATATATATATATATGTATACATACACGGAGAGAATATAGAGAGGTATAGACAACAAAAAAGTGCTCAATACGAAATACAAATCGAACATGAATAGCAAAAGTTATTTAAGAAATGTCTAAAATGCATTCTTCCACTTGGCTGGAAAGACTTCATGATCGAAACCCAGGTTGAGGTTGGGTGTCATTTAGACATTATATATATATATATATATATATATATATATATATATATATATATATATATATGAATAATGAATAATTCAATGTCCACTCATATATATATATATATATATATATATATATATATATATCGGCTTTCTACAGTCACTTTCTCACCGCTGTAAGGTTGCCGCGTTATGTCTTTTCTATAAATACTTTCATGGTAATTGTACACTTATAGTTTCAAGGTACGCTATATTTATAGGTAAAAGCATTCAATATCAGAATTAGCGTGTAAGTAAATATAAATAAATGTGGATACTGAGGCGATATATATATATATATATATATATATATATATATATATAGATAGATAGATAAATAGATAGATAGATATATATATATATATATATATATATATATATATATATATATATATATATATATATATCTTATACATATATATATACGGATACGCGTGTGAGAGTGCGTGTTTTTTTTAGTATCAAATATTGATTTTGTTTAATTTATATTACATTATCACACACGGCCTGAATGAATATTGCGCTGAAACATGAAATAGACTGTCGCCGCATTCTGTTGACCTCAGGGTCCATTTATATATATATATATATATATATATATATATATATATATTATGATATTGATAAAGCCCGATAATCATTCAATATATTTTCTGTCTAAAATCTATTAAAAAGTAAATAACGCATAAACAGAAAATATTTTATATAATGAAATATCAATGTAATTTTCATTTTTTGCCTAATTCAGACGACAATTTATAACTCGCATCCTCTGTATATATATATATATATATATATATATATATATATATATATATATGAACACAGATCCGAGCTACAGTAATGTAGGACGCCTATTCCTAAGATACAAAGACAAGCTGAAAAGCAACTTGTCGGCTGTCAATATGCCACATAACACCTTTGAGCGGGTAGAATGGAGATCAACGTGTTTTACGGTACCCAGCAGTTTTCAATTTGCTTGTCTTCAAGAGTCGAGAGCATAATCTAAAAGGTCAGCCAAGCTAACTCTTGCAGCATATGTGGCCTCCTTTTTAATTCAGTAGCGGATCTTAAGATTATCGCACAAAATTTCATGACTGAGACAATTAAGCTTTCTGATCCTCATACGTCGAAACACACGGCAGGGTCCATTATATATATATATATATATATATATATATATATATATATATATATAAAAAGCGAAAAAAACGGACGGGGTTAGAATCCTGTGTTCTTAGCATTTACTTTTTTACAAGTGCTCAATACTACATAGAGCAAAATATTATTAATTTTTTTTTATTATAATACATTACAATAAAAACATTTTAACATCGCTACACGAAAACTTTCATGTTTCGGAAATATAATCGTTTAATTCTGTTAACCAAGTTAACTAATTTATTGTCTACTTGTCTTTAATTTTTAGTTATTTTTTTTCTAATTAAATTAAAAAAATAGATTATAGGTGCGAAGCAGATTTCGATAGATAGATAGATAGATAGATAGATAGATAGATAGATAGATAGATGCAAAAGAAGTGTGATGTGAACATTGTACTAGATAGATATGAACAGAATGAGATAGATAGATAGATAGATAGATAGATAGATAGATAGATAGATAGATAGATAGATAGATATGAAAGAATTGCGATATTAACATTGTACTACAGAGATAGATAGATAGATAGATAGATAGATAGATAGATAGATAGATAGATAGATAGATCAAGTTTTGAATTTAGAGAAATCAAGAATTGCTTGTTACATAGCCGGAAAGAGAGATACATATGAAACTTATATAAGTTGTACGAGGATTTATTATTCGTTTGCAGAATCTTAACTCAGTATGGCTGATAAATAAAAAAAATGTAAGCACTTTTTGACAAGGAAATAAAACAAATCGGAAAGAAATGTCTATGTGTTGTAAGAAGCCAAAATACTTGTGGTTAGCAAGTTGGGCAGCCCAAGATGTCAGCTATGGATTGCGGATGTCGAAAACGAAAAGATAAATTTAACTCCATGGGAAATATTTGAACAGATGACATAAACTCTGACGCAATCATAGAATAGCGAAAGATGCCTTTTAAAAGCTAATCAAAGTATTAAGAAATAGGAAAGATTCGTTAGTAACGAAGAAATGGTTGTTGGACTGGGATGTAATATTGCCAACTATTTGGCAGTGAATTCTGGACAATTTCCCCACAGCTAAAGTTATTAGAGGCAGCAGAAAGATGGTTTTACAGTACGATGCTAAGAGGTTATTTATAATCCTCTTATATGGGAGCGAATATTGGATAATCTTGAGACAACAATGACGTCGTTCTACAAATGTTAAGATTGTCATGGATGAATGTTAAGATTGTCATGGATGTTAGCAACGAAGAGGTTTTTAAAGGAAAATGTGAAAGAAAAATCATACACATTGGATCCGAAAAATGTAGTTGACAATTATCGCGGAAAGTCGATTTGGAGAATTTGACACTCACATGACGTTAATGAAGGGAAGAGGATCAGAATGAAACATCTAATTACGTCACTTAGCGAGAATACATATGCAGTCGGCAGAAAAGTAATGATAGTAAAGGGGACAAACAAAGATTCAGATCGATGCTTAGGAGATGAACAAGGATTGTGATGAATAGTAATGAGTAAAAAAAGGATTGTGATTGATAGTAAGAAAACAAACAAGGACTGGGATAAATAGGAAAGAGACAAACATGGAGTGAAATTGATAGCAAGGTGACAAACAAAGAATAAAATAGAGAGTAAGGAGACAAACAACAAGTAAGATATTTAGTAAGGAGAAAAACAAGGACTAGGATATATAGTACGTAGACAAAGAACTGAGATAGAGAGTAAGGTGACAAACAAGGAATTGAGATGGAGAGTAAGGTGACAAACAATGACTGGGATAGAGAGTAAAAAAACAAACAAGAACTGAGAGAGTAAGGTGACAAACAATGACTGAGACAGAGAGTAAGGAGACAAACAATGACTGGGATAGAGTAAAAAAAACAAACAAGAACTGAGAGAGTAAGGTGACAAACAATGACTGAGACAGAGAGTAAGGAGACAAACAATGACTGGGATAGAGAGTAAAAAAACAAACAAGAACTGAGAGAGTAAGGTGACAAACAATGACTGAGACAGAGAGTAAGGAGACAAACAATGACTGGGATAGAGAGTAAAAAAACAAACAAGAACTGAGAGAGTAAGGAGACAAACAATGACTGAGACAGGGAGTAAGGTGACAAACAATGACTGGGATAGAGAGTAAAAAAACAAACAAGAACTGAGAGAGTAAGGAGACAAACAATGACTGAGACAGGGAGTAAGGTGACAAACAATGACTGGGATAGAGAGTAAAAAAACAAACAAGAACTGAGAGAGTAAGGTGACAAACAATGACTGAGACAGAGAGTAAGGAGACAAACAATGACTGGGATAGAGAGTAAAAAAACAAACAAGAACTGAGAGAGTAAGGAGACAAACAATGACTGAGACAGGGAGTAAGGTGACAAACAATGACTGGGATAGAGAGTAAAAAAACAAACAAGAACTGAGAGAGTAAGGAGACAAACAATGACTGAGACAGAGAGTAAGGAGACAAACAATGACTGGGATAGAGAGTAAAAAAACAAACAAGAACTGAGAGAGTAAGGAGACAAACAATGACTGAGACAGAGAGTAAGGAGACAAACAATGACTGAGATAGAGAGTAAAAAAACAAACAAGAACTGAGAGAGTAAGGAGACAAACAATGACTGAGACAGAGAGTAAGGAGACAAACAATGACTGGGATAGAGAGTAAAAAAACAAACAAGAACTGAGAGAGTGGAGACAAACAATGACTGAGACAGAGAGTAAGAGACAAACAATGACTGAGATAGAGAGTAAAAAAACAAACAAGAACTGAGAGAGTAAGGAGACAAACAATGACTGAGACAGAGAGTAAGGAGACAAACAATGACTGAGATAGAGAGTAAAAAAACAAACAAGAACTGAGAGAGTAAGGAGACAAACAATGACTGAGACAGGGAGCAAGGTGACAAACAATGACTGGGATAGAGAGTAAAAAAACAAACAAGAACTGAGAGAGTAAGGAGACAAACAATGACTGAGACAGAGAGTAAGGAGACAAACAATGACTGAGATAGAGAGTAAAAAAAACAAACAAGAACTGAGAGAGTAAGGAGACAAACAATGACTGAGACAGGGAGCAAGGTGACAAACAATGACTGGGATAGAGAGTGAGAGATAAAAAAAAACAAACAAGAACTGAGAGAGTAAGGAGACAAACAATGACTGAGACAGAGAGCAAGGAGACAAACAATGACTGGGATAGAGAGTAAAAAAACAAACAAGAACTGAGAGAGTAAGGAGACAAACAATGACTGAGACAGGGAGCAAGGTGACAAACAATGACTGAGATAGAGTAAAAAACAAACAAGAACTGAGAGAGTAAGGAGACAAACAATGACTGAGACAGGGAGTAAGGAGACAAACAATGACTGAGATAGAGAGTAAAAAAAACAAACAAGAACTGAGAGAGTAAGGAGACAAACAATGACTGA
>CAHIKZ030005131.1:777500-802500 GCA_903632075.3 Acanthosepion pharaonis
TATATATTTGGAGGGGTAATGGATATCGGCTTGGATTGTGGAATCGCAGAGCCGAGTTCGAATCCAGGTTGAATCCATTACATTCACTTACGTGCTTGGGAAAGGTGTGAATCCTCTTCTTCTCCCTCCAGCTATGGGTTAAATAGCAGGACAGACTGGGTCTAGGAGAAGGACAACTCTGAATTCAAAACCTGAGGGGTGGTTGTTTCAGGACCTTGTGGCCCTCGGTGCACCAGGTCTCTGTATTCGTCCCTTCAGAGAGTGTGGGTGGTCCTGCACGAAGCATTCACCACTACAATCGAATCTCATGTGCCGGTGTCGGGCTGCCAGTTTCTTGGAAACTGATCTGCCTGACCCTCATGCGTCGAACCCGACGGGAGAATCGATTCGATATATATATGATATTTTACATCGAGTATTGTTCTTACAGCGTTCATATTTTATTATACTACAGATCCATGCATATTACTATATAATTGGCTCTGCTTACACACACACACACACATATATATATGTGTGTGTGTGTGTGTGTGTGTCTATCTCTCCAAACACACACACACACACACACACACACACACACACACACATATATATATATATATATATATATATATATATATATATATATATATATATATATATATATATGTTGGTACGATCCACCTAATTTTTTACATAGTGGAGTACCGACCATATAAATATGGTTGGTACCGGGAAGACGGGGGAGGAAGAAGAGATCCAATCCAGAGACTCTGCCCGACTGCGACTAATTAAACCCATTCTACAGGAACGGTCTTCCCAAGAATATACCAAACTATCTGTAAATATTGTGTACATGTTCTTGTGTCAATACATTTTGTTTAAGTACATTTTGTGTTGTATTATTATTATTCCATGCTTTATTCAAGTTTCAACATATATATATATATTATAATTATTTCTTTAAAAAATATGATTCCTTCGCTACATAAGAGTTCTCATGTTTCAAAAACCAGAGCCGAAAACCTCAATATAATTATTAAAATTAAATTGAATTAAAGTATCAAGCGAAAATTTAGGAATAACCAATCTTGGAATTTACGCATCTTTATAAGAATGTTCATTCACAAAGTTAATTACTATGGAAACGGTTGGGGCAACCATTTTGGTAAGGGGGTCTAAGCGGTAATTTCTATTCACATATCAATCACCTTCAGAAAGAGGTGAAGCCGAGGTAAGGTGGGGGGCATCCATTTTAAAGCGAATGATGGCATTCATGTGCGTACATCGTCTGGTTAGTCAAAGCGAAAGATTACATTTGGCACCATAATATTATTACTTTTATTAGACTATGAAATTTATTTTTTGTTTTCATAAATAGATAGATAGATAGATAGATAGATATAAAACGGCTAAGATAGATAGACAGATATGAACAGACTAAGATAGATTAATAGATATGAACAAAGATATATATATATAAATAGATAGATAGATAGATAGATAGATAGATAGATCAAACTGAGATAGATAGATAGATAGATAGATAGATAGATAGATAGATAGATAGATAGATAGATAGATATGAACAGACTAAGATAGACAGATATGAACAGATTAAAATAGATTGATATATATATAGAGATAGATAGATAGATAGATAGATAGATAGATAGATAGATAGATATGAACAGTGGGATAGATAGATAGATAGATAGATAGATAGATAGATAGATAGATAGATAGATAGATGTGAACAGACTGTAATAGGAATTTATGTAGTGCAGAAAAAAGATTCACATTTTATATAACTAGAAAAGTGGAAACAAATGCAAATAGCGAAGAAAGTACAACGATCAGGACAATTGAAAAGTTCGCTAAACCTAAAAGGAATGTAAAGGAATTTTATTTCTCGTCGAAGAAGAAACACAATTGAATTAATTAAAAGCAAATCCCAAATCGATTTGAGATGCTGTCTTTTACTTTTTGTTCTTCGATCAACGATTCCGGTCTTGTTTCTATTCTAAAAATGTCTATAATCTTCGATAGAAATCAAAATCTTATTTTCTTATTTCGTCGCATCTGATTGCCGAAGAGCATCATGGCTTTGAACTGAGACTTAATAAATTCTGCTGTCGGTGTCAAGTACCGGGGAGATTCGATCTCTGTTATTGCGTTGGGCACGATTCATTGAGAAGTCCTCAGGTCATAGAATTATGTTTATAAAATCAATTTGACTTCAGTTGTTTATTTGTCTTTGTTTTTTGGGGTTTTTTTTCTTCGTTTTTTTTTTTTCAAACTCTCATCTTGCCTTTATTTTGATTTTGTTTGCCGTTGGCATGATTTCGACATGAGTTATTCGATAAATCATCAAAGATTCTTGCTATTTACAAAGTTTAATGGTTACTCTTATTCTATCTGCCTTTTTCTCTTCAGAATGTTGGAAAGCGACTCTCTCAACAACTTCCTGTATTTGTTTTCTCTTAGTAACTTTTGCCTTGTAACTCCAAAATTAAAATAAATTGAGACATGTGTTAAAATATTTTTAAAAAAAAATGAAAAGTCTTTCTTGACGCTTTTATTTTAGTTTTAATTTTAGGATAATACATTAAATTTAATATTTCCAATAAACAAAATATTTTTCTGTATTTCAAATCTAATTCAATGACTATAAAGTTTTTTTTTTTTGCTAAAACAAAACACACAAAATAAAAACGATACCTTAGGTTTAAAATGAATTTTTAAAAATGAAAAATCTCTCTTGGAGGTTTTATTTTAGTTTTAATTTCAAGTTAATAGATTCAAATTAATATTTCCAAGAAGCAAAATGCTTTGCTGTATTTCAAACTAAATTTAAATTGATTGCAATCTTTTTCTTTATTATCAGTAAAAACGTTAAAATCGTCCATATTGACAAATCTGACAACACAATGTAATTGTTTTTATTAAAAATCTTTCAAAAATAAAATATAATATTCTGAAACTATATTTGAGGAGGATTAGTTACTTTAAGGTTTAATGTGATTTGAAAGAACATATTAATAATTCTTAAAATATCGCAGAAAAGCCTTTTTTACACGGAGTTGCTCTTTTTTAATGTGGTATTGACAACTATTTCGATGAACGTACCTTTTGGATTTTTTTTTCCAAGGGAGAAATAATTGACGAATATCACATGAATGCCTGTACCTTGAACTAAACAGAAAACTAACTTCATCTTCTTGACCACAATCTCTATGCTACTGAGATGAACTGTATCATCTGTCCCTAAAAAAAAAGATAAATAAAAAATAAATAATAATAATACCTAATGTTTAAAATTAATTTTTAAAAGTGGAAAATCTTACTTGAAGGTTTTATTTTAGGTTTAATCTCAATCTAATAGATTATATTTAATATTTCCAATAAGGAAAATAATTTGCTCTATTTAAAAAAAAATAATTTAAATTCACTGGAAAGATTTTGCTAAACTAGCTAATTACTGCCCTTTTATAGTCATCTTTCATCTCAATGTAATTCTCTTTAATAAAAAAAATGTCTTTCAAAAATAAAATATAATTTTCTGAAACTTTATTTGAGTAATATTAGCGGATTTAACATATAATTAATCTGATTTGAAACAAATATTATTTAACTGTAAAAAAAATTGTAACAAATGAAAAAAATCTTGTAAAAATTAATTTTTTGACTGATTTTTTTTTCTTTAGACAATATTGTCTTTAATATATATTATTCGAAAACTATTAAATGCTTCACTAATACAATTATATATTTATTAAAAAATGTACAAGGAAGCTACGTTTCGGTATTGGGAAAATAACTGAAGCCGCGATGCCAGGTCAAGACCGATAACATTACGGATTCTCCTTTGGATATACGGATGAATGTAAGACTTGTAAATCTCCAAGATAGAGTCTGGTGCTAAAAATTGTCTAGCATGATAGAGTGAAGTTTCCTAGCGCACGCTTAACAATTGATTCGATATAACCGCCCACTTCACGTCAGTAGAGATCGTTTAATCTAGTAAGATTAATGAGTTACTCAACTGAGGGGTTAGTGTGTGAGATTTTACGAAAAACAGAACAGGAGTTTGCTCAGGGCCTGGAATGATATGGTATATAAATATCATGCCGTTAATAACAGGCGCACTTGGAACAGTGACTGGAATGAGAACTGAATAAAGCCGTCAGTTCTATTTAATCATTTTCTCACATTAATCAAGAAAATGGTTTCAAGCGAATAAAGCTTCCAGATCTTACAGAAGAGAACTTTAGCAAATAACAGAAACCACGTCATTTGAAGATTTAAAATAGCAGCAACAACTAAAATGTCTATCTCTTGTAACTCGAAGCTATTGATGTTCACAAGCTTGTTGACGTTCCACACTACTTCGAACAAAAGGTTAGGAAGGAAACTCCCATAAATAATCGGAAGAGCGATAACAGCTACTGGACTTGAGAAACCTATTTTCCTGAAAAATTGTTTGTGAGGGGGAAACCAATATCTGATCTGGTATATGGAATTCGAAAAGAAAATAATGTCGTAATCAAGATGTTGACGCTCCACGCTACTTCAAACAAAAGGTTAGGAAGGAAACCGCTATCAATACTGGAAAGAGAGATAACAGCTACTGGACTTGAGAAACCTTTTCTCCTGAAGAATTGTTTGTGAGGGGAAAAAGATATCTGATCTGGTATATGGAACTTGAAAAGAAAATAATGACAATCAAGATGTTGACCTTCCACGCTACTTCAAACAAAAGGTTAGGAAGGGAACCGCTATCAATACTGGAAAGAGCGATAACAGCTACTGGACATGAGAAACCTATTTTCCGGAAGAATTTCTTGTGAGGCGAAAACCACGATCTGACCTGGTATATGGACGTCAAAGAGAAAATAATGTCATAATTGAGACGGTAATATTCTGCACCACATCAAATAGAAGGTTGGGAAGGAAAAACCTTATCAATACTGGAAAGTGTGATAACAGTTACTGGTCTTGAGAAGTCTATTTCCCTGGAAAAATCATTAATAATAAAGTTTTATAAATTTCCACCCAGAGTAACACTGGCGGTTCGGTGAATAAATGTCGAATGTTTCCTTGTAAGGAACCTACGAATCTCGCATTTATCATTAACGTTAGAGATCTTTTTTTTTTTTTACTAATATTCAGCCAATAAAAATCTCAAGCGTCACACAATTAGTGGGTTTTGAATGAGCTTAAAAGGAGGAGGAAAATGTATTTTATGAGGTTATATATGAAAAATAAGGGTGACCCCTAGACTTGAAGAGGTTAAAGTTGTTGTGATTGGGAGAGCAAGGACGTGTAAACTCTTTTCTGCTCTGTCAAGACTAAGAGGTGTCCGATTCAGCCCGGATATGCTAGCAACGCTCTATTTATGGTCTGATATGTGAATTTGTAAAGATAGAGCATATCAAGAAGAGTCGGATACTTACTGACGCGCTACAAGGAGCTGGTTATTTTGCCACTATCTTTAGTGATGGATGGTATATATGACTATCGTTTGAGATCTGTGATGAACTTGAATCCTAAGAGATAATCAAGGGAATGAGCCTCATTGAAAGAACAAACATTCACCATGACAGCCACTTTAAAGATCGGCCGCAGATAAAAGTTTCACTTGAGGTCTAGGATGAAATTAAATCCTAATAGACGTACTATGGAAGGCGTGTCATTGAAAGAACAAATATTCACCATGATAGCATCTTTAATGATGGATCGTATATATGTTCCTCTTGAGATCTGGGATGAACTTAAATCCTAAGAGACAAACAAGGCGAGGAGCTCATTGAAAGAACAAACTTTCACCATGATAGCAACTTTAACGATGGATCGTATATATGAGTTCTTCTTGAGATTTGGATTGAACTTGTATCCTCATAGACGTTCAAGACAAGGAGTCTCTTTGAAAGAATAAACGTTCACCATGATAGCATCTTTAACGATGGATCGTATATATGAATTCCACTTGAGGTCTGGGATGAACTTAAATCCTCATAGACGTTCAAGACAAGGAGTCGCTTTGAAAGAATAAACGTTCACCACGATAGCATCTTTAACGATGGATCATATATATGAGTTCCTCTTGAGATCTGGAATGAACTTGAATCCTCATAGACGTTCAAGACAAGGAGTCTCTTTGAAAGAATAAACGTTCACCATGATAGCATCTTTAACGATGGATCGTATACGTTATGAAAGAAATAAATTCCACTTGAGGTCTTGAGATCTGGAATGAACTTGAATCCTCATAGACGTTCAAGACAAGGAGTCTCTTTGAAAGAATAAACGTTCACCATGATAGCATCTTTAACGATGGCTCGTATATATGAGTTACTTTTGAGGTCTCAATAGCCATTCTAGCCAATAGCCATCCTTGAGTTGAAGTTGAAGAGTTGAGCTTCATCGTGGTAGGTGTACGCCTGTTTTCCCCTTGTAAATATTATTTATTTTCAGATTTCTTTTCTTTTCACTTATAACTATCCATTTTTTCCATTGAAAATTTTGCATGAATTAATGATATTAAATTAAAATGAATGCCGAAATCCCTCTCCCACCAAAAAAAATAAAATAAAAAATAACAATATGCCTAAAAATTCCTATTTTGCATAGAGAATCATCCAACGAAGATGTCCGCGGAGACCTCGCAAGAACTGTCTCCCCGAGTTGAGATTGTCCATTTTTTTTCCTTCACCTACGACTATTCCACTCTTCAGTCTCCCTACACAGAAAAACACAGATGTCATCACAAAAAGGAGAATTCGGCAACATTTTTCTGATAGTTTTGCTTCAGGCTGACTGCATTAGTTTTCGCTTCGTCCCGCGAGAGCTTGAATATTAATGGCACCCGCGACGCTAGTCGACTCAATGTCGACGCCGATAAGCTGCGGTGCAGGTCTGAAAACGCCAGTCAAGGTGACTGTCCGTAATTCGATGACGGAAATCTGTTTCGTAGATAATTCAGTCTGCCAAGCGATCAATCCGCTGAAGCGAGTGTCATTTGGAAAAGAAAGGAGCCAAGTGCCAATTCCACTAATTCTGCTGCATAATCAAGGAAGTTAACGACGTAAGAAATTATTAATATTGCCAGTAATGCTCGAGGCGAAAATCGGTCATTTCATGCGTAATTAGTCATTCTAGGCGTAATCAAGTATTTCATATATTATTGTTCACCTTATACAAGCCCAAAGAGCCATTCAAAGTAGAAGGTTATTAAATAATCTTTCTTTTCTGTGTCTGTCTATATTTCTGAGATGATGTATTATGTATACTATTTACATTATTCGGACTATTGTACTCATCTTTGTCGCCATGTTTATCACAACGTCTCGGCCGTTGTACGCTCCTAAAGGACACATGTCAAAGTGAATAAAGGAGTTAGTTAGATCCAGTGACAGGACCCAAAGAGTGTGAGTTCAATACCTGGTTAAGGCAGTGGAGAACTTTCAGAGGGGAATTAACAGGAGATAACTGACATCCATTAGATATGGCACGTGAAACTAGAACGGTCTACTCCAGTGAGCGAAATAAAGGGTTCAGTTCGACATTCCAACCACCTGAAGAAGGCCGGAGCGTACAACGGCCGAAACGTTGTGATAAATATGGCGACAAAGATGAGGACAATAGTCCGAATAATGTAAATAGTGTCTTTCTTTTCTATTTATCAAATAGACAGCAAGATAGATGAATAGATTATATAATCTGTCTTACGTATAAGTCTACAAATCGTTCATGCTATTAATATTACTGCCACATATGACCCAGTACTTCCGCTTTATATTTAGAGATTCTTGATAAAATCCAATAACCTGATCCTACTGGTTTGGGGTTTTGCAATAAGCTAACAACCTATTCACTTGCATTTTACAGAAACCGCAAGCCGTGTTCCTCAAGAAATTTAAAGGCATAATATATATTATCACGCTTAAGAAAGTATCACACTTAAGAAGGCACAAATGAAATGTTTTTCCCTTACATCGTTTTCTCCACGATAGATCTTGCTAGTGTAAAACGAAAGACAACATCCAATGCTGACCCTCATTTATCGTTCACGATAGGTGAGTTCACTATATATATATATATATATATATATATATATATATATATTTTTCCAGAGGAAAACAAGGCATAACAGACTTAATTAGCTTGAGTGAAGGGTTGAAGAGACAGGGTTTATGAGAAATAAAAAGGGCTACAAAGAACAGGAAGTTGTGGAGAGCCATGATTGCTTACGTCTTGAAGAGACACGGCGCAGAGAAGAAGAAGAAAAACGAGCTTTATAAAAATGGATGGAGGGACTGGGCTTAGGAGAGATAACAAAAAGACCAAATTTATTAAGAGCTACAAAGAACAGGAAGTTGTGGAGAGCCATGATTGCTTACGTCTTGAAGAGCCAAGGCACAGCGAAGACGAAGAACAACAACAACAAGTAGAACAAGAACAAGTTTTAGTAAATTGATGGCGGAACAGGTTTTAGGAGAGATAAGAAAAAGACAACATTTCTTAAGTACTACAAAGAAGGTGAAGTTGTGGAGAGCTATGACCGCTTACGTCCTGAGAGAACACGACACAAAGAAAAAGAAAACGAAGAAGAAGAAGAAGAAGAAGAAGAAGAGGAAGAAGAAGCTTTAGTAAATAATTGGAGAGACATGGTTTAAGAGAGATAACGAAAATACCAAATTTATTAAGAGATACAAAGAAGAAGTTGTGAAGAGCCATGATCACTTACGTCCTGAAGGGACACAGCATAGACAAGAAGAACGATTTTTAGTAAATGGATGGAGAAACAGGGTTTAGAAGAAATAAGAAAAAACAAAACTTAATGAAACCTACAAAAGGCAGTCGTGGAGAACCATGATCGCCTATTTTCTGGTGGGACACAGCACATTGAAAACTAGTATTTTCCAAATGCATTTTTTGCTCGCGTTTAGACCTGATTGGTTGTTATCGCTTGTAACAATTTATTTCTGTATCTCAGTTGGCACGACAGATGGGTGTTTTTCATATCAGTGTCCGCTTTTCTTATTTAATTTATTTTTAACCAAATATTGCCTTTCAATCAATATCACAAAACCATTACATTTACCCTCTTTTTTATATATATATATATATATATATATATATATATATATTATATATATCTTATATTTTCTTATTTTTTTTTTTGCGTCGTCGTTTATCCTGCAGTTTTGGGAGTAACAGTTTGTTAAGCCTTGATGCCAGGGCCCGTCATAAGACGGGAAAAAAAGGCATTTGCTTCGTCGAAACACTGTATATGTCTTTGATATAAACTCGTGCAGATAACGAAAAACTGTAAAACGAAACTCAAATCCGTAGCATTAGGTCAGGTCGGGGAATTAGGATCTAACACTTTCTTTACTTTCTCGCTACCACACTCACAAACGTATATATATATATATATATATATATATATATATATATATATATATATATATATATGTCAGAATTTCATACTTTGGCAGTAATCTCTCTTTTATACAAGTTTCGTTAAAGACGACTGACAAACAACTCCGATTAAGCTTTTTATTTCACTTTTCTTGTGTTTGTACAAGTGTCTTCTTTTCTGGACACAAAACGTGTAAAAATTCTTCAAACGTTCTGTATATCCTATGGCTTCAGCTATTTGTTTAGCTATTATCAAGGATGATTTTTATTCTTTATTTTTAACTGAATATGTATGTTTTTGCAATGTCTATAACTGAAGTTAGAGGAATGTTTTATTTTTTAAAACAAGGTGAGCACGTTGTGATCGTGCTCATAGTTAATGCAACTGAGTGTTGCCTTTTCCTTTTTTATAATTTATTATTTTCAATCTTTTTTACATGGAGATGGGGCTATTATATTGCTATTTCCTAATAGTATAGTATATTGCGGATGGAGTTTGGTAGCTTTCCGTGTGTGTAAAAATGAGTCCTAATTGATCTATAGTCAGAGAGGAATAACGCGAGTCGTCTACATAGGTATGTAGTGGTATGATACACACACAGACACACACACACATACACACACACACACACACACATATATATATATATATATATATATATATATATATATATACCCAAGTATATAATTGGTATATACGGAATGAATTCCAATAACCAACAATTACTATTCTTAAAAAGAGTGCTCAATACAAAGTAGAGCAGATATAAAATCTTATATATATATATATATATATATATATATATATATATATATATATATATATAAGATATAATTATTTATAAAAAATTATAACATAAGTATGTTATAAAATCACTACAAAAATAGCCATTTTTTTTAATCTTCAACATCATTACTTGATAATACACAGAGTGTGTTGAAACAAAATGGCTATTTTTGTGTGATTTTATATACTTATGTTATAATTTTTTATAATAATAATTATATATATATATATATATATATATATATATATGAGATTTTATATATGACTTGGTCCTCTCTTTTTTTCTCTCTCTCTCTCTACACATATATATATATATATATATATATATATATATATATATATATATATTGTGTGTGCATTTAGGCAGCATTTTTCATTGATACATGTTTCATTAAATAATATAGACAAGTGTTGTCTATTTATTTTATGTAAATTCTTATCGTCTGATAAGGTTAATAACATTATCATTAAACAAAGAAAGAAAATCACAATATTGATACATATTTTTTAATTCTATCTAGGCTTTCGGCTTACATAAGCCATCATCAAAGATGACAATTACATTACAATATATTAAGCAATACACGGACAAGACAGTGATGATAGTCTGTTTCTGTTTACATGGAAGATTTCCAAGCAACAACAAACTAGTGCATATAAGACGCTGGAAGCGAAAATCGCATCGCGGCTCGTGACGTCACACATGACCACGTGAGAGTGAAAACGAGAAGTATTAAGTATGGGAAGCCGTTGGTATAAACCAATGGCTTCTGTTACCAATTAGTGTATTTTGTTCAGGTTAGGTTTCAATTTTTTATGTATATAGCTTCAAGAATTTTTTGTTTTTGTTTATTGTTTTCATCTTTATTTACACAGTCAGTATCACAAATACGTTTATAAATTTTATGGGAAGATTACTCACATCAAAACAAGGACAAAACTTCATATAAACATATGTCCACAAATCCTTCTTTTTTGTGTCATTATGATTAAAGTTTACAGTGAACACTGTTAAATGTACAATCCAAGTTACAATTCAAAAATACTTTCGGGGTTTAAAAAAGGAACGCCGGATAACTCGTTATAATATAATATCGAAATACAATTGTTTCGGTTCCGCAGCCAACAACTGGAAATCAAGATATTACCATCATAAAATGACTCTTAGCAATAAGCAATATGCAAAAACCCCAGTACTCTAAAAAATTTACGGAGATATTAATGCAGATGATTTACACCGGTAGTAAATTGGATTTTAGGCGCCAAAACTAAACCCCTTTCCGGCAACCTGTGTTTGCTTGCAAAAAAAGATTCTTAATCAAAAATATTAATGACCGAAATCTACTTAATAAACGAGATGAGCAAATGTGAGCTTGTAATGACAGAAAGAAAACTCTCTTAAAATATTTTAATTCGTAATAGACATATTATCCAAATATCATCAACCCTTTACAAATTTTAGGTTACATACTGATTACCTTTGTGACGTCACCCCGGGGTTGCTGCGCCAAATGTGACGTCTGCCTGGCCGCGCCAGCCGTGCTATCCTGGTCACGGCACCAATTGTGACGTCACCCCGTCTGTCTCCGCGCCGCTATCCTGTCCTGTCGTGTGTCTTGGTATTGGTCGGGGCACCAAATGTGACGTTCTAAGCCTTTGCTGATTCGGATGGGAATCTGGTTAGATTCGGTATCAGCCTTGTCGTTCCCAGCTCGCCTCCAACGTCTGGTTACCGAAGTAACTGCTTTGATTTCTAGTCTAACCTACCCACGTTGTGATTTGATCTTAGGTAGACGAAATCAATTAGTCGCCGTGCCGTAATGCAAGTCGAGTCCGAACAAGGGTAATACCGCACAAGTATATGTAAAAGAAAATAAAGTAATAACACGAAAAGTTCAAATGTGTTAAAAAAATAACAATATTTTATATCTGGTTGCTGAATACAGGACTGAATCTTTCTACCAACCCGCTTATATGGATTCGTGACACTTTGCATTTGTTAGGCGAGTCTTAACATCTGAAATTGTTTTTCAGGAAACTGGTTTTTGGTGTCTTCAGGCGATATTCGCAAAACTGGTTTTGGTGGTGTGAGTCAAAGTCGTTCTTCAAAAATAAATTGTTCTTGGTCAGAAGTTGAGGTCGTGATTGCGTGGATCTTTCAGTCAGATTCCTGCGAGGCGGGTCTCAGAGCTCACAGCTAGACTGAAACTGCCTGCCTGTCTCTTCAACCCCAACTCAACTAACTCAACTGCGACCTCAACTCAGCTGCGAACTGCCGTCCACTCGCCGCGACTCTGCTTATAGGGACGCCGACCAAAACCGGGGTGGACCTGTCGGGGTTTGAGGTTCCTTGATAATTCTAAATCCGCATTAAGGGTTTTCTTTGTTTTCGGTCCGGAAAATCCACCACTTTCCATTTTTGGAAAACTTAATTCTAGTTTAAGGGAATCGTCCTACCAAATTCTTCCTTTCTCATATTAGTATCTCATACCAATCCCTTCATGGGCGCCAACAGGTTACCCCTCTCTCTCACGGTGGCATCTCACACCGATCCCTTGAGGGGGCGTCAACAGGCCTCCCCTCCTTCTTCACATGATTACCTTCGCCTACCGCTCACGCCATCATTCAGCCAATGGACGCTCAGCGCCGTGGGTGTTTGCTAATTATTTCTCAAAGAATAAAAAATTATTTTCTTTCCTTTTCTTTTTCTTTTCTTTCTCTCTCTTCTTCCCGACAACAAACCCTAATGACTCTTATCCTAACCGAACGTCACCTGGAGTTCGTCAATCAGATTTTCGCCAGCATCAAGTGGGTGGTCATCTGGCGAGTTTGCATTCTGTCGCTAATTAACTGTTCCGATAAAATAGTTTGTTTTTTTTATCATGGCCAGCTCCTGACATAAAACAGGTGCCTTTTCCAAACGACATCTCCGCAGATAGCTAATGGCTCAGTCTTTCTTTCTTTGTAACTTGGGTGGTCCAACGGACATTTTGTTTTTCGGTCAGTGCATGACCTAATTAATTTTTATCTCTTAGCATTCTGTCCCGTAGGCCACTCGGCCTCGTAACATAAATCAAATGCGACAGATCCGCGACCTTACTTTCTTCGCTAATGAAAATAAAATCTTTACCACTTTTCTTTGTTAGAAAAAATAACATCGCTCAGTGTCTTTTCGTGATAGCTTCTTATCACCTAATTTAATTCCCGCCTTTTTTTCTTTTCACGCAACCTTAAATAGTGTCACACCTTTCTTTAACGATTTTAACGTCAATTATTATTTACGAGTTACCCGACGCCCCTCTTTAAACTTTAAGCTTGTTTTTTTTTCTTTTACAATAGCCCCCTGCCTACACTCTACATTCTGTATTTACACCGCAAGAATATATTAGGTTTATATCAAATTTGAGCTTTGAATTTGCGTTTAAATATAGCGTTCCTCCGATGAGACCCAGTATTTCTTTTAAAAATCAAATATATTTATATTATATATATATATATATATATATATATATATATATATATATATATATAAATATATAGATAGATATATATATATATATATATATATATATATATATATATTTGATCTGGTCTTTGCTAACCAGACGCTTCTCTATATCTACGTGTTATAGCACGTCAGAACAAATGACGTTTCACAATAGGACATAGGTTTGATTTCTGTTAGAACGCATATTTTCTACATTTCCTTGAACATCAGGCCAGTAAATGTAATTAATACTGTTTAATTAAAAAAAAAAGCAGACCATTTACTTAAATAATATCTCTTAAAATAACGCATAAACAGAATATATTAATAATTATCGGACATGATCCATTTCACTACACACACACACACACACACACACACACACATATATATATATATATATATATATATATATATATATATATATATATATAAAAGAAAAGATGTATGACAAATTGGAAAACAATTATTGTGACGCGTTTCATCCGATCCTACGTCATCGAACTAGATTTGTTGACCTATTTCAAAAACTGTTCTTGATATATCAAAAATTTCTATAAAAATTTCTATATCATTACTCCATATATATATCTATATATATATATATATATATATATGTCATTATATATAAACGCACATACACACGCACACACATACACACAGATATGTATATATATATTCATCCGTATGAATATTAATTTCCATACAATTGAACATATTAGCTCTACCACTGACATTGAGCACTTCCCAATAAGTAGTTCGCCTATGAAATTATATATACAGAATATATATGTGTGTGTGCGTGTGTGTACGTGTGCATGTGTGTATGTGAGATTTCTAGCAGATCTCAATACTTTGCTTTTTGTCTAACGCCTACATCGTTCAAAATAATCCTTTTTTTCGCGATTTGCTCCAAAACATTTCCCTCATCACTTTTATTTCCCGCCTTTCTGTAACTTCCTGGCTTATTTTCTCGCGTTGATCCAACGTGGCTTCTATTTATTATTATTATTTATTTATCCATTTACTTATCTTTAAGACACACCACGCAAACATAAGTATCGATAAAAAAAAGACACACAAAATAAAATAAACACCAAAAATATGTCTCTGAATCTGAGCGACACGACTTTTCTTATCTTTCTCCGATTTGTCATTCAATTACTTCCCCATTCTTTTCCCCCTCCGAAAAGCCATACATTATTCCATGTGCAGACATTACTGTGCCTACTGGATGCAGCCCCTGTTAAAATAGCTTCTACG
Source organism: Acanthosepion pharaonis (assembly GCA_903632075.3). Taxonomy (NCBI): domain Eukaryota; kingdom Metazoa; phylum Mollusca; class Cephalopoda; order Sepiida; family Sepiidae; genus Acanthosepion; species Acanthosepion pharaonis. The sequence continues at coordinate 792,443 of CAHIKZ030005131.1, forward strand.
ATTAGGATATCAGTCAGATTCTCTGTCGGGTGCGTATGGCAGCTTAATACTTCTCTTGTCATCTTACTTTCACAAGATAAAAATAAAGAATAGGCTCTTGTTTTCAATAGAATGTTACCTACCCTCACACAAACCACTGCTAAGGCAGAGAGCTGAGCGAACTCTTATGACGGCCTTCTGCCAGACAAGCAAATAAGTATTACCTAGCGGCCTTGTCTTTTCTTTAAAAATAACAGCACCATACACAAGCAGTAGTCAGCAGTAGGTAGGTCAGGTTTAAGACTCTTTAGCATTCCGCTATCAATTTTTTTTTTACTTTTTGTACAAAAAGTGGATCAAAGAGCGTATTCAGCTTAATAAATATTTTCAGAAAACGTCAACTTCTAATTGGTCACTTAATATTTAATAACATCGACCTAGTTCTTGACCTGACCAAAAAATAATTCCGCCAAACTCTGTAATCCTCTGTGAGCCTAACACGTGACAATTTTTAGCAATAAAATATAAAACGTCTTCGACAGTGAGCCGATCGGAATCCATTGAACTCGTCACACAGTTCCAGGCTTTACGTTAAAGTTCCTTAATATGATTCCAGCCTGAGAGAACACTCATTCACACAGCAATATTTTATGACGAACAATCAACTCAAGTTTTCCACATTCAACTTAATATACGAATCTTTTTCATACGCTTTCAAGCTCAACGTTATTTATTGCAATTAACATAAACACAGCCTGTTTAAAAAACACTTATTCCAACTACAGAATATTCTCTTCGAACAAGTGAAAACAAATCAAATAGCAACAATTCCGTAAACCTTAAAGTAAGTTATAAACAATATTTCCCCATTTAAGTACAAACTTGAACTGTTTATTTTTTTCTTAAATTACTATAATACCAAACCACACTTTCTCATTATTGTACAGACCATTTAACAACTTATAATCTATCAAACCGGAACTTTAATAACTTTTCATCTAAACATAAAAGGACGTTTGAACTTTTTAAAACTATCTTTTTACTCCAGTTTTTTGTATCTCTTGTTTATATAAATCTTTTATTCATTGTTGTGCAAAAACTGTTGTTTTTCATGTTGTCCTTATTCTATGTTTGTTGAACACTAAAATTTAATGTGAGAGGAAATTGTTAATTTCATTACGCAGCCTAATTTACTCAACAATTTTTGATTCATATAATTTAATTAACACATCCTCCAAAATTCCATTATCTCCACAGTGAATTTTCCAGAGAAACATTAGCCTAATGGATAGACGCGTTGGTCTGTGAATTTGGTGACATAGTGTTTGTGAGTTCAACCACTGGGCCAGCGAGTGCGCACGTAAAATTAGTGAAAACAGGCCGAGTGATACTTAAAAATAAGAAGGGCCCCATCGAGTTGAAACGAGCACTGAAGTTCAACATAGCCAAGTGACCGGTTGGGAATATCAGGTGCTGTAAGCTTCGATGCGTCATTGGTGTAATGGATAATGGCTGGCGAATTTCGTTATATTTACTTACAAGCAAATTCCATTGTGAAAGGTATGGATCTGCCTCTTCACCCCTCAGCTATGGGTTAATTAATAATTATTTTAAGCTGTAGAACATGAATCAGTCAGTCAACATATATATAGACTCTGTTTTTTTTTTTTTTTTTTTTTTTTTTGGGTGGGGGGGGGGGTGAGGTGATTTCTGTCTTCCGGTATTTCCTGTAGCTCCGCGGTGATAGAGCTCACAATTGTTTCAATATACTCATTCCATTTTAGAAAATTGCCTGATGATTGCGTAGCGCATAAAACTTGTAGTTATGGTCGGTCATACTATGAAAATGATTATAGGAAAATTAATTATATAAGTTTATACTAATAACAGGACATAAAACATGTTAGTATGACTTATCAGATCTTTTTATCTCTGGCGTGCATTTGTTTGTGTACGTTAAAGTTCTACTTAATCGGGTAATAATTTAAATTTTGACATCAGTTCTCTGAACTTTCTCTGGTGTCAGCCTCGCCATGACACCTCGTAAATTAATATACATCAAACTGTGTTATATGAGCGAATTTTCAAATGTTTTTCAGTGTTTTTTCTTTTCATTTTAAAAACATTTTTTATTTGTTTAAACAAAAATAAATAAGAAAAAAAAAGAAAAAAAGAATGGGTCTCTCCTTGACACTGAAAAACTCACTTTCGAAAGTTACAGATTTCATTTCCTCAGCAAAAAACCAACGTGAGAATATTTAAAATTTAGAAGAGTATAATATCAAGAAGTTTGTATTTGCAATGAGAAAAATTCGACCGATGTAGTCTCTCAACTTAGTATTGTTCTCTTGCTTTTGGTGATTATATTTTTATTCTTTAGTTAAATTATCTGAATCTAATGCCCCATTTTTCATTGCTTCAGTGGTAGATTTTAGGCCGATGCGGTCTACGGCCTTACTACGGCTGTCTTTTGACGTAAACATAGTCTTCATTAGCAGAATTATTTGAAATAATGTCCTCATCTTTGTTGTATTTCAGAATTTCAACCGATGTGATCGCCGGCCTTGCAACTGTTATCTTTTCTTTTAAAATACATATTGTCTTCATTCGACAAATTATTTGAACTGTTGTCCTCGTGTTTATTGTATAGATGACCGACTTCCGGCCGATATGGTCTCCCACCTTACTAATTCTAGCTTGTCCTTTGAGATAAATATTGTATCATTAGCTGAATTATTTGAAATGATATCATCATCTTTGTTGTATAGATGACCGAATTTCAGCCGATTATGGTCTCTGGCCTGGCTATTGTTGTTTTTTTTTTCTACTTTTTTTTGTTTTATAATATATATTGACTTATTCGACGACTTATTTGAACTGTTGTCCTCATCTTTATTGTATAGATCTCCTCTGCGAGTTTGCGCATTTGTTGAAGACTTTCCTTGATTGTAAACTTCTTCAAAGGAAAAGTGAGATCTTTCTGCCTTGTTCTTTGAATTTCTCCGTTCAGCATAATGACTATGGTGGTTCTTGGATGTCCTCTGAACTTTTAAAAGTCAGTGATTGTCACGTGTGGAGAATATTGTCATTATATCTGTGTTGATGTATTCAACCATTTTCTCTCGATTTTATGAATCTGTTGTGCATATTTGTTTGTAAGAGCATTAATTTTGTTAAGAAAGGTGAAATAGGGAAAAATCCTGGACGTAAATTAATATTTGGGTAATTTTCTATGGCGGCACTCTCCAGAATTTTCCTTCTGAGTGAGTTATTTTCTTTTTTTTATGAGTGTAGCATTTTAAAATCAAAATTATGGTTGTATTTATTTCTATGTATGACTATTGCATAAGCTAAGTTGTTTTTTTAGAGGTCTCTTTTGTGCTCATAAATGCGTTTTTCAAACTTCTACTTGTTTCTCAATATATTGGGAGAAACAGTTTTGGCAATTTATTTTATAAATGCCTGCTTCAGAAATATTATAATGACAATATTCTCCACACTTGACAATCACTGACGTTATTTTTCAGTTTAAAAAATATGAAAATAGCGTTTCTCTACATTCAGTTGCTAGGTACATTCTGTTTTGTTTTTATTAGTTACTTTGTTCATTTAATTTCATTTTCGTATTTTTGCTTTGATAAAGTCCACATTGGACGAAACGCGTCAGCAATTACCAGTTTTCCTATTGTCATTTTTATTCATAAATATATATATATATATATATATTTTTTTATATATATATATATATATATATATATATGCACATTTCATTGAATACGACAGACAAGGTTCTTTTATTTAGTTTTTATACAATTTCTCATGCGATCTAATATTTTTTTTTTCCCTTTCGGATAATAAATTATATAAAAACTGTCCGAATGTTCTTTTTATCCGAGCGCTTTCGGCTATACATTTAGCCATTTTCAAGGATTAAATATTTTAACTGTTAAATAAAAAATAGTTTGTTGTATGTATGTTTTTTTTTCAAAACACGGTCAATATATTGTTCATGTTCAAAGTTAATATTATTAAGTGTTGTTACTTTTTTGTTTTTTTTTATTAATAAGGCTTCCATTATTTTTAAACTTGCGTGTCGAACATGTTGTATTGTGGCCTATATAATTATTTACGAATTTTATTGGTCAGGAATTCAATTCCTTAATGGGCATTTATATTCATAAATAATATTTGCCCTATTAAATTTTGTTCTAGGTGGTGAATTATTATTTTTAACTATAAGGTTAGAGGTTTTAATTTTTTGCAATAAATAATTAATCTAATTTTGTTTTGCTATATATATATATATATATATATATATATATATATATATATATATATATATTAATCAACATTTTAAATTGCATGATAATGTAACATCCGCTGTTGCACCTCTTAAGTGCCCTGTTTGTGCCAAAGTATGTGGTGCCTTTTGCTGGGCTAAAGAGCCACATTCGTTCAGCACATCAATAGGTATTTTCAAAATAATATGTAGTAAAGGCCGTACTCGGACGCGAGTTGCAACCATCATACATATATATATATATATATATATATATATATATATATATATATATATATATATATATATATATATATATATATATATATATATATATATATATAAAGGATAAAGAAAAAAGAATGAAATAGATTTCAATCTAAAATGTTTCACTTTATTAAAGCTTTCGTCATATAAGAATGATAAAAATTAGGAAAGCATTTTATCATTTTTTATCATTTCTATGTTGAAAAGAGTTTCGAATAGTTGTCTTGTTCAAAGGTTATTTTTTTCCGATGATGCGTAAACCAGATTGTATGGCATGGTTTTGAAAATCAAATGAAGTTGTTCATATATATATATATATATATATATATATATATATATATATATATATCGAAACCCGACTGATTTGGCGTCAGTCAGAGATTTTTCCCCTAAGGTATCGGCTTTCGGCAAAGAGAGGAAGGTGAATGTTTACGTTTTCATTTTGAATAAACAGGCCAGTGACTCAGAGTACTAGATCCATAGAAGAGTTTTACATTATTAGCAGTAGCAGTCACTGTGTACAAATTCGCGATTTCTCTCCATAGTGCTCGACCCAAATTTATTTATTCGCGCTTTCTCTCTAAAGTGTTCGATTCACAGAAGAGATGGGAGAGGCTGAAAAATTAGGAATTTGACCGGCTTAACCAAGTCAGTATTTCAATGACCAAACATTAGATCTTGCACATTTTATTTTTACTAAAATTTGACCTTTTATTGAATATTGTTGCCATGTTTTGGTCCGGTGTTCCTAATGCGCATCTGGAGATTTTTTGACTCATTTCACCCCAAGCAAGATTTGAAAGCCACTAAGAAACAAGGAAATACAGAATGTGCAAAATATGAGAAAAACATTAAGGAAAGAGAACAATAGAAGAAGAGGAATCAAGAAGACAGACGATGATGATTGACATGGCATTTAAATTTTTGAAAATTAAAATTGACTAGCAAGAAACAGGTCAGTAGAGAGTCTTGCAAGCGTGAAGTGTAAGAGAAACTGTTAGCCTAGAACTTACCATTATAACTTACCATTACATCTAGTCATTTCAATTGCAATATAATTAGACCTAGCTGCCAATCTAGTACTGCACTTAAATTCATAAAGTCAAAGTACCAAAGAGAAAAGCAAAAAGAATTACTATGAAAATATTTATAGAAAAGGCACTGAGAAGCTATTTCATGATGGTGGGAAAATGAGTGAAGCTTAGATGCCAGGTCAGGTCTGATAACATTGCAGATTCTTTGGATTTCCTCAAGAATCATCAAATACATAGTAGGAGCACCAGACTAAGGAGGATTATAATATTTTAATGCTGGCTTTCAATATTATACGACTATTCTACTTTTATTATCTGTCTAGATCTCTGAGATGAGGTACTATGATTACTTGTATTTATATTATTTATATAGTATTAGTACACTCGATCCTAACCAGCCATCTCTTCCTGACTCACTTTCTCACCGACATGACGGGCCTTCCCCCTGTGATAAGCAGACCCTCATTTCTTCTTCAGTTGAGCGTAGTCTTTTTCGCTCCTTATTTTTGATGTTATTTAGGTTTGTGAAGCCTAATTCATCTAAATCAGATGTTTCAAATACGCTGTACCATTATTACTTAAAGGATATACATTTAAATGTTATGAAATAAAATCATAGATTTAAAAAAGAAATACACATGCAAATATGAACTTATTTTATTTCAATGTTTCTATTCAACTATTTGTGCAGGTTATTTAGTGTAAAACCTGTGCCTGGTGTTTTTTCACGATTTCTTCAATGTTGAAAAGGCGATAAGAAGACCGCCATTACTTCTTCAGTTGAGCCTAGTCTTTCCCGCTTTTTATTTTTGATGTTATTTAGGATTGACAAGCTTAATTCACATAAATAAGAAGTAGAAAATTGCAATAAAACTGATAAAGCCTTTTTAGTTCATGTCGTATAAAATGTTTAATACTTAACATTTATTCAAATACTAACGCTGTAACATTATTACTTCCACAAGCACACACACACAATTATGTATGCCGTAACAATATTTCGTGTGCATATTTCAGATGGCGTTTGAGAAACACTTGTCTAAATTGAAACCAGTAAGTCATGATCAAAACATAGAACAATCAAATAATGTTATCATAATTTCGTTAGCTGAAGCAAGTGGGACCATTCCAAGAATACCTAGAAGGAAAAATATACACCCAAGAAACAACAATTATGAGTTGAAAAAACTTCAAACAAGAAACAAACAATAGCTGGAAATTGAAGAGAAAATCCCAAACAACAAAGAAAAAAAAAAAAAAACAGTTACCGTATTTAACGGCATATAAGACGCAATTCATTTTACTAAAAATATCTTTTAAAATTCCCGTGCGTCTTATATGTTATACCAGGTGTTCCCAAGCGGTCCCCCATCTAAGTACTGACCTGGCTCTACGATGCTGAACTTCGGTGATCGAACGAGAACCGGTGTTTCAGCGTGATTTGACCGTAAGCCCCCAAAGTCCAACCCTTACTTCACAGTCGGTGGGGGGGGTGTAAACGGTAGTGTCAGAGCTATGCCGCCCGGAACTTCGTTCCTGGTAGGGCCACCCAAGGCGGACAGGTCTGACACACACGCCGGCTAACAAGGGCTCTGGTGAAAATCCAAGGAGCGTCTGCATCGGTAACCGGCGGCTTCTGGTCGTTCCTGTCTCTGCGTCTGTGGGAATCCCGCGGCAAGCAAGAACGTTATCCGAGTAGGCCTGGGTACCCTACTTCTGTAATTTATCCCAAGAATCTTCTTCTCATAACAGGAAGAAGCCGGCTCAATCCGCCCATGGTGAATGCTGCATCAGTACAGTACAGTATATGTTATACGTAGCTTTAAAATTCGCGATAGTTGGCCGAAATTTGCTACCTGGCAACTTAGATTAGCTTAGACTTTAGAGTACCTTTCATATACCTATTGTCATTATTTAAAAGCCTATTATGCAGATTAAAAGTGTTATCATTGATAATATTCATTATATTAATTTCATTACGTTTGATATTAGTACTGTGTTTCACTAAAATTATATACACTAAATTCAAATTATATATTTTTAAAATATATTTGTTTCATTAATATTTTTCTTACTATAACTTCCGGTTGCTTTGGTATAAATACAATCAGAAATTTTATATCCTAATTATTCCACTAATACTTTTACAAGATGCTTATTGTACAGATCATATAAAGGAAAATTTTTTGACTAAATTTTAATGGTAACTATAGTGTTTTGCTCAATTGTAATAATTGCTTGATTTTTATTTTGTTTACTTATTTTGGATATAATAAAGTTTTTATAGGCGCGTGTTCTTTTTTTCCTATTATTTTTCGTTTAACTGAAATCATGGCTTCTTTAACCAAAATAACACCTCATAAATATAGCCTAGGCTGTAAAATTTGCTAATAATTTTTCTAATTTTACTAATTACTAATTTTTTCTCGATTTGACCTGCTGAAATTGGGGTGCGTCTTATACACCCGTGTGTCGTATATGCCATAAAATATTGTCTTTGAGAAAGAAGCATCTCCGGAAAATTGGATATAAAGTTAATGTATTCAAACATCATCGACAATGTGTTAAAATGTAGAGAAAATCGAAAGAAAACACTATAATATCATACAAACAAAACCTCCACAGAAGAAATGTTTTGGTGTCAAAGAACATTCCCACCCTGATTACACTAAGATGATTGCAAAAATAGAACATATATCAGCATTTATCCAATCGTTGGAAAGACCGTCCTCAAACATAAACTGTAATGAACCTAGTGATGGCGAAAGTAAGAAAGCTATTAAAAATCTAAGGATTAATAAAACTTCACTAGGCATTGATTTTTAAAAAAAACATGAAAATCTATAAGAAGTTTCTCTATGTTATAAAAGTATTCGTTAGTCAAAAATAGGTTTGGTAAAAGTAGCATTTATTAAACATTAAGGAATTATGCAAACGGAAATGTAACCTTCAAGACATTCACATATTAAAGAGTTATCTCAAATGGATCCAAAATGGTGAAAGTATTAACAGCTCGGTTCTCATCGTTTAGTTTTCCTACTGGTGATGATTGCAATTTTGGCATATATGTCATCAAATAATTTCAAGAACAGTACACCTGTTTTTTTGACCTCACAGAAGCGTAAACCGATTTCCAAACTCCGAAACCAATGACTGCATATAATAAGAACTGTATCGATCTACAGAACTTTACATGTCCAGCGAGAATCACAATAAGGAAATATTTCAAACGCCATCGGGGATCCGAAAAGAAGAAATGAAAGCCCCAGACTATTTAATATTTTCCTAGATAATGCCCAGCGCATTATAAGAACCCAGATATGATGAGATGGACACTGACCATAAGTTATTCAAAGTCACAAACAATTAGAAGACAACTACACTACTTTCCCTCCCGAGGAGACTTCAATTATGATGATGGGGGCAATACTGATGACATGCATATTCGTTGTTGTAAATAAGAATATTCTGGAACAAAAAAAACAACACCATCTACTAAATATTGTCAGAAATAGGAATCATGTAAATCTTTCCAAAACAGAAATTGTGATCTGGATTTGAAATGGAAGCAGTGATGGCACATATCCTGAATCTAAAATAAAAATTCAGAATGTGAAAATAGTGATTATTGAACACTTCAAATGCATCGGTGTGTGGAACAAATTAAGTCTAGAAGGAAAGTTAATTGAACATTGAATAGACAGATCCAGATGTAGTTTCGCCGAACACCAAAAATTGGTAAAAATTCTAAACATTAACCTGAAATCTCTTGTCATGTTCTTAAATATAGACTTTTATATAAATGTCATTTATGGCGCCAAACCCTTTCCGAAATATCTAAACTGCTATTTCATACAACCGCTTCCTAAGATCAATTATAAAAAAATGCTTTGGCCGAGTGAAAACTAAGGGTCTTTACAAGATCATTCCTCTTTTAACTTTGTGAACTGGCGCTACAGATTCATAAGCAAAGACCTGCTCGAAATGACAGAAAATATATCACTTGATGACTACCAACAGCGGCAAGACCTAAAATGGATAGCACATGTAAATCGTAGATAAAATTATATGATGCAATCAAGTTCTTAACATTTCACAAGAAAGAGCTATAACAGACACTGAACGTGAGAAACCCGATTTTGTGAAAAATTGATTTAAAAGAAAGATTTTATTAATTTCAAACGAAAGAAGAGCTGGCTGCTCAGTCAATGAATGCGGAAGGTTTCCTTGTATGGAAACGATTCATAATGACATTACCATTACCACATTACCATATATATATGAAACAAAATGGCTATTTTTGTAGTGATCTTATAACATACTTATGTTATAATTTTTTATAAAAAATAATATATATATATATATATATATAGTCAAAAAAGTAAGATATATAATCCGGTGTTCTTATTGATATTTTTATACATTATTTAAATTATTCGGACTATTGTCCTCATCTTTGTCGCCATATTTATTACAACGTTTCGGCCGTTGTACACTCC
>CAHIKZ030005131.1:807500-822500 GCA_903632075.3 Acanthosepion pharaonis
AATAAAAAAAAATATTTTTTCTTACAAATTGCTTTGTTTACGTCAGTATATGAAACTAAGCAGATATATGTATTTCACGATTCAGAGAAAAAATTGTGTTTAAAGGCACTATTCGGCTTTGCTTGGACATCGACGCACTCTGTAGCCGAGAGTTCAAACGTGTTATATATATATATATATATATATATATATATATATATATATATACAAAGAAATAATCACGCATAGAATCAATCAGCAATATTAATGTTATTATTGGCGATATCCCATCACTAGTAAAATATAATGTTTGCATTAAAATACTGTCAATCCATAGAATGATGTGATCCTCATCAATAAGACTGTTGTCTGTTGTTTCCAGTTTATATTTTTTTTAAATGCAGGTACTATCGAATAATCCTTTATTCATCTTCAGGCATATTTTTTTTCCTTTTAAAATTAAAACTTGGTGACGAAATAATTGCTATCGATCCGCAGTGCAAAATAATTCCTAAAAAAACTACTAAGACATAAGACTATATTAACTGAACTATATACTTAGTTCATGCCATATTAACTGAAAACACTTGTAAAAATAGAATACGTGGATTTACCACATCACAAGAAAAGTTCAAATAAAAAATTTTCACTTAAAATTTTGAAAAACTTAGCGTTGCGTCTTTGCACGTTCCGATATTGTACACAACCGTCAATAATAGCACATTCTCAAAAAAAAACATCTTTCGGTCTACAAACAATTATTTCGTTTCCAAGGTTTAATTTTAAAAGGAAAAAAAATATGTCTGAAGATGAATAAAGGATTATTCGAAATTACTAAATATAAACTGGAAACAACAAACAACAGTTTTATAGATGAGGATCACATCATTCTATGGATTAACAATATTTTAATGCATACATTATACACTACTAGCGATGGATGTCGGCAATAATAGCATTAATATTGCTGATTGATTCTATGCGTGATTATTTCTTTGTATATAAATTATATGCTGCCTAATGTTATATATATATATATATATATATATATATATATATATATATATATATATATATATATATATAATGGACTCTCCTATCGTGAACGATAAATAAGGGTCAGCAGTGGATGGTGCTTTTGTTTTATTATAAAGAAAATCAGGTAAGGGAAAGACATTAGGATTAGTGACAAAATTACTTCCTTAGCATGTTTTAATGAGTAAGCCTCGTACATCCGAGATTGACCTAGATCATACAACCCCTAATGCAAAATGGTTAGGTTTGTTTCTTTGGGGATGTGAGCTATGATGGCATTCTAGAACTTTTTGTTTTGTGTTTAAAAAATAGTAACTTTTAACTGTTTACCATATCTCTTTCACCTTGCTATCCATTAATTTCCCTCTCTTCACTTGCTTCTACTATGTCCTGTGAGTTTTTAATACTCTGTACCGTCTTACCTCATTATATATTCCAGAAATCCTTACTGTCTCTTTCTATATATAAATTTCTTTGCCGCTCATATTTTCCTTAAGACTTCCTTTTTAATCACATGTTCTATCTATGGTATTCTTTATCTGTGAAGAAGAAAGTTGAAGCTGCAGATTTTTTTTATTACTATTTTTATTATTTTCTATCTTTTTATTTATTTATTTTATTAATTATTATTTTGTTATATTTATTTGTTATTTATCATTTTATTTATTTATTTTATTATTATTTTTATTATTTGTTTTATTATTTTTTACCTTTGCATCGATACCTGTTTTTGTTAATTTATTAAGAAAAATGACTTTTCTATTTAGAGAGCCATCGGAAAATATGAGTTTTTCAACCTACAAAAATTTGAAGATTTTATGTTCATTTTTTTTTCCGTTTAGGTTTTGAGAAAAATGAAAGTTAAGTTTCTTTTTAAGAGAAACGTGTGACTTGTGGAAGTTTCAGCGAAATTAGCTGAGCAAAATGAAAAGAAGACAAAACGGGACATAACTCGTAGTGTTTTTAGCATTAATACCGAAACATATGGCAACGCCATTGGCACTAATAGTCAAATATGTCGCGGATGTGAATATTTACTTGTGAGATCTACAAAGATGTCTGATTAAACACTGAATTGTGATTCGCAAGAATAAGATAAGACACGACTTATGTGACGAAAAGGAAATAGTCATAGAAAGGTCGTGGAATGAATCTGAAAAAATAATTTGCTTGGAGACTAAAAACCTTAACACATACTTTTTCCCATAACACCTTTTTTTTTTTCAATGTAATTTTTTGGTGTCATGTACGTTATCATTGCAAGTTGCGATTTTTTGGCAGTCATGACTCGCTTCTATCTCTCCGTTTCGTTTTCTCTTTCGATTAGATATATAATTCCTGTCCGATATAAGAGAAAACATTGTCCAGTGTGACTCAAAGGAAAACAAAAAAAAACAAAAAAAAAACAACAAAAAACAAAATGTCTTCTTTTTGCCCCATCTTACTAATCAATAGTCTATATCCCGTGACTGAGTGAGTGAAAGTAATAAAAAAACAAATTGAACGCATAATTAATTCAGGGATCAAGTGAGCACAACAAAAATATCTTACTTAATTGTGAAAAAAAAAAAAAGAATTATATTTTATGCCAGATAACTTACGTAGCTAATTTGTAAATTTAGAAGGCCCAAGAGCTAAAGGATTAATGTGTGGTGATGAATGAGCGAAAGAAAAGGCAAGAATTTCATCTCAAGCAAGGCAATAAAGCCATTGAGACGCAAGGGGTTACTGAGTGTGTTTTGTAATGTCCCTTCATATAAGAGGATTTGTAAATCACAGACACGATAATAGTAATTATACAATATTCGGTCAAACAAATGGCACACTGCATAAAGACGTCTGTGACAGGAGCCAAAGTTGGTGAGTTCAATACCTGGTTAAGGCGGTGGAGAAATTTGAGAAGGGAATTAACAGGAGATAACTGATACCCATTAGGCATGTCACGTGGTATTAGAACAGAACAGTGTGAGAAATAAAGGGCTCAGTTTGACATTCCGACCACCTGAAGAAGGCTGTAGCGTACAACGGCCGAAACGCTGTGATAATACCTGATCTCAGAAATATAGACAGATATTTTAATTTTATATTTTCGCTTGATTTTCTTGGATTTCCTTGTTGAATTTCTTGAAATCTCAACGAGTATCGATAACTCGCATCTGATTTTCACAATTTCTCGCTTTAATTTTGCTTTCCAAGGAGGCACTTTTTGTCTGTGGTTTAATCTTTTATTTATTAAGTTTTTAAGAAGTTGCCATATCTGTTGCATATTTAAAATTATTTTCTTCTGTGATGTTTTCTTTCGGTCTCTCCATTAACAATGCTGCATTATATGTTTACACAACATGTTTATCGGATTTTGTTATATGACATTTTGCTAGCCGGTCTCTTTCTGATTGGGTGTGGCCACAAGGCAGTAGAAATTAAAAACAGAGTTTTCCTTCTCTTAGATGGACTAACATCCCGGGCTGAAAAGTTCCATAAACCCGAAGTATATATATATATATATATATATATATATATATATATATATATATATATATATATATATATATATATATATATATATATATATATATATATATATATATATATATATATATATATATATATATATATATATATATATATATATATATATATACATATATATATATATATATATATATATATATATATATATATATATATATATATATATATATATATATATATATATATATATATATATATATATATATATATATGTGTGTGTGTGTGTGTGTGTGTGTGTATAAACACTTGAACATATACATATATATTTTACGCTGGATGTCAGAGTAAACAGTTCATTATCGAATGTACCTCTTCTTTAAGAATTATTATTATTATTATTATTATTATTATTATTATTATTATTATTTACTTTGATTTCTAGTGTGTACTTTTGCACATTTATTTAATCCGAAATTCATGCATATGCCGCCACTGGAACATTTTACAATATTTAGGAGACCCTTTAACTGATTGTCTTCATTGGCAAATAGTTTGAGATCATCCTTGTTGCGTAGGTGATTGAATAATTTCTTGTTTAGTTTGTAGCCATAGCCAATGTTGTTTAATTTATGCGTAAAGGGAATTAAGGGCAGACAAAACAGAAAGGATGGCAGTCTTAAGGATCCAAGATCGTGGTACACCATCAGAGGCATTACGGTAATCAATCTACGCTGCGCTATGATTTCTACATCGGCTACTGCAGTTTGCCAGGATCATTTTGTTTATCAGTAGCTGATCTTTGCAACCATATGAACCTCTTCTGCGTATCTTCTGTTCCAGTTAAAGAATGTTTGCTTCGAAAAAAGAATAAGTACGGGTAATTATTATTATTTTATTTCTTTTGACTTCCGGTGTGTACACATCTCGTTCCGGGTCCCACCCAGAGACCTAAGATTAGAAATTGCATCATTACATTTTCCACTAAAAAAAAAACAAGAATATATTACATAGACAAAACCCTTCGTAAGGTGTGGGCTGTAATCGTGAGAACAATTTTTTGTATTTCTTTAAGGCATGATCTTCCAGGAATCCCTTCAGTGAGTCTACTGGAATATTTTCGAACCAATTCGAGGGCTCCAACTACAACAGGGATTGTTGATGTTCCCATGTGTCACATTTTTGAGATATCGATTTCAATTTCCTTGTATTTTGATAGCTTTATTATTATTATTATTATTATTATTATTATTATTATTATTTCCTTTGATTTCTGGTTTGGTACACATTACTTTCCGGGTCCCGACCAGACACCTAAGTCAGTAATGGTATCGTGACATTTTCCACTGACTAATTAAAAAATAAAGAACAAAAACACGTATTTTACATAGATAAATCCTTTCGTATGGTGTGGGCTGTACACGTGAGAACAATTTTTTGTATTTCTTTAATGCATGGGCTTCCAGGAATCCGTTCCATTAATCTACTTTTCCAAACAATCTTAGGGCTCCAACTACAACAGAGATTGTTGATGTTCCCATGTTGATGTTCGCATGTACCACATTTTTGAGATTTCTATTTCAAAGTCCTTGTATTTTGACAACTTTTTGAAGATCTTCAAAGATACATTGCAGTCTGCAGGGACTGCCATATCAATAAGGGGACACTTTTTTTTTGCTTCTGGTCTTTAATAATAATGTCTGGGCGGTTAGCTTTGATTGTTCTGTGTGTATGGTGTAGTCTCATAAAATTGTAACAGGTCCTATCTCCGTAACTGGGTCTGGGTGGTGTTCATACCATTTATTATTATTATTATTATTATTATTATTATTATTATTATTTCCTTTGATTTCTGGTGTGTACACATTTCTTTCCGGGTCCCGCCCAGGGACCTAAGGTTAGAAATGACATCAGGACACTTTCCACTGACAAAAAAAAAAGAAAATTACATAGATAAAGCCCTTCGTAAAGTGTGGACTGTACTTGTCAGAACAATTTTTTGTATCTCCTTGAGGCATGGACTTCCAGGAATCCCTTCAATTAGTCTACTGCAATCTTTTCCAACCAGTCCTAGGGCTCCAACTACAACAGGGATTGTTGATGTTCCCATATTCCACATTTTCGAGATTTCTATTTCAAGGTCCTTGTATTTTGACAGCTTTTTGAAGATCTTCAAAGATACATTGCAGTCAGCAGGGACTGTCATATCAATAAGGAGGCACCGTTTTTGTTTGTGGTCTTTATGAACAATATCTGGGCGGTTGGCCTTGATTGTTCTGTGGCACCATTTAACGAGGCAGAAAAAGAAAAGAAAGAAAAGAAGAAAAGGAGAGGCTAAGGACCGAATCGTGGGTGATAAGCAGAACACACACACGGCTAAGAGACAATGGATAAGCGATATTTTGATAAGTAACAAATGGCGAAAGAGTGTCATTACAATGACAGGGAAATTCTGAGTAAAAAGAAAGAGAAAGAAAGAAAGAATCAGATATGTTTTGGCGACGGCTGTGTTATCTAAGGATATGAAAACAAACTATTGGTACGGGAAGGCATCTTATTATCAACTACAGACCGACTGGCCAAAGAAAAATTCAAATGAAAATGTTATTTCGATAAGTGACGAAAAACAGGCAACTAAAAGGACTTTGGACAGATATGAAAAATTAAAAGCCACCCACGAGTGTCCGCTGACCGATTTCCTTCGACGGAACATCCTTGGCCTGCGATAATAAAATTATGTTATCAGAAATATGTACCGAAGGGAAATGAATGGGAATTTAGAAATGTCTTTTCGGGGCGACGGTTGGCCGTGTTAAGAAGACCACCTATTCTGATAATTGGCGATAAAATAATTGACGAAGACCAGGTGTAGAACAAGAGTTATGACCACCGCTGTTGCGGCTAGGGAAAATGATAACTCCGATTAGGAGGAAGTAAAAGGAAAAAAAAAAGAAAGATAATTTTTTTTAGTTAAGCAAGAAATTTTTTTTCCGAAACAAAGCCGCGGATTCGTCCACGCCCGACTAAGACATCATTGGTCAAGTGGTGATCACGTGACGCACGAAGGAGGAGGAAAGATAATTTTTTTTAGTTAAGCAAGATATTTTTTTTCCGAAACAAAGCCGCGGATTCGTCCACGCCCGACTGAGACATCATTGGTCAAGTGGTGATCACGTGACGCACGAGGGAGGCTGTCGCCGCCCATCCAGAGTGTAGGTATGAGAAGCTGCTACGAAGAAGTGGGGAGGGCAGTTCACGCCCTCTGAAGTATGGTGAGAAGGTGGGTGTGAGGAAAGATTCCCAAAAATGGAAAAACGTGGAAATTCCTAACCAGAGAGGTGGATATGTATTTAGAATTATCGAAGAAACCCCGACGCTGACAGACCCACCCCGGTTTTGGTCGGCGTCCATATAAGCGAAGCCACATCGAGCAGAAATGAGTTCCAGTGAGTTCAGTTCCAGAAAAGTTTGAGTTGAGTCTCCAGTTGAAGCCGCTTCGCAGATAGCTGACCAAGATTCACGCAAATTCCGGACTCCTCTTCAACCCAAGAACAATTATTTTGAAGAGCGACTTAGATCCAGACCACCGAAATAAGTTTTTTTTCGACTTTCGTCCGAAGACACACCCGAAAAACCAATTTCTTAGTGAGCAAACAACTTGAAGCGTTAAAACTCGTCTAACGGAAAACGACGTGTCACAATCCATAGAACGGGTCGGGAGATAGATGCAGTCCTATGTATCGAACAACTAGACATAAAGTTTGTTACCTTTTCTTTGATACTTTGAACTTTTTGAGTTTTCATTTTCTTTTCTTTTATGCATATTTTGTGGTATCCCCCTTTGAACTCGGTTTGCATTACGGCCCCAACCACTGATTGATCTCGTCTGCCTAAGATCAATTCACAACGTGGGTGGGCAGACTGGAGATCAATGCAGTTACCTTGGTAACCAGGCGTTGGAAGCGAGTTGGGAACGACGAGGCTGATATCAAATCTAACCAGATTCCCGAATCACCAAAAAGGTTAGAACGTCACATTTGGGTGCCGCGACCGATACCAAGCCAGTTGGTCGTCACAGGACGAGACAACACGACTGACGCGACAGGCGGACGTCACGTTTGGAGCAGCGACACCCGAACGGAGCAGTGAGGAGCGAATGGCTGGCGCCGCGGCGAGGACGTCACAATTGGTGCTGTTTAGGGACGTCACAGTTGGTGCCGTGGTAGACCAGGATAGAACGTCACAGCTGGCGCTGCGACCAGGGGACGACGTCACAACTGGTGCCGTGACCATAGGATATAGGACCCTGGAACAGTCACGTCACAGTTCTGTCAGTGTGTATTGTGTTTATTATTATTATTATTATTACATTAAATGATAATAATATAAATCAATAAATATTTACGCACCGGCCTTCTTCAGATGATATTTTTTATAAATTTCGAGAGAATAGGGACATAACCGACTTCTGTGGGATGAAGTTTAAATAATAAATAGAGAACATAACAGGAAAATAGGAAAACTAAGAGATCTGTGCATAATTGATTGATCCAAAAGTAAATTTGACCCAAAGGGTTAAGGGTTCAATCCTTGACCAGAGCAAAAAATCGTTGAGAGATATCAAAGGAAATTAACTGAAACAGAGATATCCAAAGGCACGTGGCACGTGGAATTAGAACAATCTATCCCCGTGGACTAAATAAAAAGGTTCGGTATGAAATTCCAATAAATATCACCTGAAGTAGGTCGGGGTGTACAACGCCCGAAATGTGGCAATAAACAATCCGAACAATGTAAATAATGTAAATAGTTACAATACCGTCTCTCAGAAATATAGACAGATCCTGAAGAAGTTCGGGGTGTACAATGGCCGAAGTTCTGAACAGGAAAAAAAGATGAGGAAACAATCCGAACATTAAGGTTTATAAACCGCATCTCAGAAATATAGACATCCGAAGAAGGCTGGAGCATACAATGACTGAAAGTGAATATTCAGTTGATTGATCCAAATTAAATGATTACAATAACTCACTCCGAAACATAAAGGAAGAAGGCCGAAGTTCAATGGCCGAAACGCAAAAAATCGTTGAAGAGGACAATATTGAAAATGTAAATAAATTAAATGATTACAATAAACAGAAAGATATCACGGAAGAAGGCCGGACGTTCAATGTGGAAACGTCGGAATTAGAATAAATCTATCCCCAATGGACTAAATAAAAGGTTCGGTATGAAATTCAGAAAAATATCACCGGAAGAAGGCCGGAGGTTGTCCGAAACCTCGTGAAAACGTGGCAATAAACAATCCGAACAATGTAAATAAATTAAATTGTTACAATAACTTATCTCAGAAATATAGACAGATCCTGAAGAAGGCGGAGCGTTCAATGGCCGAAACATCGTGAATAGGAAAATAAAGATGAGGACAACAATCTGAACAGTGTAAATAGTTATAATACCGCATCTCAGAAATATAGACACATCCGGAAGAAGGCTGGAGCGTTCAATGGCTGAAACGTCGTGAATATAGCAATAATGATGAGGACAACAGTCCGAACAATGTAAATAAATTAAATGATTACAATAACTCATCTCAGAAACATAAACAGATCTGGAAGAAGGCCGGAGCGTACAACGGCTTAAACGTTATGTATATGGCAATAATGATGAGGACAATAGTCCGAACAATGTAAATAGTGTAAACAGTTACAATCTATCTCAGAAATACAGAGGGATAAATTTGTTACAAACAGCAGGAAAACTCTCGGTTTAAGAAACCCCCGATTTTTGAGCACATAATCTCAGTCTACAGGTTCATTGTTCTCCCAGTTAACTGAAAATGTAGGTTTTTTTTTTCGTCCAGTCTGCCAGTTTTTATAAGATTCTCTATTTTGTATGTCAATCATTGACGTTGCATTTAAAATTTTGAAGATCCTGTTGACCATGTTCACCATAGTCTATGAATATAGAATACAGCGCAGTACGAAATCTGTTCAATGAAACAACGTTAAAGATTAATACTCTCGAGTCAGATATTTTACTGAATCTGACTATATCGCCAATACCACCAGCAGCTGTTCCGTAACTCTTCAGTTTTCGATATCAAGGGCTGGCAGTGCATATTCGGGAAAAACATGGCCGCCTTTATACACGTCGCATTGAATATTTTGAGCCTTCTGATTGGTTAACCCTTCTATTGGTTAACTATAAAATGAGTCAGCTCATTTTGGCTGGCTCACTAGTATACCAGGGTACCTAAAAATTCCAACAGATCCCATCTTACGGCATAAAGGAAAGCGAGAAAAAAGGACTAAACATCAATCATAAGAATAGCAAACGTATCTATGTATTTGATTTTCGAAGCCCTTTATCTTCATTATGTGCTTTAGAAATTCCACATGTCTCTTCCTGCTGTTAAATATAAATTTAAAGATTTTGTTTCCATTATCTCTAAAACTTCACCTTTAGTGTCGTGTTCGTTTTATGGTATCGTCAGTATCATTCTAAAGAATCATATTTCTGTTACTTCAAGTCACTTCATCTTTGAGAAGATTCGCCAGCAACCACTGCCATATATACAAGAGGACAGATATCCCCTAACAGTTCAGTACTGTTTTCTTTCTTTTATTTAAACGAAATTGTTTTCGTTTACAGACCTTTATTTTAAAATCCGCATCGTCTCCAGAAAATCACTAAACAAGAGGTTGGACCTGGTCAAAATCGAAAAAAACAAAAAAAAAAAAAAAACTAAGATAACTGAAATATTTCTGATGCTTCAAGCCTCTTTTTCATCTTTGATGAGATTGTCTAGCAAACACTGTCATATATATATTATTTATTATTTATATTTATTTTTAACGATACTTTTTTTCCTTTACCGATCTTTATTTTAAAAATCCACACCGTCTCCAGGCCACAACTCCACATGCATCGAGATGGATCGGGCCAAGATCGAAAATAAACCATGCTTAAAACCGTGCTCGCAACACAATGCTTCTTCCAACGTCGAGCACATCTGTTTGCCTTCTATTCTGCGTCAATAATAACCCTCACTACGAGCGTTTTAACGACCAAAAGCAAACGCTTTTAAGACAACGTTAAAACTCTGACTTGCAGTTATATAAAAATCGCAGAGATTAAAACATTTACACACACACATACATACATACACAAAAAAAAAAAACTAAAAAAAACAATAACCTGTCTGGTGGCAAAAGCTTCTGGTGGCACCAAGAGTTGCAGCACCGACTTAGCCACTGAAATTGTTTTACCTCCCCTGATGAGTCCAGGGTATAGCACGTGCTTTCAAGATCGAAAATAAACCATGCTTAAAACCGTGCTCGCAACACAATGCTACTTCCAACATGAGACACATTTGTTTGCCTTCCATTCTACGTCATTGATAACGATCACTATTTATGATTTGTTTAACGACCAAAAGCAAACGCTTTTAAGACAACGTTAAAACTCTGACTTGCAGTTATATAAAAATCGCAGAGATTAAATCGTTTACACACATACATACACACACACACACACACACACAAAAAAAAATAACCTTTCTGGTGGCAAAAGCTTCTGGTGGCACCAGGAGTGGCAGCACCGCCTTAGCCACCGAAACAGTTTTAGCTCCACTGACGAGAATTAACAACACAGTTTATTGAAATTGAATTCAACGGAAAGCAATGTCGTCCGTATAAATAGTTGAGAAATATGGAAATGTCACACCAGGGACAGAGGCAGAAGGGTTCTGAAGCGATGCTTAAATCTGCAATCCAAAAGAGAGAAGCCTTCCGGCGCCATCAAGAAATTGAAAACTAAAAGGCAGCAACGAACATTGATTTCTCGTTCAATATTTATTGATAGATTATTTCCCGACTAAATAAAAAAAAAAAAAAAAAACAATAAATAAATAAAAAAATAAAAATGGTCTATTTATTTGTTTCCTCCCTTCAAAGTAGTTGCTTTCCTTTCTTCATGGTTCTGAATTAATTCTGTTTGTTTTTGTAATTGGTTGATGAAATCTTATCTCCATGCTTCATTCTACATAATTCATACGTTTTGCGCCATTTCATAGTTTATTGGACGACGTGGGCTGTTTGGGCTTTTTATCATTTTAGAGTTCCCATTCCTGAAAGTGGTAAGAAAAATGGCGTCAGGATGGCATTATTTTTTGAAAAAACAAAACAGAAAAAAAATACATTTTTCGCTCTTTAATTATTGACGTCATTTCGACAAATCTGAAATCACAGAAAAAAATTATCCATAAAGCCAGTTGGACACGACAAGCATGCAATAATTTCTATTGTCCCTTAGTAAAAAAAATATTTCTGTCTTAAATATTCCTAATTTATTTAAATGAAATACATATTAACTCATTCTAATATGGTTTTCTTTGATCAAGAATTATTCTTTGTTACTTACTAAGCTTATCTTAGTTTCGGCACAAGGCCAGCAGCATAGTGAGCCCAATAAAGATCTTATTCGCTCCTTCGTAGTAATTTTCAACCAGATAGATTTGTTAACTGTTACTGAATACCAATTAGTAACTATTACTGAATCTCTGTTAGTTATTGATTGATTTCTTCCTTCATTTTTTACGGTTTCTCAACCCTTTCAAGGTTTACTTTAAAGCCAGATAAAATATTTAGATTGTAAGACTTATTTTTAAGTTAATAATGATTTAGTGATACAAGTCTTACTAATTAACCCATAGTTGAGGGAGAAGAAGTGGATTAATAAATTCCCCAATAGTATTTGCGTGTAAGTGAATATAATGAAGCCGATTTGAATTCGAACTCGGCTCTCCGATTAACAACTCCAAGCCATTATCCATTAGAAAAACCACACATCCACATTTACAGCACCTGGTATTGCCAAGTGGTCACCCATCTAGTTATTGAGTTGACTCGACATTGCTTAACTTCGATGATCGTACGGGAATCAATGTTTCAACGTGATGTGGCCTTTAGCCTCATTTAAATTAAATTCTTTTTAAGCATTTCAACCCAAGCAAAGGCGGGAGTGCCACAAGCAGGCAAGGGGTTACTGAGACTGGGAGTAAGAGTAAATTGGAGGGTTTACGGAAAGGATAAAAAGAAGGACGGGGATCAGGATCAAGACATCAGAACATGTCGATTGACATTACATTTGAATATTTGAAGATTATAGCTATCAAGGAAGAAAGTAAGAGGAAGGGAGTTTCACTGTCGGGAAGTGCAAGAGAAGAAGCTGTTGGAGTAGAAGAGGCGGTTACATTTAGTCGTTTCGACAGTGAAAGGGTGGGGCTGAGATGCCATCCTAATAGCACGCTTAAATTCATGCAAATAGGGTACCAACAAACGGATGTCAATTTTTTTAAATTTTTTTTTTTTTCATTTATCTGAATTATTATCTTGATTTCTGGCTCATATTCGATAATATATATTCCCGTGTCTGAAAATTTTTAGAAGTATTAGTCATTATCAAAAGCTTTCTTTTTGTTTTTTGTTTTTTTTTTTTTGTTATGTTCTTTTAATTTTCAGTTTGTACTTCAATAATTTTTTGGAGGAAATCTGTGGTCTTAATTTCTTTTGGTCGAGTAATTTACATTTTTTAATCAGTCAGCCATGTCACTAAGACGCAGGTTGTTAGTGGGGTTGGAAAGAGATTAAGAAGAACTTAATGAGAAGATATCAGGAAAGGACAATAAAGGAACAAGGTTAGAGAAAACACAAGATGGCGGTTGACATTTCATTTAAATTATCGAAGATTACACTGGTTGACCTTTTTTTCGACCCAAATGTTGTTAGATACTGGGCACTTGTTTTTGGGATATTTTTTCACACTGAATCTGAAAATCAAGTCCATTTTGGCGCATCACATCACGTTTTCTCAGTACAGATAATTTTTATTTTGCTTAAAATAGGCCAAAATGCCTAATTCACAGGGATATGCCACGGCTTAAACATGGGAGTGACGTAGTTGAAACATTTCGTTTCATGTTAAAATGATTTATCGTCGACGAAAATTTTTTTTCCAAATAACTTTCAAAATGAATTCTAAAGTTTTTTTCATTTCAGATAAGGTGACCTGAAAATATTTGATATCTCTCATAAAATCAAGCAAAATCTTGCGGACCGTGGGTTTTACGTGTTGTTAAATTAGGAACACGTGCGTTTATTCCTGCTAGAAGAAGGTCCACTACAAGAACATGGCAGACTCAGAGATTGAACCCACCATAAAGAAGTGTAATGAAAACAACAAGACCGATATATATATATATATATATATATATATATATATATATATATATATATATATATATACCTAGTGAGCCAGACAAACCTAGCTAGGTTTCACCTAAACGGATCCGTTTAGGTGAAACCGAGGTAGGTTTGTCTGGCTCACTAGGTGTATCTAGGTCTGCTCTACGGTTGTATTGAGCTCTTTTGTTAGTTAGTTGTTACTCGTATCGGGGTTTTTTCTTTGGGCTTCAGACCTGCATCTGTGCGATTTTTTTGTCGGCAGAAGTTCATGTTTGTAACTCTTTCTTTTTTTAAAACCTTTTTTTCCCTCGAGATTGATTTGATTATCTAATCAAAAATTCGAGGGTTTTTCGAAACGAGTCTAGTTATCTATATTTATATATATATATATATATATATATATATATATATATATATACAAGTACATGTATTAAACAACAAAGTTTACAATGGACATAGACATTAATATTATGGTTTGTGTGTGGACACAATGAGTTTGTATTTTGGTGAATGTTCGTACGTACGTGTATGTGTGTATAATGTTCCAGGCGTCTCCCACAAATGGGAAGACGCAATCTTCTGCGAGAGTTTACATCGTAGATGTGTTCGCAGAAAATGAAGGAATGAAAAAGTGGACGCGGCAAGAAATCGCCCAGTATTTATAGTGAAGGGAAAGCTTCCCCTAATGAACAATTAGGAAAATAAGGAAGAGTTAACTCCGACAGATATCTCACTGTCATACAGTCTCTGTATAACATGCATAGGGACATCGATAAATGCGGGTTGTTAGGGTGTTGGACGAGTGTATTTGAGATTAGCAAGATTCGAATTTTATTTATCAGTGCTTAAAATAGCCGCAAAACACCAGATAGGCATAGCTAACTAGGCACTTTGCAGATGGGATGGCTGATTTCTGCTGTAGCATCAAAAGAGTTCAACCTTTTCAAAAGAACCATAGAGTTTCCAAGAAGAGAAGATTTATAACTTTGGATGGACAAAAATTAATGTATTTTTCCCTGTATCTTCAATGTAAGTTTTGATTTAAAAAATTGATGACACATTTTTACCTTAATTTAATTTTGTGAGAGATTTTTCTGAAAACATTTTTTCTGGACTGAAAATGATGAAAATTCATTCTTTAAGTTATTGGGATACTTTTTCTAAGATAAGTTATTCTAACCTGAAAACGTTTAAGGTTGGTTCTACTTGGCTCAGGCATATCACTGTTAAATGGATATTTTGGCCTATATTAGGAAACATAGAAATTATC
>CAHIKZ030005131.1:827500-855000 GCA_903632075.3 Acanthosepion pharaonis
TCCTTGGTGAAGACGTTCCTTTGAAATGAAGAGAGTTCGATAATGTATACGAGATACATATATGATTTTATCAAAATTTCCTCCAGAAACTATTTCTATTACGTTCTCTCTGTAATATGTCTCATTACCTTTATGTCTACACTCCGGTGAATGACGATAACTGTCATGAAATAAAGGATTATGTATAAGGGTGTTTCATTAAGAGGGATCAAAGTCAGCAGGAAATAAATCAGTGTTATTGGTGAAAATTTATTTTTTTCTTTATTGGATCATGTTATTTAAGACATGGCGATTATGTGGGAAAAATAATATCGCCCAAATATTCACCAAACTTCGGCGGCACACCTCCACCCAATGGTAAAAATCTTTGATGATGTCTCTGCCTAATTGCTCCTCGATCTCAACAATATGCCTTATTATCTTATCCTTCAGCTGTTGAATTGTTCTTGGCTTGTTGGGATATACCTTACTTTTGAGATGACCCCAAAGGAGGAAATCTAAAGGCGTCAAGTCACACTATCATGATGGCCATTTGACTTCGCTGTTTCAACATTTTGAGGAGTTTGGCTTTCTAATTTGTTTATAATTCTCTCAAAAGCAGAGTGAATTGGAAACTAGATTCTTGTATATAAAGTGTGTTTCAATTATGTGCGAAAAATAATATCGCCCAAATATCCACCAAATCTGAATGTAAAAGAAAAAAATATTAGACGCTAAACTAATTCACATTTAAAATCGGTCCAAATTATTGGAACATCCTATATAATGTCACTTGGATCCAACGTAGTCATGTTGAATTCTGTAGTAAGGATATAAGGTTCGCTTTTGTCTAGCTCTGCTAATGATTTTTGGACGAGTTCTATCCATATTCTTGAGAGGTCATCTCCACAAAACACCACTTTTTTTAGATATGGACTTTCTTTAGCTAACTTTTCAGTCGGATTACATTTTCGCTTACCCTGGTGTTGTATTATAATATTAGTTTTAAGAATAGGTACTTCAAAGGTATCATAAAGCATATCCATCGGTGAATTGTACTGCTTTTTTATTTTGTTCATATCGAGGCCTCAGTTGACTTATGTCTTCTATACCTAAATCGCCCGCCTCCGACAATGTACATCCTACCAACAAAGCGTTGAATAATTTTTACTTCCTGGTAATTTTTATTTCCGGCCTTAAAAATTTTACAGAAGATCTTAAATAATCTGGCAGTTTCTAATTGTCGAATTTTCTTTTCATTGCCTGACAGTAATCTGTCGAAAACTAATCTAACTTCCCTAGCAAATATGACCTCTGTAGGTGACATTTTTCGCCTTTGCGTTTGACATCATTCGATATACGCTCAAAAAATCGTGTAGTGTTTTTTCTACAGCTTCCAAGCGTTTAGCTTTTACTAATGCCCTTTTGAAGATATCAACAAGCCGTAAGATTTTGCAGAAATTTTTAAACTCACTAAAAGTAAACTGAGTTCCATTATTGGATACCAAAATGTTAGTTAATCCAAACTTTGTGTAAGAATTTAAGTCTTATCGCAGTAGTAGGCCATATACATTTTAATATATCTGGCCATTTTGTGAAAGTGTCGACCACAATTCAATGTCATGAACAGTTTACTATTTACATTATTCGAACTATTGTCCTCATCTTTCTCACCATATTTAATACAACGTTTCGGTTGTTGTACGCTCCGGCCTTCTTCAGGTGGTTGGAATGTCAAACTGAACCCTTTGTTTCGCTCACTGGGCTAGACTGTTCTCTGTCATCTCCTTCTAATTCCCCTCTCCAGGTTCTCTACTGCTTTAACCTGGGATTGAACTCACACTCTTTGAGTCCTGTCACTGGATCTAACTAACGCCTTTATCTACTGTGCCATGTGTCCTTGAGGCCGAAACGCTGTAATAAATATGGCGACAAACATGAGGACAACAGTCCGAATAATGTAAATAGTGTAAATAATACCTCATCTCAGATATATAGACAGATACTGAAAGGCCGAAATGTTGTAATAAATATGGCGACAAAGATGAGGACAGTTGTCCGAATAATGTAAATAGCGTACATAATACCTCATCTCAGAAATATAGACAGATACTGAAGGGTCGAAACGTTGTAATAAATATGGCGACAAAGATGAGGACAATAGTCCGAATAATGTAAATAGTGTACATAATACCTCATCTCAGAAATATAGCTAAATACCGGATTTTTTTTTTTCAAAATGTCTACTTTCCTGAAAGACATACTCATTTCCTCAGCCAAAATATATGGCCATATTTTTTATAAAATTAAATGAAAACGGTTAAATTCATAACCTTGTATTATTTTAAATATATAATACAGAAATGAAACTAAAAATAACATAAATAATAATGACATTATTAAAAAAAATGCTCACTTTTGTTTATTAGACATTAAATTACATGACTTGGCAGCGTCCATAATTTATTTTGACACTTCAGTTTGCATGATGTAAATTTATGAGTGTTCTCAAATTTAAAATCTCTGCAAAACTAACGACATTTTTACTTCTGTTTATAAATACTTGCTGCCAAATAAAATCCTAACATTTGCCTTCTTATTTCCACCAGAAGGCGAAACGTGTCTGTTTTCGTTTTTTCTTTAATCACACACACACACACACACACACACACACACACACACACACACACACACACACACACACACATATATATATATATATATATATATAATAAATATTTACGGCTCTACTTTTGTATTGAGCTCGGTTTTAAGTTAATATTTTGAACGCTGAAATCTTATTCTTCAGTCTTTTAAATTTGTATATATATATATATATATATATATATATATATATAACGGATCAATCACTTTAGGTTGACTACTAACCATCCATACTTTCCTCTATCTCATCGTTTTAAAAGTGCCTGTCCATTTTTCTCCTTCCCCTACCTTCTCTCATATCTTCTCACTTGCTTTCCCTTCCCCCTGTCAGTCTAATATATCCAGTGTATGGTCTCCATTTACTAAAAGCCTTTGGTCTGAAGAGTGAATATCTTTGATATTCACGAAATAAATTATAACCAAACTTTTACTACTATTATTATTATTATTATTATTATTATTATTATTATTATTAATATTAACATTATTATTAATATTATCATTATTATTAATAATAATAATAATAATAATAATAATAATGATATGTTGTGTAGTCTATATTGAGCTCTCCCTGGATTAATATCCTCCTTAGAATTATCCCTACCAGACACAAACTGGTAATATTTAGCTTGATGGAACCGTAGGTTCTATTCTAATAGTTTCTTTTCTCGCACTTCATGAATGTGAAATTTGCTTCCGTGCCCCCTACAATCTTCAAAAAATAAATGCAACATTAATCTCAATCTTCCGTCTTCTTGAAGACCGTTCTTTTATTGGCCTTTCTGCTCACTGAAATCTTTTCATTCTATTACACTTCCATTGCATCTTAGTGGCATTATTGCCTTACTTGAGGTGAAACGATTAAAAACACCTGAACTTTTAAGGTGAATTTTCTGAATATATGATTTTTAAATTTTTTATTCTCCTAGCGTTAGTTATATGTGACATCTTTTTGCCCCATATATCATTATAAAACTTTATTCTGATTTCTTGTTTTTTTCTACCATCTACAGTCTTCACAAATTTAAATTTAACGTTAATGGCAATTTTCAGGATCACTATTCTTTTATTGTCTTTTCTTCTCACCAAAGTCTTCTCATTTTCTACCTCAATCAGAAACTTTTCGCTTCATAATGGTATTATCTACCTGTGTGTGATGAAATGATTTTTTATTCATTTCACACTAACCAATGCGGGAATGTTACTGCTATGCAACTGGGTTACAGAGAGTGAAGTGAAAGAAAAGACTGGTTATAGAGGGCATTGAGGAAATGATAAAAGATAAACGCGATTCAAGAAGGTAGTGATTGACGTTGCATTTAAATTTTTCAAGAGTTTAATTATCAGGGAAACAAGTAAGCGGAAGGGAGTTTCACAGTCGGGAAGTGAGAGAAAAGTAACTGTTGGAGTAGTAGTGGGGGTACATTTAACTATTTCAAAATCAATAGGGTGGGACCTAGATGCCAATCTAGTAGCACATTTAAATTTATGTTGTCGGGGCACCAGAGAAAAAAGCTCATTAGAACAGTTGTAATGAAAATATTTCGGAGAAAAGACAGAGGGAAGCCACGTTACATCGGTTAGAAATTGACTGAAGTCGACATGCCAAGTCAGGATCGATTAAATTACAGATCATTATTTGAATTTCGTCAAGAACCTCAATATGAGTATCAGGAGAATCTGACCAGATATGGCAACACTATTCAGTGTACGGACGAATGGACAGTCAGTTATATGCCATGCGTGATAAACGCTTAGGCGATCATGTATCTTCGATACATGACTGACGAAGCAGATTTTTTTTTCCCGCAGTAGGTTTTCATTTCTTTTTGCGTTAGACCAGTTGTCATCCAAGGCTACAAAACCCGGTCTGTCCTGCTATTCAACCATAGCTGGGGGGAGAAAAAGAGGATTCATACCTTTCCCAGTGTTATTAACACGTAAGTGAATGTAATGGATTGGACTGGGATTCGAACTCGGCTCTCCGATACAGTTATGTGCTATGCGTGCTACACGCATAGGCGATCATGTATTTTTCGATACATGACTGATGAGGCAGATTTTTTTCCCGCAATAGATTGCCATTTCTTTCTGCGGTAGACCAGTTGCCATCCAAGGCCATAGAACCCAGTCTGTCTTGCTATTTAACCATATCTGCGGGGAGAAGTAGAAGATCCTACCTTTCCCATGGTTATTAGCACGTAAGTGAATGTAAGGGATTTGACTTATATTCGAACTTGGATCTCCGATTCCTTAGTCCGAACCGCTATTCATTACTCCACCGGGCGAATGGTAGATTTCTAAATGTGCAAGATGGACTCCGACGGGAAAAGAAACCATTTGGCACAACACAGTGATCGAACTTTCCTTCCAGTAGATGAGGCTGTTAATTCGATGTGACAAAATCAGATTGACAAATATACACGTTTATTTGGGAAGCTTCGCCCCCTCCTTTGGAGTGACTGGAGTATTAAATTGGACGCCAAAATACGGGCTTACAGAGCAGACATTTTGATGAAACTCTTGTACGGCTCAAAAATGTGCCCCCATATAGGGTCCCATATCAATCAGCTGGCTGTTTCCCCAAAAGTTGTCTCCGCTCGATCTATGAATATACTTTTGACGATGGGTTGTCCATTGCTGATTTTCTCGCAAAATGCAACCTTAGTGGAATTGAGACTTTCCTGATGCCACTATGCCACCACATTCACAAACCGGAACTTTAAACCCTAGCTCATTATTCCGTAGGAAGACCGAAGCGTAAAACCGCCGAAACGTTGTGATAACAACAACAAAGATGAAGACAACAATCCGAATATAAATAGTGTAAATAATGATAACCTCCAGGTTAACCAGATCGATATACACCTAGAGGGCAAAATGGCCGAAACGTTGAGAAAACAATAACAAAGATGAGGATAGTTCAAATATAAATAATGTAAATAATGATAACTCCTCGTCCCAGACGTACAGACAGAAATGACTGAATAATTGTTTACACGTATTTCCGACCTCACTATTAGCGACGCTCCGCGGTAGAAAAGTTTACTCATCAAAACTCGTATTTCTATTTAAAAGAATATTATGTACAGATTACATTCGTTGGACTTCGTCTCCCAAATTTTTGTTTATGTTTACCAAAAAGTGAAAAAGGAAATATCAAAGTAGGCTTCAATGTTATTTGCCTCTGTCCTCGCAGCTGTGGCTGTTTGGAATCAGGAGTGTGACTTATTTGCGTCAGACAAAAAGATAAGATAAAAATGTTTGGACCTTTTTTTTATTCCGATGGCATCAAAGGTAAATTTAATTCCACCATCTTTTTCTTTTGTTTCTCGCCCCTCCCATGTGTTTTTTTTTTGTTTGTTTTTTCGGTTGTCTTCAGAGATACAAATCAGATGAAGAGCGAAGTTAGATATTAACTCTGCAAGAAGCGATTCGAAAGAGTCCGATTAGAAAAAGCTAGGAAGTCATCAGATAAAGATTCTTATATCATGGACATAGTTTGCCACAGCTTCCTATCATTTGTAGTTTTATTTATCAATGTTTATATTTTTGCTTTCCTACCAATCCACTGTTTTGATAACAATTCACACAAGCTCATTATGAAGTGTCATATAGGAATAAAGTGTCGCCGGCGACACTTGGGTTTGAATACGGACCGCCAGGGAGCAAGCGCAGTCGACCTCATCTTGAAATAATTAGATCACCTGACCGATTATTGTTCGGCGTTACGATTGTTGTATCTGTTATTTACAAAGTCTCTCTTACAAAATGGTGTCTACTGTTTCTTCTCTAAACACCTTGTCGACGATCTCCTTAGAACTGCAAATTTTTCAAGACTCCTTTGTGTCCCGGAAATTTCAAGGATCTTTTCTAATTCCAAATACAGGTGTTCTTTTTGTTACCATTTTCCTCGAAGCTTCCTATTTGCTAAAATGTTCAGACTATGGTATCCCCATCAACTTCTGGTATAACCAAATCACTGCTGCCTCAAGTTTCATCTCCGAAAAAATTGTTCAACATTCACTTCATTTCAGACGGTGGGAGATCATGGCTCGCCACTATTTCCTACCATTTGCGGCGTTCATAAATATTTATCTTTTTGCTATCCTCCCATTATCTGCTCACCTATCAATTTTTTAAAAATCTTTTAACCCTAAGCAAGGCGATAAATCTACTAAGATGCAAAGGATTACAAAGTATGAGAGAATATAGGGAAATATTATGAAACAAAGAAACCGATAAAAGAACAGAAATTAAGAAGACAGAAGATAACGACTGATGTTACATTTAAATTTTTGAAGATCAAAGTTAACTGGAAAGTTTGAAGCCAGAAGAGGATCCCACAAGCGAGAAGTGCGGGAGAAGAA
The DNA here is from genome assembly GCA_903632075.3 of Acanthosepion pharaonis. Classification (NCBI taxonomy): domain Eukaryota; kingdom Metazoa; phylum Mollusca; class Cephalopoda; order Sepiida; family Sepiidae; genus Acanthosepion; species Acanthosepion pharaonis. The sequence goes on from CAHIKZ030005131.1 coordinate 834,514, forward strand.
ACTGTTTGCATAGAACCTACGGTTGCATCTCGCCATTTCAACTGTAAAGTCATGAGACCTTGCCAGTAATGAGCTTAAATCCATAAAATCTAAGTATTATAATTGAAATGTTCATCGGAACAATTAGCAGCCATTCTGATCTATTACAACTACACAAGTCTTGATATTAAAAAAAAACATAATCAAGAAATAAGCAGAATTCTAAATTGGTATTATTAAAAAAAAATCGCTTAATTCTAAAAATATGAATTTCAAAATTGGATCAGACATAAAATGACTGTCTTCTGATAACCTATCCGATTAAATAATGATTTATTATAGCCAGTCTCAGGATTACATCAAAATTAGTCTGATACTATCTGATCCTAAATTTGTTTACACAAGCTCGTGACATGCTGTATATACTCGATATACATAGGTAATATTTTTGAAGAGGTTAAATAACATGCATTTTCATTAATCGGTTGCATTATACGCAGGTAATATTTTTGAAGAGGTTAAATGGCATGCATTTTCATTCATCAGTTGCATTATACACTGGTAATATTTTTGAAGAGGTTAAATGGCATGCATTTTCATTCATCAGTTGCATTATACACTGGTAATATTTTTGAAGAGGTTAAATGGCATGCATTTTCATTCATCAGTTGCATTATACACTGGTAATATTTTTGAAGAGGTTAAATGGCATGCATTTTCATTCATCAGTTGCATTATACACTGGTAATATTTTTGAAGAGATTAATTAACTTGCATTTTCATTCATCGGTGGAATTATGCACAGGTAATATTTGTGAAGAGATTAAATAACTTGCATTTTTATTCATCGGTTGCTTTATACACAGGTAATATTTTTCAAGAGGTGAAATGGCATGCATTTTCAATCATCCGTTTCATTATACCCAGGTAATATTTTTAAAGAGATTAAATAATATGCATTTTTATTCATCGGTTGCATTATACACAGGTAATATTTTTAAAGAAGTTAAATAACATGTATTTTCATTCATCGGTTGCTTTATACACAGGTAATATTTTTGAAGAGATTAAATAACATGCATTGTCATTCATCGGTTGCATTATACACAGGTAATATTTTTGAAGAGGTTAAATAACATGCATTTTTATTCATCGGTTGCACTACACACCGGTAATTTTCTTCACGCACTTTCGGTGACCGTAACCTACCTGGCATTGTCAACGGTACCTTTCGCTAACCCTCACGGTACAGGTAAGCTCATTTACTCTGCCTCTCGTAGTCTAGATTCTTTCTTTCTGTTGCTACATATACAGCATTCACTAAGTGTGTCACTTAATATCTACAAATGCCTTTTGTAAATAAAGAATTAACAAAGTCTTGTTTTTTGCCTTACTCTCATCAGCTTTCATCGTCGTTGCTAATGAATGAAATATCGTGTTTAACTGCTACGTTTTTGCTGCTATACTTGTTTTAACAAGTGTAACAATTTGATAGGTCGTTTAGAGTAGGACCTCCAATTGGTTGTGAACTGGGACAGGAATTGGCTGGTTAAATTTAACGCCTCAAAAACAAGACTGCTCTCTATTACTCATCACAGCGAACCATCCCTGCCCCCCATTAGAATGTCTGACGCTCAACTCCTCGTGAGCTCCTCCTTGCGACTGCTCTGTCTCACATTGACTGCTGACCTGAGATGCAACAAATACATCAATAGCTTCGTCCACCGCAAGAAAAGTTGGCTCCCTGTGCCGCGCCAGGAATTTTTTCTCGCCGGAGTCGATCCTTCAAATCTACAAATCAACCATTCGCCCTTGCATGGAGTATTGCTGCCATATATGGTCTGGTGTCACCTTCTGTTTGTCTCAAGGTTCATGATAAGATCCAGAGACGGATATGCAATGTAATTGGCCTTGATCTGGCATCTCGTCTGCAGTCGCTCTCTCACAGACGTCGCCTCCCTCTGTCTTTTTTACAAATACTTTCATGGTAACTGCTCCGATGAGCTGTTTTCGCTAGTTCCCAGACTTCATGAATTTAAGCGTTCTACTAGGCTGGCATCTCGCTCTCACCCTTTCACTGTCGAAGCTGTTAAATGTAGCCGTCTCTTCTACTCCAATAGCTTCATGTATCGCACCTCTAGCCTCCCCTTTTCTTGTTTCCCTGATAGCTATAATCTCCAACTATTCAAATGTAATGTCAATCGACGTCTCCAGATGCCTTGATCTATCCCCTATCCTTCTCTTCATCCTTTCCTCTATCACTCCTCTTTGCTCTCGCTCCAACTCCCTGCCTTGTAATCCCTGGGGTGCTAGTGGCTTCCCGCCTTGCTTGGGGTGAAACGCTTAAAAAAATGAATAAATAAATAACTGGTTTCTGTAAAGATTTGACTTCCTTCATTGTTGAAATGTTTTCCATCACTAAAATGGTCAGCAGTAAATAGAACGCCTCTCTTGCAACACACCATAAATAGGTATCTCCAAAGATTTTCTAAAAAGAAAAGAGCATACCATAGTGAAAAAAAGGCCCCAAAGCTGATTAAAAAAAATTATCATCACAAAGTTTATGTTATTATTAAGAGGAAAGACCTAAGTATCTTTTTTATTATTTTATTATATTTTTAATCCTTTCTAGCACGTTCTAAATTTTGGTTAAAAAATCTTTTTTTCTTCCGTCAGAAGTATGGACGAATTAACGTCTTTCTCGCGGTAATATAACACGCTGTTTTGAAACTTCTTGCAAAAATGAAATAATTGTTTGATCTTAATTAAATTTTCAGAACTTTCGCGGAACATCAGAAAAAAGACCAACGAATATATGTGACGGTAATGGTTAACAAGTTTTGTTCCTCGCAGCAATTTTTCATCTCATACTCTTCTGATATAACCAGCGGCACTCAAAGGCAACAGAAATATGGTTCTAGTGAAGAACTCTGAGAATTCCATGGACAGACCACTTGAACAATGAGGAAGTTTTAGAGAGAATAGAAACAAAGTCGACATTTATAAATTATAATTAAAATCAGAAAGAGACAGTTAAAATGTCTACGTCACATAATGAGAAAAGGCGGGTTACAAAATTTGACACTCACGGGGTATACTTAATTAAAAAGAAGAATGCTGTGAGTAACCTACGTGACGAGCTTGTACAAATGGTTGGCAGAACAGAGACTAGGAGATACCGGCTGTAACAGCAAAATTACCCATCCCCAAAAAAATGTAACATCTAAACAACCAATAAATAAACTGAGTTTCTTTTGCACAGGTTTTCAAGTAAGACGTTTAGTCATCTTAACAACATTTGTCGTAAAAGTAACTGAAAAACGTTTTGAGTTATTCAGCTAATTAATAAGAGAACAATTTAAAATCGCTTTCTGTCAGCTCTCACTATATCTTCCCAACTGAGCAATGGTGAGAGGGAAAAGATCATTCAGGCCTTCAGTAATGGTGCCAACATTCATAGTTTGGCTTCCATCTTCAATGTTCATTCCAGAGAACGGTGAATAAGTTTAGAAAGAGGGAGTAGTAGAGAGGAAAACAGGATCAGGAGGTCACATCAGGAACCATTTCAACTTAGAGATCAGCTAAAGAGATCAATTAGAAAAGATCTAACTCAATTCATAAGGCGTTTGGCACGTGAGAATGGAGTTTCAGCGATGACTGTCCAAAGAGCAATTAAAATTCGACTTGCAAATCCTACGAGAATCCTGTGAGACACCTTGTTGCTCCAGGACAGAAAGTTAAAAGTTTAGAGAGGGTGAAGATCATCTTGAATAAGTTGGAAAATGATCCTGGAATAATATATATATATATATGAACTTTATTCCAAGCTTTCATGATATTCCGATCCTTAGTCATGATTAATTAATAATGAACATGCCATTTACGTTTATGACTTGATTTCATCACAACACTTCTTCGGGAGTAATTATACATTCTTATTGGTCAAAGTAGAGTCCAATGGTGTTCTAAAAACCTCTGAGAATTCCAGTACTATATCTTTAATCATTTCTATGATACAACGGTCCAAAGCTTTATCTAACAATTTGAGAGTTTGACACCAGACATAGCAAAAATACAAACTTTACTAAGATACACAGAGGACTGGAAATAGTATCAAGCGATGATTACCCACGAAGAAGAAGAAGAAGCTTGTTTAAACTGTTGGTAATTCAGGCATTAGGAGAGATTGTAAAAAGACAAACAGTGCTAAGAGCTGCAAAGGATAGGATAGGATGTAATGGAGAGCTATGGTCGTTACATCCTTAAGAGACATAGAAGAAAAAGAACAAGTTTGTGTAAATATAGCATGAAGACAAACTTTATTAAGAGCTAGAAAGGACAGGAAATTGTGGAGAGCCATGATCGCCGACGTTCTGAATGGAGATATAACATAGAGGAAGAGTAAGATTGACTTGAAAACAGAATCAGGAGGTCACATCAGGAACCATTTCAACTTAAAGATCAATTAGAAAAGATCTAAAGATCTAAAGAGATCAATTAGAAAAGATCTAATAAATGATCCGATAATCGCTTCAGATGTTAATCTACCGGTTTGCTTACAGTTTGCCTACGAGATTCACAATTTTGTATTAATTTTCTAAAATGAACCCATGCCAACAAAAATAATGGCAATTGTTAGAAAGTTTTAATAGTGAGACATAATGAAATAAAAGTCTTGAAACAATGTATTGAAATTCAATAAAGCAGTGAAAAATTCAAAACAAAAATATAGGCCAACGAACCGTTCCCTTTATGTTTTTAAGACATTCAAAGGGATCTAAGCTTCAAGGGGTACTCCTGGTATTATATAAATAGCTTTTTGCTCAATATCCTTTCATGTTAAAAGTATTATATTTGCAATATAACAACGCACTACCCCAGAAGAAAAAAAAAACATCAGCAACAGACTGACAACGACGGTGACAACAAAGTTTATTTCAAGACCAAGTTGAAGGAAAACGATCACTTAATAGACATAAGTATCTGAGTGTCTCAAATGAAAGGCTTGAACAAATAAGACTGCAATCTAAGAGAGAGAGGAGTAAAGGAATTCATTAATTAAACGGTTCATTTTGCTGAGGAAATTAATTTTATCTAAATGCAGATAAATAATTTCATAGATTATTAAAACGACTGAGGGAATTAATCCCTCATAAATTTACTAACTTAGGTTGAGTTACCTACCTTCCTACTACAAATGGGACAGGAAATATATAAATAAATAAACATTGATAATTATTATATAGTTTAAGGTTTCGGTCTAATTTGTAGTTATTTAATTATATTATCGTTTTAATTTTAAACTATTAGTCATCTTTATTTTTTAGATATTATCCCAGATGCCTAGTGTTTCGGCTTTCAATATTTTATCTATGTGCATTTTCATTTTCAAATCTATTGCATTTGTCGTCATGACTATGAGATTTGATGCATACTGATAGACATTTCAGAAATCAAAATTTATTATTTTGATAATTATTTTCACAGCGAAATAAATCAATAAGCGTTATTATCCGAGTGAAAATCTTTTTTAAATGGCCCACTAAATCATATTTATCATGTTGCAATGTTATTTCAAATATTTATCGGATGCTTGTTTTTTTCTTTATTTATGTTGCTGTCGGCTTATATAAATAAATTCTTAGAAATAACTACTATGACGTTATGTATAATGCGATCACTGAATTTTTTGCTTGTATTTTAAACCCTCCAGAAAAAAAAAAAATCTTAGAAATAACTAAATAATTTTTCCTAAATTTGGTAAATGAAGAATTATCCTTAGTTCTGTTTATCTATCCGAAACAGCGGTTCCCCAGCCTTTTTACTCTTGTGAAATTCTTTTTCATGTCTTAAGGATACATAAAAATATATACCTATATTTGAAATCAAGTCATAAACAAAAATGGTATGTTCATCATTAATTAATCATGATCGGAATCTCATGAAGGTTTGGAAATAAAGTTCAAATATATATATATAATTCCAGGATCATTTTTCCAACTTATGTACCTATATATGAGTAGAAGCTCCGATTATTTATTAAATTGTTAAAACGGATCGTCTATTCAAATATGGGTAACCAGTAAAAATAACGTTTATGGTTGTTTCAAGAATCTGAGGAAAAGTTACAAGTCAAGATTTAAATTTGTTTGGTTGCTGTGGCACCCGTTGGAATCCAGCAATGGGCAAATAGTACCCCGCCCAAAAAATGGGTCATAGCACCATTAAATATAAAAATAGGGTTTAATATAAGCAATATTTTTTGAAAAATTATTACCAGCAGTACATTCTTGAAAAAGAAAAATATTACCAAAAAATCATTTTTGAATAAAAATATTTCCAGAAATACATTTTCAAAAATTTGTTGCCAGCAATACATATTTAGGAAAATATTTCGAACAATACATTTTTGAAAAAAAAAATTACCAGCAATAACTTTTTTGAAAAAAATATTGGCAGCAATACATTTTTAATAAAATATTACCAGCAATACAATTTAGGAAAAAAAAATTATTACCAGGAATGAATATTTAAAAAATTATTACAAGCAATACATTTTTGGGAAAAAATATTTCTAGCAGTGCATTTTTGGAAAAAAAAATTACATTTATGAAAAAAATATTTCCAACAATACATTTTTGAAAAACATTATTACCAGCAATATATTTTCGGAAAATATTACTACTAGCAATACAGTTTTGTAAAAAAATTATTAGCAGCAATACATTTTGGCAAAAAAATACCCAGCAATATATTTTGGAAAAAAAAATAACCAGCAATATATTTAAAAAAAAATATTACCAGCAATACATTATCACCAGCATTAAATTTTTGGAAAAAAATATCGCTAGAAATACATTATTACCAGCATTAAATTTTTGGAAAAAAAATATTACCAGAAATACATTTTTGGAAAAAAAATAATTTGCCTGTAAGACATTTTTTGGAAAAAAAATATTACTAACAATACATTTTTGAAAAAAAATTATTATCAGCAATATATTTTTGAAAAATTATTCCCAGTCATATATTATTCGCAGCAATACATTTTTGGAAAAAAAATTATTACCAGCAATACATTTTTGAACAAAAATATTGGCAGCAATAAAAATCTTTTTGGCATTAAATAACCCATTGAGGTTTTGATATAACGTAAAACAAAGCAAACGAAACCACACCAAAATGGTAACACATTAGTTACAATGGCGTCTTAATCTAGCTAATGTCTTTCTGTGAAGTATAAATCCATTTCTTCTCTTTCCCTTCCCCACCATCAAGTTAAGGGTTAAATAGCAGGGCAGACCGAGTTCTACAGCCTTGGTTGTCAACTGTTCTATAGATTGTGATGCGGCAAAAATCACCCTGCAAGTTTTGTGAGTTGCAAATTCTCCCGCAGCTGGAGAAAGCATACAGATTTTTTTTATATTTGTAGAACAAATGACTGGCCTCTCAGAGAAAAAAAGGAATTCTACTTAACTGGTGGTTGGGAGATCCAGTCCTGTGTCAGACATAGATTCAAAGGAAAAGTAAAAGTCTTATCAAAGGAACAATTTCCTATTTGAAATTCACTCATGCATGATGCACTTAAATCACAGAGATTGTCAGGAATATTGGTCTTGCTATTTATTTAGAGATTCTTGATAAAATCCAAAGAAGAATCTGCAATGTTATTGGTCGAGACATGGCATCTCAGCTTCAGTCACTTTTCCACCGTCTTAATGTAGCTTCCCTGTGTCTTTTCTATAAAAACATTCAGGGTAACTGATCTGGTGAACTCTTTGCTATATACACATTGGGGTTAGTTTTTAAATTGTTGATTTGTTTGTTATATATGATACCTATTATATGATACATAATATATGATACCTACCTATATGATAGTTAGTATATGATACATAATATATGATACCTACCATACGATACCTATTATATGATACATAATATATGATACCTACCATATGATAGCTAGTATATGATACATAATATATGATACCTACCATATGATACCTATTATATGATATATAATATATGATACCTACCATATGATACCTACCTATATGATCCCTATTATATGATACATAATATATGATACCTACCATATGATACCTAGTATATGATACATAATATATGATACCTATTATATGATACATAATATATGATACCTACCATATGATACCTACCTATATGATCCCTATTATATGATACATAATATATGATACCTACCATATGATAGCTATTATATGATACATAATATATGATACCTACCATATGATAGCTATTATATGATACATAATATATGATACCTACCTATATGATTCCTATTATATGATACATAATATATGATACCTACCATATGATAGCTATTATATGATACATAATATATGATACCTACCATATGATAGCTATTATATGATACATAATATATGATACCTACCTATATGATCCCTATTATATGATACATAATATATGATACCTACCATATGATACCTATTATATGATACATAATATATGATACCTACCTATATGATCCCTATTATATGATACATAATATATGATACCTACCATATGATACCTACTACAAGATATCTAGTATATGATACCTACTTATGTGATAATTACCTATATGATACCTAATATATGATACCTAATATATGATACCTCCCTATATCATACCTCCCTATATGATACCTACCTATATGATACCTACTATATATCTACCTAAATGATACTTACCTATATGATACCTAATATATGATACCTATCTATATGATACCTACCTATATGATATCTACCTATATGATATCAACTATATGATACCTACCTATAAATACATTCATTCGGATGAGTTCTTCGCTATGATACATTTGGGCGATATTTTAAATTGTTGTTGTATCCCTCTCCCCCTACAGACAATGAATTGTACATATGGGGAATAGTTAAGACATCATGGAGATTCTGAGGTATTATGGTGGATATAGTTAGAATGGTAAGTTAGAACGCATTGTTTTGGTGCAAGGAATATTGTATTATATTTGGCCCAATAATTGTGACTAAGTTTAATTATAAGACAGAAGAAGACCATCTTTTCCCTGTCGCCCCTGTTGGCCTCTTGACACTTTTTTGTATTTTATGCAGAATAAATATTGCTTATCTCATTGGTACCTAGACTTTATGAATTAAAATTCAAATAGAATTATTTTATTGTTAAATCCTGTAACCTGGAAACACTGCTACTGTCCAATTTCTAAAATGCAAATATCTGCGATATTACCGGTCCTGATATTGCACCTCGGCTTCTGTCACTTTCCCACCGCCCTAATGTACCTTCATTGTGTCTTTTCTATAAATACTTTCATAGTAATTACTCTGATGGGTTTAGATTTTTTAAATGTTATTTTATCAACCGCCCACAGACACAATTTTAAGTGTGTGGACTAGTTAGAACTTCATAGAGACTCTGAGGTATTATGGTGAATGTAGTAAAAATGGTAAGTAAGAATGTGTTGTTTTGGTGCATGGAATATTGTTGTATGTTTGGGTCAGCGATTGTCGCTAGCTAAGTTGAATGTTAAGACAGAAGAATACAGTGCATTTCCCCATTCCCCATATTGGCCTTGTGCCACATTTCCGTATATACTCAGAACAAATATCACACTTTGCTATGGTACCTAGACATTAGGAATTTAAGCGCACCACCATGGACCTAATATGTGAGCAACGATGAGGTTTTGGAGAGGATACTTAACTTCAGGAACAGGCAGCTGAAATTTCTGGAACAGGTAATAAGAAAGGAAGGCTTGGAAAATCTGATACTCAAAAGACGGATAGAGGGACAAGGAGAAAGCAACGCGTGACAGAGCGGGCTTAAGCAATTGGATGGCAGAAAAGAGTCTGGGAGAAGTAGCAAAAAGACAAAACTTACACTATTTACATTCTTCGGACTATTGTCCTCATCTTTGTTGCCATATTCATTACAACGGCTGTACGCTCCGGCCTTCTTCGGGGGGTTGGAATGTCGAACTGAACACTTTATTTCGCTCACTGGGGTAGACTTTTCTAGTTCCACGTGCCATGTTTAATGGATGTCAGTTATCTGTTATCTCCAGTTGATTCCCCTCTGAAACGTTGAAATAAATATGGCGATAAAGATAAGGACAATAGTGCGAATAATGTAAATAGTGTACATAATACCTCATCTTAGAAATATAGACAGATACTAAAAAGCCGAAACGTTGTAATAAATATGGCGACAAAGATGAGGACAATAGTCCTAATAATGTAAATAGTGTACATAATACCTCATCTCAGAAATATAGACAGATGCTGAACGGCCAAAACGTTGTAATAAATATGGCGACAAAGATGAGGACAATAGTCCGAATGATGTAAATAGTGTACATAATACCTCATCTCAGAAATATAGACAGATACTGAAGGGCCGAAACGTTATAATAAATATGGCGATCAAGATGAGAACAAGTCCGAATAATGTAAACAGTGTACATAATACCTCATATCAGAAATATAGACAGATACTGAACGGCCGAAACTTTGTAATAAATATGGCGACAAAAATGAGGACAATGGTCCTAATAATATAAATATTGTACATAATACCTCATCTCAGAAATATAGACAGATACTGAAGACAAATCTTCTTGAAAATTACAAGAATGGAGAAAATGGAGAGCCATGAACACCTACGTAAGGAGAAGATTAGATTTGTGGCAACGTCTTATCAATTCACAGTTAAAATTGCTAAATATAACTGCAAGTTCTATGCTTGTATTTTATTTTCAAGCATTTTTTGCCTGTGGGATTCTCTTTCTCTTCCATGTTTTGCTGACAACGTTAATTTTAAAAAATCTAAATGTCTCTTTTTTTCACTTATTCTTCCAGACTCGATAACTTGTTTCTTAGTGGCTTTATTGCCTTACATGGAGTGAGTAATATGATAAAAAGAAACAACTGTCGAAATTTTTTCAATATTTCGACATTTAAAAAAAAAATGAAATATTTTTTTTTTTATAATTTATTCATATTTCTGACACTCTATTGATCCATTCTCTCTACGATGATCTGGAAAGAGAGATTTCTGTAGTACTTATAATTGTTAAACTATACAATCGTTTTAATCATTTAACTCCTGGCAAGGCGATAATGCCACTAAAATGGGTGAAGTTACTGAAAGAGATTTAGAGGAATTAGTAATGATGAAATAAAATAAAAGAAACGCTTTCAGGAAGTCAAAAGATGGCGATTGGCATTGCATTTACATTTTTGAAGATTTTTTTTTGGCAAGGAAGAAGGTTCTAAACTTACAAACATTTGGGAATCTGTTTTCAACGCAACGAAAATAAAGAAAAATGTTTTTTTTAAAACTGTAGATTATTACGTCCGACATATTAGATTCTTACTAAAATGCGGATCTTTTTCTTCTCATTAACTATCAGCATTTGGGCATTTCGACGTAGTGTAATGGTTAATAAGCTTGTTTTGCTACATCAATTACAACTGCGTATTGAGGTCGATCCTTACTAGGCACACCATACATTTGACCTTGTGCCACATCTAAGCTACACTACGCTAAGAAAATCATTTTAGACTATACGATGTGGTGTAATGGTTAGTAAGTTTGTCTCGCTAGATCAATTACGACTGAATAGTGAGTTCGATCCTCATTGGGTACCCCATACTTCCGGCCTTGTGCCACATCTACGCTGTGTTTAGAAAATCACAATAGTTAGTAAGCTTGTCTCGACACATCAATTACGACTGAGTAGTGAGTTAGATCCTTACTAGGTGCCCCATACATTCGGCCTTGTGCCACATCTAAGCTATGCTTAGAAAATCATTTTGGACACTTCGATGTAGTGTAATGGTTAGTAAGGTTGCCTCGCTAGATTAATTACTACTGAATAATGAGTTCGATACTCACTGGGTGCCGCATCCAAGCTACGGTCAGAAAATCCCAATTAACTATAACAGGGGTCATCAAAGTACGGACTGCGGGCCAGATCCGTCCTCCGATGTCAGTTCATCCGACCCGCCGCTTCACTGTGTCTCAAATGAGCTAAAATATAATTATTTATATGGAATTATCAATAGATTGTAGTTAAACTTGCTATGTAGAAAAAATTTAAAATAAATGTAAGTAAAAATGACAAAATTTGGCCAATCTGTTTTTTGCATCTGATAGTAATATAAGCTTTAGGAAAATCAGTGAAATAAAGAATTCGGCAACCTTTTGGCAACTTTTGATATCCGATCGCTTTTTGTGTAAGTACCTGCAATGAAATTTCTAAAAAAAGCGATTACAAACCTGCTGCGGCAATTATGTTTTAACTTGCATTGCCGTGTTTAAACCATTTTGAAGATTGCTGTATAAAAAAAGGACTGACTTCAGCAAATTATGTCATATATTTTGCCTGAACTTATAATAAAGTCTAAAGTATGTAAAGCCAGCAGATGTAACGAGGTTGACTGATGAACATTTGAAAGCATTTTTCTTGGTTGGATGCAGCAATACCAAAACAAATATTAATTACATCTTAAACGGTAAATGCCAGTTTCACAAATCTCTCTAACTTTTTGTGCTGCTTAGTTTTTGAGATTCGGATATGTGCGCACTTGGTGGGATATGACTATAATTATTGTTTTCTTCTTTTATAACATTTTGGTAAATAAGTGTGTGTTGTCTTTATTTTGGGGGGCATTCAGTGTCTTTTATTGAAAAAAATGGTTATCTGCCTCACACTCGTTATTCTCTCAGTTAGCTGGCTTTCTGCGAAAAAAAGTTTGGTGACCCCTGAACTATGAGATCTTTTCACATCATTCTTTTGATTTTCATGACTTTTTTTTTCTTTTTCTTCTGGTTTCATTTATTTCTCATTCAAAATCAGTTTTCTTGTTATACTTTTTTTTCTTTCCTTTTTATATGAAGTTATTATTGTTATGCTATCATTCGCTTCTCGTTCACATTCAAACTTTCTTTCTTTTCCCTCTATTCTTCTCTTTTTCTATCCATTCTGAGATTACATTGTCTCTATTCTTTCTTTCTTTCCTTCACTTTCCATTTCGATTCCCATTTCCTTCTTTGTCTTCGCTATTTTGTTTTTTCTTTTATTCATTTCTAATTCACATACAAACAATTCCTTATTTGCATATTTCTTTCTTTCTTCTCTATTCATATACGGGCTTCTTTCTTTCTTTTTCTTTAATTTCTCTCTCCCATTCCCATTAAGATTTCTTCTTCTTCTTTGTTCCCTTCTTTCTTTATTTCATTTCCAATTCGCCTTATTTCCTTCTTTCTTTTTTCTTTCCTTCATTATTTGTTTATTACTCATTCACATTGGGACTTCTTCTACTTTTCCAACTTTTTCTTCTTTATTTTTTTCTTTCATTTATTTTCAGTTTACCTAAACCATTTCCTTATTTGCGTTTCTTTCTTTCTTCCCCATTCACATTCGGTCTTTCTTTTTTTTCGCTCATTCTCTCGCCATCCAAATTCATTTTTTCTTCATCTTTATTATTCTCTTTCTTTCTTTCATTTCCAATTGACAATTAACTTCACCTTATTTCTTTCTTTATTTCTTATTCACATCCTCATCTTTTTTCTTCTTCTTCTTCTTCTTCTTTTTCTTCTTCGTCGCCGTCGTCGTCGTCGTCATCTTATTATTATTATTATTCCTCTTCTTCGTCGTCTTCTACTTCTTCTTCGTTGTCATCATCATCTTCTTTTCTTCTTCTACTTCTTCGTCGTCGTCTTATTATTATTCTTCCTCTTCGTCGTCGTCTTCTTCTTTTTCTTCTTCTTCTTCTTCTTCTTCTTCTTCTTCTTCTTCTTCTTCTTTTCTTCGTCGTCGTCATCGTCGTCGTCTTATTATTATTATTATTCCTCTTCTTCGTCGTCTTCTTCTTCGTTGTCATCATCATCTTCTTTTCTTCTACTTCTTCGTTGTCGTCTTATTATTATTCATCCTCTTCGTCGTCGTCTTCTTCTTTTTCTTCTTCTTCTTCTTCTTCTTCTTCTTTTCTTCGTCGTCGTCATCGTCATCTTATTATTATTATTATTCCTCTTCTTCGTCGTCTTCTACTTCTTCTTCGTTGTCATCATCATCTTCTTTTCTTCTACTTCTTCTTCGTCGTCTTATTATTATTCTTCCTCTTCGTCGTCGTCTTTTTCTTCTTCTTCTTCTTCTTCGTCTTCGTCTTCTTCGTCGTCTTCTTCTTCTTCGTCTTCTTCTTCTCCTTCTTCTTCGTCGTCGTCGTCGTCTTATTATTATTCTTCCTCTTCGTCGTCGTCTTCGTCTTCTTCTTCTTCTTCTTCTTCTTCTTATTATTATTATTATTATTATTATTATTATTCCTCTTCGTCGTCGTCTGCTTCTTTTTCTTCTTCTTCGTCGTCGTCGTCGTTGTCGTCTTATCATTATTATTCCTCTTCGTCTTCTTCTTCTTCTTCTTCTTCTTCTTCTTCTTCTTCTTCTTCTTCTTCTTTCCTTCGCTCTCTCTTCTGTCCGAGCCGTATGAAATGAGTCAACCACGAAAACCAAAAAAAAAAAAAAAAAACCAAGCAAAAACAAAAAAAGCCAGCAAAAACCAGTTTCGCTCTCAGTCTCGGATTAACGTTTCTCTTGCATGATGTTTTAGCCCCGTCGCATCGCCTAGCTCGTTCGCCGGAACACGTGTATGAAGACACTTAACCTTCTTCCTCTTTCACTTCCTCCGTCTCCTCCCCTCCCCCAAAAAATCAACTCACCCACTCGAACTCCCCCCCCCCCCAAAATCCTCCACAATTGCCCTACTGTTAAAAGCGCGTTTACATTCCCACGCAAACGGATTCAGAAACATTTCTATGTCGAAACAAAATCCCATTACGCGCAGACAATTCAGATGTAAAACAGTGGACTGATAGTTAAAAACTGCAAACCTATACCGAGCTAGTGATGCTCCTTAACAATTTCACGTTAGCTATTTTCTTCTTTCTGTAACGTGTCTCTTCATGACGTTGGCGATCATGAGCCTCTACATCTTCCTCTCCCTTAATAAATTCTGTATTTTTGCTATCTCTCTCAAACACATTTCTAACGTCCATTTACTCAAGATTGTTCTTCAACTTTTTTCTAAATTGTCTTGTTTCTTCAGGTCGTTGGCGATCATGGCTCTCCACAATTTCCTGTCCTTTGTAGCTCTTAATAATTTTTATCTTTTTGTTATCTCTCCAAAACCTTGTTCTGCCATCCATTTACTCAAGCTCGTTTTTATACATTTTGTATGTGGCGTGTCCCTTCAGGACGTTGGCGATCATGGCTCTCCACAATTTCCTGTCCTTTGTAGCTCTTAATAAATCTTGTCTTTTTGTTATCTCTCCTAAACCTTGTTCCGCCATCCATTTACTCAAGCTTGTTCTTCTACTTTTTTCTGAATGCCGTGTCTCTTCAGGACGTTGGTGGTCATGGCTCTCCACAATTTCCTCTCCCTTGTACCGCTTGATAAATTCTGTATTTTTGCTATTTCTCTCAAATTCTTTTATAACATCCATTTAATCAAGGTCATCAAATATGTTACACGCTGCCCCCCTCTGTCCCTCTGTCTCTCAATCTGTCCTGTGAATATCAGATTTGCCAAGCCCCACTTTCTCAATACGTGTCCCAGAAATTTCAACTGATGTTAAGTATAAGTTTTCTTTTTTGTTTCCATTTTCTCTAAAACCTCATCGCTGCTCACACGTCCGAACGACGGTATCCTCAGCATCTTTCTGTAGAACCACATTTCTGTTACTTAGAGTCTCTTCATCTTTGGGGAGATTGTCTAGCATTCGCTGACAGATAGAAAAACATATATCACACAACCCTTCTGTATTCTCTCTAATAAATATCTGGAAAAACTACGACCAGTTTTAAGACAAATACAGATACTAAAATATAGAAATATCCATATTAATATTTTTGTGTCTAATATCAACATAGAAAGAAAGAAAATTACAGTACCTCGTAGGGCGGATATTAAAGGAAAGCTGGAGTAAAAGACTAACAAGGAAAAAAGGCAAGGTGTGAGCTACAAACTAGAAACGTCAAATTCAAGCCACTATCTTCCCCACATATCCATCTAATATTTGCCTCTACCTCGCGTGACTCACGGACTTTGTACAGGGCGAATATCTCTATAAAAAAACATACAGATGTTTAATATCGAGCTCAACCTTTTCTCTTTAGGCCCTACAAATCTTAATCAGTAAACCTCTAGTTTGAGTGGCACTTGTGCCTTTTATTACGGGAACAATATTATAAAAAGATCTAGCAAATGTTTTACCATATGTATGAAAATGTGTTCCTCTTTCCTTTAATAAACCATGTGTGTGTTAAATTCGCCTATCCTCTTTCCTCATTCTATGTTCAAGATATTTCAACTGCCTCTTTCTGGTTTTTATTATAAGTGACCTTCTTTTTTCAGTTTTCCTTAGTAGCAGTAGTGGTCAACAAAGAAAGCTCGTTAATTGTAGCCACGAACTGAGGTACCCTTTTAGATGTTGCATGTATGGGACACTTATTGAAGATCGAAGTCCCTATTCATTATTAATAATCAGATTAGCTCTTTAAAAATTGAACCACGCCATGGTATCCTAAATATTTACTAAACTTGCTTACTTTGGCACAAGAATTAAACTTACTCATCAAAAGTAACGTTCAACCAAACTAGCTTATTAACCATTACACTACGCTGAAGCACCTCAGATATATTCACAGAGTTTAATTTATTTGACACAAGGATACAGCTATACATATATCTCGTTAACCATTGCGGAATTACCGCCTCCTGATGATAATCACAGACCGCACGTTATTTGGAAGGCTTTTTCTCTTTTATGCCGACTGCACCTCTGCAGAGGGGTAAGACCCCTTCCCTCAAATGAGGCGTCCTGGGGGAGACGATCAACTACGTCCGAGAGTAAGGCCTCTGATCAGGAGGTTTTGAGAAACGTGGAACCAACTCTTAATTTCTGGTGTTCCCAACTCCACCTTGACCAGGGTGGTAGCACCTGTTAGGGTCCTAACTATGGCCAAATAGTTAACCCCCAAACTGGGGTCAAAACACGCTGAAAATGTAAAAATAGGTTTTAATACGACCAATGAATTTTCGAAGAAAAAACAAAAAAAAAACAACAAATCTTTTCCCTTTGAGTTTTGGAATAACAACACAGGTTCCGTGTGGCTCCGATAGACAAGAGACATAAGTAATTCAGAGGTACAGACTGAAGACTGTATTGAACTGTACATAATTTCAACTTTGTTTCTTCCTTTATCATTCTGTAACATGCCTTGTTAATATATTTGTTGATTGTTGATTGTTTGGAATCCATGTTTTGTACATTTTTTACCCGATCTCATACGCGTCCGCCAAATATTGCTTGCAGACAAATGTACCAGCAGGCATGAAACGGATAAAAATTTTCGTTCCCGTAACATTAACCCATGCCGAGGCAGAATGTTTTTGAACAATTATTCTAATTGCTTCAGAATGTCACCAGTAACGTGAAATATCATTTTAAATGATATCGTTTGAGCAAGTCTGAACGGACGTTTTCCACTTGCTTCTTTCTATAAGCACCTTGTTTTCGGCGAGACTAGAACTAAATGAATTACCTGACGATCTTCTTTTCGAAAAGAAATGATCTCTTTCTAACCACTGCTTAGTTCTAAAATCTGTACATGTCTTTTTCCCTTCAGGTCATGACCGATAATGGCTCTTCCATATTCCGATGCTTTTTATCAAGGTTTCCCTTTCAATTACCAAGCCCCTTTTCTTCTGTCTATTTATAACGGTTCATTAGACAGGTTACCCGCTGTTTCCTTCTGAACGGTTTGCTTTCAGTATATCCTGTGAGTGTCGAATTCTCCAAGCCTTTCGTTCTCATTATGTTGCCCAGAAATTTCAGCTCTCTCTTCCTGATTCAAAGAGACCTTTCTGTTTGCATTTTGACCTGATTTTATTGCTAATGTCCACGCGTCATCTTTTACGTTTGATAGTCATTTATTCCAACATTCTATCTTACCTTATTTAAGAGTTTTTTTCTTATTATTATTCTGCCATTAATACAGTATCACCTTTGTATCATTTGTACCTATTTACATCTACATCTTTCAGGAAGTGGGCGATCATGGCCATTCACAAAAACACCACCTGAATGATTGTCATCATATTCATGAGTGTACCTTTAGAAATCAAGACGAGTAGCACCTGGTAGCCGATTACTCCTCTAAACGAGATCTAACAGCTGTTCTTTCCAGATTCAGCCAATCTCAGTGTGGTAACCCCTGGTAGCGCTCCAGTTATGGGTAAATAATGAGCCCTAAAAACACTATGAAAGTATAA
This sequence comes from Acanthosepion pharaonis, assembly GCA_903632075.3. Taxonomy (NCBI): domain Eukaryota; kingdom Metazoa; phylum Mollusca; class Cephalopoda; order Sepiida; family Sepiidae; genus Acanthosepion; species Acanthosepion pharaonis. The sequence goes on from CAHIKZ030005131.1 coordinate 852,868, forward strand.
AAAATTTATTAAAAATAAGAGCAATACATTTTTATATATAAAAATAGCAACATATTTATAATAAAATTACCAACAATACAATCTGAAGAAAAAAAATGACCAGCAATACATTTTATAGCCAAATCAGCTTGAAAGCTTGCGGAGGGCTCTTGATTGGGCCTTCGTCGTAATAGGTAGGGAGGAGTAAATGCGATAGGCAACAATAAACTAGAGAAGTCAAAATTGATCACAGTATTCTAGTATTTCATTAATATTTAAGCATACCTTTTAAAAGTTCAACGAAATTTCTTCTGTCGCCAATTAGTTTAAAGACAATCTGATGTACGTAGGTCCTTACTTTACGTACAAACAGTTATTTTTATTTAATGGTTTTACTTTCCACTGGATTTCGCAATTAATTTCGATTATTCCCAAATTTATTTCCAAGTTATATAAATTTTTATTGCACAAAAATTCGTCAAAAAAAAAAAAAAAAAAAAAAAAATCAAACAATCCACGAAAACAATCGCAGTAATGAAAAGTTAGGAATCCAAAATTTCAGGATTGTACGTCCGAATGCGGCCCGGAATATTTTTAATTTGCTGCCGGACTCGTCCTGATTCCAAAATGGTATGATATGTTACGTGAACACATGTAAGAGTACAGTTGAAAACATGGAGAATTTTATTTTGAAACACTGTAATTTGAGAACAGTATTTTTTACATTTGAACATGAACTATTGTATGTTAAAGAGTTGTGTCCCTTTAATTGTTTTTATCAGTAGAAGCCAAGATGGTGGAAACCAAAAAAAATCACAATAAAGAAAAGTTAGGGATCCTAAATTTTAGGATTGGGGGTCCGGATCCGGGCCGGAATGTTTTTAATTTGTTCACGGAGTCGGCCTGATTCCAAAATGGTATGAGATGTTGGGCAACGGTCAGTAGTAGTAAAGTTAAAAAATTGTGACACAGTGACATACTGATCATTGCATTTATTATATAGATAACCAGGAATAAATTTTATAGCAAAATGACCAGCAATACATTTTATGGAAGAATTATCAACGATTCATTTTATAGCAAAATAGCCAACAATATATTTTATCTATAGTTGAAGGCATACAATTGCCTTCAAAATATATTTAGTGATAGTCATAAAATTGTGTTCAAAATATTTAGTTGTCGGCATTAAATAACTGTTATAGTCCAGGTTAGGACCAAGGAAGAACAACACGAAGACAAGAGTAGAAATAACGAAGGTATATTACACGAAATAATAATACAAGATGTGGAAGGTGTTAGTATGACTGTCAGTCTGATTTGGAGTGAACTATTATCGGCTCGACTTGATTCGGTATCTAGCTAGCCCCCCACGAGGGTTGCATGTGTCACAAGGCCGTGGGTTTCCCGAGCACGTAGGCTCGGCCAAAAAATGCCCGTAGAACCGATATAAACGAGATCGGGTTGGTCAACCTCCCCGAACAAGACTCTGCCCTTCGGCGGAGCCTCGTCCGGGTTCCTCTCTGCTCAGAGGCAGATAATTCGAACGTCAAGCCGAGCTTCTCGACTTGATTCGGTATCTGGCCACCCCCCCACGATGGTTGCATGTGGCACAAGGCCGAGTTTAACGTGGGTTTCCCGAGCTCGTAGGCTCGGCCAAAAAAATGCCCGTAGAACCCGTATAAACGGGATCGGGTTGGTCAACCTCCCCGAATGGGACTCTGCCCTTCGGCGGAACCTCGTCCGGGTTCCTCTTTGCCCAGAGTTCGACCGTCAAGCCGAGAAGCTCGGCTTGATTCGTCCCTCTCTCTTGAGAGGCGTATTATACATAGTGTTAGGAAGAGGTCATTCTGTAGTTATAGGTAAGGATCCATGACAATAACCCATATAGGTTTTGTCATGCCGCTAAACAGAATCAACCAGCCAATCAAAGAACATTTACTTCGTAGGACAGGCTCCCGCGTGAATACTTTCCTCAATATTACAATTTTAACCCCCACAAGTCTAGAGTCTGTCGTTATCTATCTTATATATTACCATAATCGTAACTTCCTGCTTAAACTTGTGATGTTTATATCACACATATCAGTACCCCCCCGCCAGCTACTATATATTAGATAAACATTAGTAGAAAATAAAATAATGGTTAGGTCC
>CAHIKZ030005131.1:860000-885000 GCA_903632075.3 Acanthosepion pharaonis
AAGAAAAATACAGGGTGTCCATAAAGTTCGTGTGCACTTTAAAAATTGTAAAAAGGATTATAAAGAAGTAAATCTATCTTTTTTAATGTTTTATCGAAATTTTATTTAAATTTCCACATGTCCTCCACCATTAACAATACAAAGGGTGATACGATTTTGCAGTTCACGAAAAACATTTGCTAACTGATTTACAGTAATGCCTGAAATCACATTAGTTATTTTAGCTATACTTTGAACTAGGTACATTAAACTTTATAACATTTTTTTACGGATTATTTCTATCGCAAATACAAATAAAGTTATAATGTTTTAAAGTGCACACGAACTTTACGGACACCCCGTATAAGTTTTTTTCTTTTATTTCGGAAGTTTGTTACCAATTAGAAAATTAAAAGCAAAATTTTACATACTCAAAAAAAAAAAAAAAAAAAATAATAGTCAAGTACAGAGTCACCATTGTTTTTATCAACTGTCTCCCATCGTGTTAAAAGTTTGTTGATGTCATTTTTGTAGACACAGCGACAATTTTGTTAGAAGATGCTTGTGATGTTGTTGTCGACTGACTGTAAATCGTTAATTTTTTGTCAATTAAAATTGTTCTGCCGAGACAGAAGCAAAAGAAATTCCGAAGAATCTGAGACAGGAGAATAAAATTGGTCCTGGAGGTTTTTCCATTTCAGCTTCTTAAGGTCTGCTCTACAACATGCGACCTTGCATTGTCGTGGTGGAAAATGACACATTATGAATTTCGTCAAATGAAGAAAGACAGCTGAGATATTAATTTTGAAACGCTTAACAATCTCTTCCGTCAAAAACTTCAGTTTATTCTCCATGGTGAAATGCAGAGTGTCTTCATCGACGCCATAAGATCACCCAGAGCGAGACTGATCGTTTAAATTAAAATCACCCTGACGAAATCTGCCGAACCACATTTGACCTTCTGGAGAAGTGGAGCATGAAAACTTTCTGTTAGTTTTTTTGTCGTAGTTCCGACGCTTACTCGTTTCCGAAATTCATAATATGGCAAAATTGCAACTTTCATCCTTCAATCAAGTGAATAGCGCAATGGTTAAATCTGGAAGACACTGCACCAAAGCAGACATTAGCGTCAAGTTGAGGTCATTTTATGTTAACAATCAGGCAGGATGATCATGACTTGATAGCTTTTCTAGGGTAGAAATTGTCCGTAGTGACTATTGCCCCGAATGCTTTGCACCTAGAGCCATGATCATCGAAGAAGAAGAAGATGATGATGATGATGAAAAGAAGAAAACGCGAAGAAGAAGAAGAAGAAGAAAATGAGAAGATGAAGAAGAAAAAGAAGATGAGAATGTGAAGTAAATGGGAAGAAGAAGAAGAAGATGATGATGATGATGAAGAAGAAGAAGATGAGGAGGTGGAGAAGATGAGGAGGAAGAGGAGAAGAAGGAGAAGAAGAAGATGAGAAGAAGAAGAAGAAGAAGAAGAAGAAGCAGAGAAGAATAATAATAAGATGATGAAAAGATGAAGGCGCGAAGAAGAAGAAGAAGAAGAAGAAGAAGAAGAAGAAGAAGAAGATGAAGTAGAAGATGAGGAGGTGGAGAAGATGAGGAGGAAGAGGAGAAAAAGGAGAAGAAGAAGATGAGAAGAAGAAGACGAGAAGGTGAAAAAAAAGAACAAGAAGAAGAAGAACAACAACAACCACAAGAAGAAGAAGAAGAAGAAGGGGAGGACGAAGAGGAGAAGAAGAGATGATGATGATGAAGAAGGAGGACGAGGAGAAAAAGAAGAACCGGCGGAGGAGAAGGTGAAGAAGAGGAAGAGGAGGACGAGAATAATAATAATAATAATAATAATAATAATAATAATAATAATGCCGTAGAGTGATACTGTCCTGCAGACAATTACTGATTTTGATTGATTCTGTTTAACAGCCCATATCAACACCTTTATGGGTTATTTAATGCCGAAATCTAAATATTTTTAACATAATTGTATGCTTTCAACTATAGATAAAATATATTGTTGATAATTCTGATTTGAATGGGTATTGTTGGTACCATTCTTTTTTTAATATAAACATGTCATTCTGATATTTTTACTATCAAGCAGATAAACGTTTGGTTGATCATGTATCTTTCGATCCCTGACTAATGAGGCAGATTTTTTTTTTCCGCAGTAGTTGCGATTTCTTTCTGTGGTAGGCTGGTTGCGAACCATGGCTAAATAATCCCGTCTGTTCTACTATTCAACCCATCGATTCAAGGGCAATTCGCGAATCTAACAAACTCGGCCGGAATTCGAACTCGGCTCCCCGTGTTCTCATTCCTAGCCGATATCCATTACGTCACAACGCACATAGCTATCCTGTTTTTGTTTGTGAGTTCATTATTTATCCATAGCTGTCATCTTATCACGTGCTACCATCCGGGTCAGGGTGGAGCTGGGAAGAAGAGCAGTTAAGACGTGGTTCCGCATTCTTCAAAACGCTGCCGGATGTAGTTTATCGTCTAACTGATTTGGATTCTGTGTCTGTGTCAAACATTTGGGTCATGTGTAATGAGTCGTAGATACGTATTTAGGTTTGATAAAGGACGTGCCACAAAGGGATTTCAGCGGATGACAAAAGAAATAGGTAAAATAAAAAAAAAAGTAGACTTAAGCATCTTCATAAATTCAAGATACCCACAGTGTAAAAATCTATTTTGAAATCTTATTTCTTTAATTGTGAAAGGTGCTTCTGTGAGAAAAGAGTCGCTTCTTAAAAACAGATACTAACAACATTTTTAATAACATCACAGCGTTATTTTAGAAAATCATCGGTTATCTATCTCTGAATTCCTTGTTACACATACGTATTAACCGGTGAGGCAATTTCAAGCGTGTAATTTAATCAATGTTATCTCTGTCCGCGAACAGATTGCATTAGACGAACGATTTCGATAAGTGGCGAGTGGTGAGTTTTTGCCAATTCAATCAGTGGTGAAAAACGATAATTTCTTTATTTTGCGTTTTATTCGTCATTCATGTTATTTTGTTCCCCACGACGCTTCAGCCGATAAATTCTTCGGCCTCCCCGTCTTATCACGGATCTGCAGAAGGCCTACGTTATTCAATCTATTGCTTCTTTTTTCTTGTTCCTTAATACAACGCTCCAGCCGATAAATTATTTGGCCTTCTTCTATTGTCTAGTATCTGCAGACGACCTGTTTTCCTTATTTCCGGCATTATTCAATATATTATCTTTATTTTTCTTACACTTAAGAGAACTCCCGAGTCGATAAATTCTTCGGACTTACTCCATTATCTCGTATCTTCAGAAAATATACCTTTATTGAAGATAATCGTCTGATTATTAAGACATTTTCTTTTTTACTATTATGCAACGCTTAAGCGGAAATTTTAATTTTTTTATTTTTAGGTTTCTTTAGAAAACATTCTACTATTGTTTGCTAGATTATTCAATCTACTCTCATCATATCTGTTGGTATTAGAACGAATCTTCAGCCGATATAATCTTCAGCCTTCATGCATGATCCGTTGTCTTCGAAAGATGTTCTCCTAGTTTCTTACAATATTCAAACTTTTTTACATTCTTGGAATCAGTCTAAAGTTTCAACCTTCCATTGTTGTCCCGTTTCTTCAGAAAAATGTTTTCGTTTTTTTCATACTTTATTCAAACTAATATCTTTTGTGTTTTTTTAAACACAATGCTTCAAATGATACATTTTTCGGCCATGATGTATTGTCCTTTGTTTACAGAAGGCTTTGCTGCCGGCATTATAAACTTTCTTTATCTTTCCCAATACAGTATTTCGGTAGATAAATTCTTCAGCCTTCCTGTATTGTCCGCGCTCTTCAGAAAACGTTTTCACTGTTCCGAAACATTATTCATACTATTGTCTTTCATTTTTTGTTTTTATTACTGACACAGCCGTTCAGCCGATAAATTTTTCGGCTTTCCAGTATTGTCTAGTATCTTCAAAAGTTGTATTTTTATTTTTGCCACATTCTTCTGACTATTGTCTTTGTATATTTTATTTCACAACACTTCTGTCGAAGTTTGTATTAGCATTCTCTCAGGCGTTTAAGTTTTTACCATTCATAGATTATCCCAAACAAGTCTCATTTATTATTATTATTATTATTAAGTTAGTGTTTCGGTCGATAAATTCTTCAGCCTTCTAGTATTGTTCATTTTCTTCCTATAACTTACTTTCATGACTGTCTTACATAACTCAAACTCTTGCCTTCATCTTTTCTATTGTTAGTAACACATCGCTTCGACCGATAAATTCTTCAGCTTACCTGCATTTTCTTTTGTCTTCGGAAAATATGTTTTCATTGTTTTATAAATTATTCGATTTGTTGTCTTAATCTTTCCGTTTTCGTCCGATAAATTCTTGAACCTTCACGTATTTTTCGGTCTTCATTATTGCCTACATTTGTCAGACGATTATCTTTATCTTGTTTGTTATTACCCAACGCTTCGTCCGATATATTCTTTGAGCTTCGTTATTCTCTAATATCTTCAAAAATATGTTTCCATTTTTTCGTATATTATTTCAGTGAGATAGGTCCTCACCTGACATCTTGTCTACAGTACTTTCTCACAGACGCGCTTTGGCTTCCCTCTGTCTTTTCTACAAATGTTTTCATGGCAAGTGCTCTAACGAGCTACTTTCACTGGTCCCCAGACTGCATAAATTTAAGCGTGCTACTAGATTGGCATCTCGGTCCCATCCTTTCACTGTCGAAACGGTTAAATATAGCCGCCTCTTCTACTCCAACAGCTTCTTCTCTCGCACTTCCCGACAGTGAAACTCCCTTCCTCTTACTTACTTCCTTGATAGCTATAATCTTCAAATATTCGAATGAAATGTCAATCGACATCTTCTGATGCCTTGATCTAATTCCCCGTCCTTCTTTTTATCCTTTCCTCAAACATACTTCTTTACTCCTGATTTCACTCTCTGCAACCCCTTGCGTGGTAGTGGCACTCTTGCCTTGCTTCTCTTACTATTGTTCACCCAATACAAGATTCAAGAGTCCCTCAAAGTAGAGGGATACTAAATGAGCTGTGTGATAGGAATGTATGAATAGAAATTAGAAAATGGACAAAAAACTGTTGTTATCATTTCTTTTTTTTTATTCAGACAACAGTGCTGTCGATAAATTCTTCGGCCTTCTTGTATCTTCAGAAGACATATTTTCAATGATTACATTATTCGGACGACAGTATCCATCATTTTGTTTTATGAACGCTTCGACAGATATATTCTACAGCCTTCCTGCGCTGTCTCGTGACCTTAGAAAAAAATGTTTACATCGTTTGATCCATTACAGGAACTATTTTATTTGCAATTTCTTGTTGTGAACACACCACTTCGGCCGATACATTTTTCGGTCTTCTTGGATTGAGCTTTATTTTCGTATGACATATTTTCTTTGTTGTCTGCATTATTCAAACTTTTATCTTTTCGGATAATATATTCTACAAACTTCTTGAACTGTTTATTGTCTAAAAATATATTTTTATATAGTTTTTGTTATATACCGTACCTATGAACACTAATGGCTATGTCCTAATCATCATAATTACGTTGGACACTATTGTAAGTGGGAGTAATATGCTGTCTAAGTAGTCCACCATTAGCAGTGGTTTACCTACGTTATGCCGCTGGCGAGTATTGTATTTAGTTGATATTATAAAGATTACCATTTCATTTCCAACCTCCGTTTTGGTTATTCCTCATTCAGTAACCCTTTCTAGGTTGCAACAATTTTCAATATTTAAATTGTTGTTTTAACCAATCTTGGTTGTAAAACAACGCTTAGGCCGATAAACTCACCAGCCTTCCCGCATTGTGTATTTTCTTCATTGTTTCATATATTATTCATAATATTATCTTGTAATATATTCTGTTAGTAACGGAACGTGTCAACTGAAATATTCTTCGATCTTTCTATATGGACTTAAGTCTTCAGAAAACTCTTTTTCGATATTCCATATATAATGAAATCGGCCCTGTGCCAGTCTAAACTCGGTAAGCTGAGGGAGTTTCGTAAATATAAAGACTGCTTTAAAATTTCAAAATATCTTCTCAATTTACAATTGAGGAAGAATGTCACTTGGTGTGGCTTTTCTTAGGCGTTCACAGTCACATGCTGCAGCATGAGTCAGCCACCCGGAAGTTTACGGGATGAAAAGCACAACATCCGTTGAGCACGGACAGGCGAAAAATTGTGTGAAGCAGTAAGCGGAAATAAAGCGTGGAGTACTGTTTCGAGTTTCTCTTGCTGCTGTGGCGTCAGGCGAACGAGGATGGAGGGGGAAGTGAGAAAGCTGAAAGAAAGTTGACCACCAACAGTCACTGTAATGGTATCACCAAGCCACGTGCTTGCTTTAAAGAAAATTTCTTTTATTTTTCTGCGCTTTTAGTTGCAAATATTTCATATGGAATGCACTTTGAGAAGGACTTGCTGTAAACTAGAAAGAGAGAAGGAGAGACCCAGAAAGTTATGTAGTGACTCGGAGGAGGACGATTTTATCAAATGTGATATAAAAAATCGTCTCAAACTTTGACCTCTCGGCCCAGAAGATTGCCTTAGTTTGGATGTTTAAAGAAAAAAAAAAAAAAACAACGTAGTTAATGTTTGTCTATATTTCTGAGATGAGGTATTATGTACAGTATTTACATTAGTCTAAGTATGTCCACTGTTTTCGCGGAAAAACAGCATAGCGTAAATGAAAAATGCCACAAACTTAAAGAAAATAAAGTATTATCGTCAAAATGCTTATGTTATTATTAAGATGAAAGAAAAAAGTATTTTTTAATTATTTTTTGAAATTTTTTAATATTTTCTAACACGTTCGAAATTTTGGTTAAAGTCGTCTTTTGTTTACGTCATCGCGGTGACGTTTAAAATAACATTGTTTTTTTTGTGTTTTTTCCCGTTGAAAACATATTGATTTGGAAATTCTTGTAAAAATAAAATAATTGTCCGATCTTAATGAAATTTTCAGGACATATTCACAAATGAATGAAATTATTTTTGAAATATTTTGTTTTTAGAACATTTTGGTAAAAAATATTTTTTTTTTTAAATATGTTACCCCCCACTTAATTTCATGAAATTTCGCCCAAAACCTTTAAAAATTATGTCATTTATGGTCATCAGTAGTAGCTGTGATCGGCTCGTCATTGAACAATCCATCAATTGATCGATCAGATGAACAGGATCGCTCGTTAATAATTGGTTGTATATTATTTTTTTATGCTATAAGTAACAAAGATTTCTTTGAAATCAAATTACTTTAACTTTAAATTTTTTAATTTTACTAAAATAACGTGTCAGAATTTTTTTAAATATTTAAAAATCGATAAATTTGTGTTTGTTTACAAATTTCTTAAAATTAAGAAAATGGCTGTTTTTAAGAAAATTTAAAAATTTGAAATTAAATTTGACAATCAAATGTATATAGTTTCTATCTGAAATACACCAGAATTGATTAATTAATAGAAATCGTAAATTTAATTATTAAACTTTCAATTAAAGCTAAAATGAAATCTTCAAGAATGTTTTTTCGTTGTAAAAAAATCATTTTAAACTTCAATATAGAAAATTTATGCCGAAATAGTGGAGGTACATACATTTGTCGGACTATTGTCCTCATCTTTGTCGCCATATTTGTCACGGACACATGGCACAGTGGATAAAGGCGTTGGTTAGATCCAGTGACATACCCAAAGAAGGTGAGTTCAATTCCTGGTTAAGGCAGTGGAGAACTTACAGAGGGAAAATTAGCAGGAGATAACTGATAACTGACATCCATCAAACATGGCACGTGGAACTAGAACAGTCTACCCCAGTGATCGAAATAAAGGGTTCAGTTCGAAATTCCAACCTCCTGAAGAAGGCCGGAGCGTACAACGGCCGAAACGTTGTGACAAATATGGCGACAAAGATGAGGACAATAGTCCGACTAATGTAAATACTGTAGTTAATGTTATTATTTAACCCTTCGACCCCTGTGTTTCTGAAAATTTGTAACCCTTTTGCCGGAGCTCCTGAGTCAAAATCCGCAAATAATTCGTATGCAATGTTTCACGGTAGACATAAAAATAGTTACAAGTGTTTATTCACCTTTCAATCGGTGGCTGGGCATTAAGTCATTTTTCTCTATTACTGCTCAATCGATGGCTGGGCATTGGGTTATTTTTCTCTGCTACTGCTCAATCGGTGGCTGGGCATTGGGTTATTTTTCTCTGCTACTGCTCAATCGGTGGCTGGGCATTGGGTTATTTTTCTCAATCGGTGGCTGGGCATTGGGTCATTTTTCTCTACTACTGCTCAATCGGTGGCTGGGCATTGGGTCATTTTTCTCTACTACTGCTCAATCGGTGGCTGGGCATTGGGTTATTTTTCTCTATTACTGCTCAATCGGTGGCTGGGCATTGGGTTATTTTTCTCTGCTACTGCTCAATCGGTGGCTGGGCATTGGGTTATTTTTCTCTATTACTGCTCAATCGGTGGCTGGGCATTGGGTTATTTTTTTCTCTACTACTGCTCAATCGGTGGCTGGGCATTGGGTTATTTTTCTCTATTACTGCTCAATCGGTGGCTGGGCATTGGGTTATTTTTCTCTGCTACTGCTCAATCGGTGGCTGGGCATTGGGTTATTTTTCTCAATCGGTGGCTGGGCATTGGGTCATTTTTCTCTACTACTGCTCAATCGGTGGCTGGGCATTGGGTTATTTTTCTCTATTACTGCTCAATCGGTGGCTGGGCATTGGGTCATTTTTCTCTCCAACAGGTAAAGCAGTGGTCAGGGTTCAAAGGGCTAAACAAGGTTCTTTATTTAACTGCAAAAATAACAGGATAACAACTAGCACATCCAACAAGAAATGCAAATACCTTGCTACAAATGAAATACGGTTAGAAATGGCAAATTATTTAATGAGAAACTTGGTTCTGCTTATCATTCGATAAATTCTCCACATCAGGTGAATTATTTGACGATGATAAGGGCAAAAAATCCTCCAGGTGGTGTAGATATTAACAAGGTTGTTGGTTTTTTTTTAGGTGAGGGTGAGTGTTCAATATACAAAGAATATCTGTCTCCTCTGGGATGACGTATTATATTATTTACATTATTCGGACTGTTATCCTCATCTTCATTGCCATATTCACAACGTTTCGGCCGTTATACATTCCGGCCTTTATGTCTATGTCTCTCTATGTATCTGTCTATATCTCTGAGATGAGGTATTATGATTACTTACATTATTCGGACTATTATCCTCATCTTCATTGCCATATTCACAACGTTTCGGCCGTTGTACGCTCCGGCCTTTATGTCTATGTCTCTCTATATATCTGTCTATATCTTTGAGATTAGGCATTATGATTATTTACATTATTCGGACTGTTATCCTCATCTTCATTGCCATATTCACAACGTTTCGGCCGTTATACGTTCCGGCCTTTATGTCTATGTCTCTCTATGTATCTGTCTATATCTCTGAGATGAGGTATTATGATTACTTACATTATTTACATTATTCCTCATCTTCATTGCCATATTCATGACGTTTTGGCCGTTGTACACTCCGGCCTTTATGTCTATACCTCTTTATATATTTGTCCATATCTTTGAGATGAGGTATTATGATTACTTACATTATTCGGGCTATTATTCTCAGATAGATAGATAGATAGATAGATAGATAGATAGAGAGATATTAGTAGTTTGTGTTGGATAGATTCGAAAATTTAAATTTCGACTATTCAGTTGTAACTTCGAATGCAACTAAAACTCGTTTCTTCTGATTTTGCCATCTTTAAATTCACTTCACCAATTTCCCACTTGTAACGTTTATGCTAATTTATTAATCCTTATCTCAAAAGGTTCTGCCTCTACTTCCGGTCTCCGCTTTAATACTTATCACCAATTCAGGATAATTTGAGGATTTTTTAAATGATATTTATTCACTATTTCTAAAAATAGTAACAGCGGAAGTATGAAAAAATAATTCATAAAAATACAGGATGTCCATAAAGTTCGTGTGCACTTTAAAAAATGTACAATTTTATTTCTATTTGCGATAGAAATAATCTGTAAAAAATTTTATAAAGTTTAATGTACCTAGTTTTAAGTATAGCTAAAATAACTAATGTGATTTCAGGCATTACTGTAAATCAGTTGGCAAATGTTTTCCGTGAACTGCAAAATCGTATTACCCTTTGTATTGCTAATGATGAAGGACATGTGGAAACTTAAATACAATCTCAATAAAACCTTTAAAAAATATCGATTTACTTCTTTCTAATCCTTTTTACAAATTATTTCTATCGCAAATACAAATAAAGTTATAAATTTTTTAAAGTGCACTCGAACTTTATGGACACCCTGTATATGTCAACAATTACTGTTTTATTTACTTCTGTAATAATTTTTTTTTCTCTTCAACTTACATTTTGTTTGATTTGTTTTTACTTCTGCTTCACTATACATCATCAACTTCTTATCTTCTTATGTGCCGTGACTTTTTAGGACGTAAGCGATCATGGCTCTCCCCGCTGTCCCTTATAGAGCTCTCAATAAGTTTCGTCCCTCTGCCAACTCTCTAGACCACGGTCTGTCATGAACTTGCGTAAGCCGGACAGGTATGCCACGCGTTGTTTTCCCTTGTCTCTCTTACCCTCTCTTCGACTCGTGAGCATCAAATTCTCCAGGCCCTTCTTCCATCATTATGTATCCATGAAACTTCAGCTGCCTCTTCCTGATGTGAAGTCTAAGCCTCCTCCTTGTTTGCATCCTATACAAGACCTCATCGTTGCTTACATGCTCGGTTCAGGATATCCTCAGCATCATTTTGTTTAACTATATAGTCACTTCGAGTTTCTTCTTCTTTGAGGAGACCGCCCAACATTCGCTTCCATAATGGAGGACATGTGTCACGTAACAGTTCTGTATCCTTTTCTTTGTTACTAAAGAAATCCTCCTGTTTCGGAATACTCTGGCCATCTTCTGGAGTGCGCCATTGGCCATCCCAATGCGTCTACGGATCTCATCAACTTATTTATTAGGTTGGTGCAAAAATAATGACGTAACGATGTCGTTTTTTGACGTTAAAAAATACGCCCCAAAACGACATTATTTTTGCACCAACTTAATAAATCCAGATAAAATCTTTGAACCGTGGTTCTGTTGTGTATAACTTGATGCTTCATGTAAATCTTTGATATGTTTGGCTATATATGTTACGGTTTTTTGGGTATATAGCACATAACTAGTGAGCGAGTCAGAATGACGTATTTCCCTTTATAGTCGATCAACAGAAGGCTGACCAATCAAAAGCCGCCCAACACTGTATTCGTCGTGTATAAAGGCGGCCATCTTGTTTCCTCCTACCGGAAGGACCAAAGGCGACCAGGAGAAGGATGAACTACACTCTGTTGTGATATCCACTGCGAACCTCCACTACGCTTTCCTACTGTCTCCGAAATATTCACTGCCAACCTCTGGATTCTATACTCGAGGACGACCGTCATGAAAATGTCTAACAATATATCCTGAATATTTGATTTTTCATTTTAATAGTTATTAGAAATGCTGTTTACTAATACTTAATACTTATTTTGTATTCAGTTTCTGATATAAATTTGTTATTGGGTTGGCTGGTAGTTTTTTTTTGTTGTTTAGTGGCATATCAACACCTCTAAGTTTCGTCGCTCTTCCACTTCAGGCAGACCACGTTCTGTCATCCACTTGCTTAACCCCGCCAGGTATGTCATGCGTTGCTTTCCCCTGTCTCTATTTCCTTTTATTCGACCTGTGAGCATCAGATTCTCCAGGCCCTCCTTTCTCATTACGTGTCCCAGAAATTTTAGCTGCCTCTTTCTGGTGTTAAGTATAAGCCTCCTCCTTGTTTGCATCCTCTCCAAAACCTCATCGTTGCTTACACGCTCGGTTCAGGATATCATCAGCATCCTTCTGTAGAACCACATCTCCATTGCCTTGAGTCTCTTCTTCATCTTTGAGGAGACTGTCCAACATTCGCTGCTACACAGGAGGACAGATGTCACATAGCAGCTCAGTATTCTTTTCTTTGTTACCAATGAAATCCTCCTGTCTCGTAATACTCTGCCCAGAATGCGTCCTTGGCAATCCCAATACGTCTACGGATCTCATCAACTAAAAGATTATTAGATCCAGATAAAGTTTTTGAATCGTGGTTGTTTCGTGTATAGCTTGATGTTTTATGTAGATCCCTGATATGTTTGGCTATAGTTCATTAATATTTGATTTTGATTCTAATCAGCTATTATAGATGTTGGTTACTAATGCTTAATAAGTCATTTTGTATTCAGTTTCTGATATAAGTTTGTTATTAGGCTGGTTGGTAGTTTTTGTTTAGCGGCATATCAACACTTCTATGGGTTATTTAATGTCGAAATTATTTTTTATTTTCTTTTTGAAATGATAATTGTTTTAGTAATAGAAGTATTAATATTTAAACCCATAGCTGGGTGAGAATAGTTGGATTCATTCCTTTCCCATGGATATTTGTACGTAAGTGAATATGACGAACACAACACGAATTGGAACTCGGCTCACCGATTAACAATTCCGAGTCATTATCCGTTCCATCAACTGCCTATCCACGTTTATAGCTCCTGGTATTCACCAGTGGTCACCCATTTACATAATAACCACACTCGACGTTGCTTAACTTCGGTGATCGTACTGGATATGGTTGTAAGGCCGAGCTGGTTATTAGAATTTACTTTCTTAATTTTAATATGGATATGTATGTTTTGTTTTCCCCTTTAACTTTTATATTTTGGCATATAGTTTGATTTCCTTTAAGAACTTAAGAATATTGTTCAGTTTAGCGCTTCCAACGATTTCTTTTTTTATTGTTTGCTTGATAATATTTTGCCTGAATTTGACAGAGATGTTGGCAACTTATGAGTATATGTTCGACTGTGCGATGTACTTGACATCTGTTGCATGATGGGAATATTTCATACTAACGAAAATCAAACAGGTACAACAAATTAGATATCTGAGAAGCGTATTAAAAGAGAACAGAAAGTGTGACACGGAGAGCTTGCAAATGTATTGGGATAGAGAAAGATGCCTCCCAAATGCTAAGCAAAGGATTAAGATACAGAAAATATATATAGAAAAATAAAAAAGAAAAGAGTAATGAACTTAATATCCAAAGATTTCTTTTTTATTGTTTGCTTGATATTTTGTCTGAATTTTATTACGGTGCTGGCAACTTATGAGTGTATGTTCGACTGTGAGAGTTACTTGACATTATGTTGGATGATGACGAAGGGACATTAGAATAGAGAAAGATGCCTTCCAAAAGTTAAGCAAAGTATTAGATAACTGAAAAAAATCCTTAGAAATGAAGAAAATGCTGGCCAGTGTTAACATAAATGAAGAAGTGACTTAAGGAAAGAGAAATGTGTTTCTGCAGGAGGATACTGAGAATACCATGGACTGAACCTATATTGGCAACAGACTCCCCTATATATGGATAGAAAATGCGTTCGGCGTATATAAATAAAGAAATGCGTGTAAAGCAAGAATGTATCTTCACACTTGACTTATGTATTATTTATTATTTCCAAAGATTTCTTTTGTATTGTTTACTTGATAATATTTTGTCTGAATTTGACAGAGATGATGGCAACTTATGAATGTATGTTCGACTGTGAAGGGTACTTAACATTTGTTGGATACTGACGGACTTTCATTTTTTAGAAGTGTTGTAGCATACCTACGAACGATAATGGGTATGTCACCATTCCCATAAATATACTAATGAACACTGTGAATACTGTACGTGGCCTAGAGTTGGAAATTCGTCTCTAGCTGTGCTGGTCAAACTCTCTGCCTTCGGGCAGAGAGGATCCCAAGACGAAGCTATGTCGAAAGGCAGAGTCTCGTCTCGGGAAACAGATCAGTTTTATACGTGCTGTACGTGGAATTTTGGGCCAGCCAACGGGCTCGGATACCCAAAATTCGGCTGTGTGCCACATCTGACCGCGTGGGACGGTTTGGTAGTTATCCTACGTGGTCTAGAGTTGGATATTCGTCTCCAGCTGTACTGGTCAAACTCTCTGTCTCTGGGCAGAGAGGATACCCAGACGAGACCCGGTTGTAGGGCTGAGTCTCATTTCTGGAAACAGCTAACCGACCCCGTTTTATACGGAGTCTACGGGGAATTTTTGGCCAAGCCTACGGGTTCGGATAGCCCACATTGAATTTGGTCTTGTGCCACATCTGACCGCGTGGGGCGGTTGGTAGATATCCTGCAATTGGGGATTCATTGTGGAATTCACTTGAATCCCTTCCAGCAGTTTATTACTTCTACGCGCCGCTGTCGAATCTTATACGTGTTGTTCTTGTCCTAAGTATTATCGTTCATTATCAACCTTCGTTTGATTATTCTATTACGTAACCATTCTAAGGTTACAACAAAAAGAGTTTATCAGATCAGTATGTCTTCTTCGAATTCTGGATAAAAAAATTCCTTTCCTTTTACTTTTCTGAAACTTTTTGGGTTCACCACTGCTGTGACCTGGTATTGAACTCACAACTCATTGTGTCTAGTTACTGCTTCTAACCAACGAATTATCTACTAGGCCACGTTCCTTTGAGGACTTGGAGAGTTGCGTTAAAGGGAAATAACTGAGATATTCGGAAGAGGCATGGCATGTGGAACTAGAACAATCTACCGCGGTGGACGAAATAAAGGCTTCGGTTCGAAATTCCAATCACCTGAAGAATGCCGGGGCGTACAGCGGCCGAAACGTTGTGAATATAGCAATGAACATGAGGATAACAGTCTGGATAATGCAAATAATGCAAGTAATCATAATACCTCATTTCAGAGATATAGACAAATAATTAGATAGTTTCAAGAAGATAGATTTATTTTAATGTGGTAATGGTATCTTTTTATATTAGCTTGCAAAATATTTGTTCTTTTTGTGTTTAGCCCTTTAGTTTGTTTTTTTTTTTTTTTTTTCGTCATTGGAGTGACGAATATTTTTGTCGAAACTAAGTTTTTCAAAGATGATGGAATTTGAAGTATTAAAACGAATCTCATTTGCAATCTAGATTTCCAAATGATGTCTACACAAACCCCAGATGCTAAAAAACAAAGATGCCCACATGAAACGGTTTCCTACGTCCCACGCTTTTCAAAGAGAAATTTGAATTTGAAAGATAAATCGCCAGTTAGAAAGGAGAGTCTTTATTTCTTCCTTTATATATATATATATATATAGAAGGAAAAGATATAGTGGTTCGAACGAGAGAAAAATGTGTATATTAAAAAGAAGACAGATCCCGCAAACGTTTTTGGTTGTAATATGGATTTAAAAAAAATATATATTATGCTTTATTTTCCATAAATTTAATTCACGAGTTTCTGGTCTCTTGACCGTCATCAAATAAATATTTTCGATATGAGACATTCTTTTATTTTGTGTTAGTAATCCGAATGTCATAAGCGTTGTTCAGGTTAGCAGTGGATATTTTGGTAAAAGTAGCAGAGCGTCGTTCTTCCTTCTGTTCCTCTTCGCCTGACAAGCTGGCACTGGACATTCGGATAGTGTAAACAAAATGGCCTCCTTTATACACGACGGATTGAATATTCTACGTCTTCTGATTGGTTAACCTTCTATTGGTGGACTATAAAGTGAGTCAAGTCATTTAGTTACATATATACACAAAAAACTGTAACAGAAACATCCTTGTCTGACACCCATTTCTATTTTTATCTATTTATTAAATATATTTTCGATCCACATGCAGGCGGTCTTCTACAAATATAAGTTCTAACTGATCTTGTCATTTTACGTAAATAAATCAAGATTAATTAGCAATTAAAACAGTTCTTTGTGCCTTGCTTAATAAATCACTTTTGCATAAATTATAAAACATGATTATAAAACGTTTTAAAGGATGGGAGAATCTAACACTGAAATCTTAGGAACATTGGCCTAGCGAAAGATGCCTTCCAAAAGCTAAGCAAAGTGTTGAAAAAAAAAGAAAAAAGAAAAAATCATTAGAAATAAAGAAAAAAGGCCGCTGGATTGCTATGTTATATCCATCCAGTTATATGACAACGAATGACATACAATCTCCCCAACGGAGGGGGAAACAACTAGAGAAAGTAGTGGTTTTACAGAAAAAATACTGCAAATTTTATTTTTGTTATTGAATTTTTTTTTTATTTACAAAAATATATCGCTCGTAATTCTTTGTTTTATATAAAAATGTATTGCTGTTAAGTTTTAGTTTTTTTTTCACAAAAATATACTGCTAGTATACTTTTGATTGATGCAAATTTGTATTGCTGGTAATTTTTTAGAAGAATATATTGCTAATTTATTTTTTGTTTTATATAAATGTATTGTTGATAGTTTTATTAAAAAATATATTGCTGGTAATATATATATATATATATATATATATATATATATATATATATATATATATATATATATATATATATATTCTTGTATATAAAACATATATATATGTGTATTTCTTGTATATATATATATATATATATATATATATATATATATACATATATAGATATATATTTTTGTATATAAATACATATATATATGTATTTCTTGTATATAATATATATATATATATATATATATATATATATATATATATATATGTGTGTGTGTGTGTGTGTGTGAGTGTGTGTACAAGAAATACCGCTGAACATTTTGTTGTGACGCGTTTGGTCGTTTAGCACTTCATCGGACTATATGCGATGACACATGCGAAATCTGTAATAATAGCCACAAGTAAATAAAAGATTATTTGAGCACAAAAGTATGTTTTTTTTACGAAGCAACACACTGAATACATTAGATGCTCATCGTAATGAGTTTGACCATGATACTGATTTGAAAAAAGTATTGACCAACTCTATGACAACTACAATTGAAAAGGACATAGCTTAACATAAAACTACTAAAAAAAATCTTTATAGGAAACAAAACGAATAAAAATGTAAAACTTGAAAAAGGAATTCCTTCACATCAGCTTATGAATATAAGGAATACATCGGGCGAGAATCTTCAAGGAATTTAAATAAAAGATTATTTGAACACAAAAGGGATCTTATACAAAACAACACACTCAATGCATCAATTGGTCATTTAAAAAAGAAGTACTAAAAGAGAAACAATTCACTATGACTAAAATGTATAGAAAGTGCTTAATCAGATTAGAAAGTGATTAACAATAGATTTACATCCAGGTTAGAAGTAGCTGTAAAAATATCTATATTAAGCTTAGATAAAATCGTTTCAATTGTAGTTGTGATAGAATTAAATAGATTGGTGAGTGCAATAATATATTTTGATACGTTGGGTCTATCAAAATAGTCAAAATAATAATAAGCTTAAATGTAAAATGAGCAATCACGTAATAAATTATCAATTAGAGACTTAATTAATGCAGAACAAAATAACAACCTAAAACTTACAGTAGGAATTTACATTATAATGTGTAAAGATTAACATAAAAATTACACTGATACCTTGAGGAATTTAAATAAAAGATTATATGAACACAAAAGAGATCTTACACGGAACAACACACTCAATGAATTGGTTGTTCATTGTAATAAATCTGAATAATATTTACATTATTAGGAGAATCACATGGGAAATACTTGTATGCTCTTCTAATGTCGTCATTATTTCATATATAATGCTAAGCGGAAACCTCATCAAATGTGTAAAAAAAGAATAGACATTAAAAATATTCTTAATAAAACTAGACATATGATAATGTTGACCAAATTCACTGCGATTAAGCTAAAAAGAATTTATCTAAATTGAATATAAAATTTGTTGTGGCTACAAGAGACTTAATTCAAACCAATATAACTTACTAAAACCAAAAGCAGGAATTTACACCAAATACTGCAATTCACCTCACAAAAATAGAAAACACTTAGAGGAATTTAAATAAAATGTTACATGAACACAAAAGGGATCTTATACAAAACAACACGCTCAATACATTAATTGGTCATCGTAATGAGTCTGACCACAATTTCGATTTTTAAAAAAAGTTATTAAAATAGAAACAATTCACTATGACTAAAATGTATAGAAACTGCTTAATCAGAATAGAAAGTGATTAACAATAGATTTACATCCAGGTTAGAAGTAGCTGTAAAAATATCTATATTAAGCTTAGATAAAATCGTTTCGAATTGGTGGGTGGAATAATATATTTTGATTCGTAGAGTCTATCAGAATGGTCAAAATAATAATAAGCTTAAATGTAAAATGAGCAACCACGTGATAAATAATCATAATTGATCTAGCGAGACAAACTTTCTAATATATTACATCACGTCGAAATACTCCAAATTCACTGAGGAAGATCAAGCAATTAAAGCAGTTTCTACATACTATCGTCTTAGTAAATCGCTTTCTCTCTGAATTAACGTAGCATCTAATTAAATCAAAATTATTGTCAGACTCATTACAGTGAGCATCTAATGCACTGAATGTGTTGTTTTATAAATGATCCTTTTTCTGTTCAAATTATCTTTTATTTAAATTCCTCCAGGTTTCATCTATGTATTATTTGTGGCAGTTATTGCAGGTGATAGATTAAATTCCAAGTTCAGGTTTTTGTTTGTTATTATTTTAGTTTGTATCAATAAAGTCTTTTATTACTTGGGAATTACTTGTAACAAATTACATGATAATCTGAGATAAATTCTTATCAATTGTAGTTGTGAGAGAGTTTGTGGGTGGAACGACATATTTTCATTCGTTGGGTTTATCAGTTATAATAATAATAATAATAATAATAATAATAATAATAATAAAAAGCTAAAATGTAAAATGAGCAACCACGTAATAAATTATAAACAATATATATATATATATATATATATATATATATATATTGTTGGATTGATGTGAGATTGTGAACCTGGGTTTCACACGTTTGCGATCGTCAGGCTTTCTCTGACGATCGCAAAGGCGTGAAACTTAGGGTCATAAACTCACACCAATCCAACTAAATATATTAACGCTATCACTGATATTGAGCGCTTTCCAATAGCGCATATATAATATATTAATAATATATATAATAAATTGTATATATATATATATATATATATATATATATATATATATATACAGTCGTGAGCATAAAGATCAGAACGATGTTAAGAAAAAGTCTAAATGTGAAATAACTTTTTATTTTAAAGCTTCAAAGAAAATATTATGAAGGAAAAATAATGATATAAAGGTAAATTATATAATTCCAAAATATAAAGATCAATAAACTTATTTTGATAAAGTTATAAGAATAATTATATAACACTCGTGAAAATGTTAAGTTTTTCCTATTCGAAATTTCTGATGAATCATATTTCTTCAGTTTATAATTAATTATACACATGCTGAGTTCTACGACAATAAAATAAAAGAGTTGATTAATAGAATAAATATATTTTTATTCGTTGTGTTTTTCAGAATGATCTACATTTTTATTTTTTGAATATTCCACCAGCCATTTTTTTTTTCATTTTGAATATGAAATAATTAGTGTATTGGAGGCGCTTGGGATTATTTTCGATATATCCTCCTCTTTATATAAATCTCGAGAGATACAATTTTTTTTCATCTTTTTCAGATTGATTATATGTAAAAAAAAAAAAAAACTCCTTTGCTTATTGAAATGTATTTTATTCTAAAATGTTAAAACTGATTTTTTTTTTTCGAAAATGTTGGATTTGCTTCTCTTAAAAATATTAGGTTTATTTACTTTGAAAGGTTTTCCCACCTCGGCTATAAAGAGTCGTGTCCTATCGATAACCAACTGCAACCTCTTTCATTACAACCAAGTCTTCTGTTCACCAACAAAAGGCGATTAATGGCATGATTTGAAGACGCAACACTCGAATAAAAGACAAGGTACATTCTTGTAGAGATTCAGATATAAATAGGAGACATCGCATTTAAAAAGAAAAACTGCTGTGGGAACTGAACAAATATCAGGAACACCCGTGAAAATGCTACATTTTTCCTATTTGAAATTTCTGACGAATCATTTCTTCAGATTATAATTGAATAAACACATGACGAGTTTTATGACAATAAAATATCCGTAGAAATTACTCAGTCGAATCGTTAAATATTTGAGCTTAACAAAAAAAAAATTCATCTTCTCTTCTCGGCCTCTTGACTAAGATCAAAGTGTAGTATCTGTTCTTATCAGCTTAATCTTTCTCTCTCTCTCTCTCTCTCTCTCTCTCTCTCTCTCTCTCTCCCCCACTTCAACCTTTATTTCTTTTCTTGCCTTACTTTCTTTTCATTTTCTTGTTCGTTTCGTATGCTTTCTGTAATTCTAATAATCGCTTGTGATGAAGAAAACAGACACTAAGCACAATTGTTATTTAACTCCACGCTGACTATATACCATTCAGAGCTCTCATATATATATATATATATATATATATATATATATATATATATATATATATATATAATGATAAGTACTATCTTTCCTTCTTTCTTTTTTCATCTTCTAGGCCTTTTCACTGATCTTATATATATATATATATATATATATATATATATATATATATATATATATGTGTGTGTGTGTGTGTGTGTGTGTGTGCGTGTGCAGGCGCGTTTGTGTGTTTGTGTATTCAAACATTGTTCAATATAACATACAACGAATGTCTATTATGTTTGATCAGTAGCCGATCTAAACTTCGTATAACTGCTTTAATTTCGGGAGAAAATAAAGACCAAAGACTTTCCAACATTTGGATATTTTTTTTTTTTTTGTTACATAGAAGTTTGCTATGCGACGTTAACGATCGCGGAATAGCAGAAAGCTTAGTTCAAGGAACAGCATAATAAAAAAAATATATCCAAATTTGGACAGGTTTCGTCTTTATTTTTACAAGCCATTATCAAAGATGACAATTTCAATAAATGAAACAACACACGGACGAAACAACAATGATAGTCCGCCCTTGCTGCTGAAAATTTCCAAGTAAAGTCAAACTCGTATATACGAGACATGGAAGCGAAAATCACGTCGCAGCTTGTGACGTCACACACGACATGCCTGTCCGCGTACTCAATTCCGGAAAATCCTTGTTGACATCACAACTATACTTAAACATGAAAACAATAAACAAAAATTAAAAATTCTTGAATCTTTATACGTAAAACAGTTGAAACTTAACCGGAACAAAATAAACTATGAAGTCTCCATAAATACCATTAAATGCCTATAATTTATAACAGAAGCCATTGGTTTATACCAACGGCTTCCCATACTTAAAACTTCTCGCTTTTCACTCTCGAGTGGTCATGTGTGACGTCACGAGCAGCGACGCGATTTTCGCTTCCATGTCTTGTATATACGAGTTTGTCGTTACTTGAAAATTTTCATGCAGCAAGGACGGACTATCATTGTTGTTTCGTCTGTATATTGTTTGATTTATTGAAATTGTCATCTTTGATATTGGCTTGTGTAAGCCGGAACTTAGATTGGATTTAAACATGTATCAATATGGTGATTTCCTTTCGTCTTTCAACGATAATTTGATTAAGCTTATCAGACAATATAAAAGGAACTTACTTAAAATAAATAGACAAAACTCGTCTATATTATTTAATGAAACATGCATTATATATATATATATATATATATATATATATATATATATATATATATATATATAAGGTATCTCAGCAGCAATATTTCATTCAAACATATTTTGTTGAATAATATCGATATGTTCTCTCTGTCCTATTCCATTTGATTAACTTTCAAAAATTTGTGGGGATTTCTTTTGCTTCAGTGTTGATGTCGTTCACGTAGGAAGCGTGAGACATTTTATAGAATTTAGTCACTTCCTCAATAATTCTTTCTCTTTACTTCTTTGGGTCCGTCGCATATATTTTCTTCGTTTTGTCGCCCACAACAATATTTTTCTTTAAGTTTTTTTTTTTTCAGATCACCAATAACCGTTGATAATTTCTTCTGGAATTGTTTTTTTTTTCTTTTCTTTTTCTGAACCTTATCTTATTTCAAATGAGCGTAAGATCTTTCTCAAAATCAGATAATTCTTTTACGACTGGTGGATATTTATCCGTTCTTAGCAGCGACATATTAGTTTTACTGCTGTTTCTTGCATTGCTGTTTAGAGCCATAAAAAGCTTTCTATCTCATTCTACACAAAAAAAGATTCTATTTTGTTTAGCATGATAATCCTGTACTCATGTTTGTTAGGAATCGGGATGTTTTTTAAAGAATAACTGATTTTGAATTCATCAAAATTCATGTCGATGGATTTTATTTTTTATTTTTTTAAGCCGACAAAAGATGTGTTGCAGTTACGCAATACAATTAAAGTGCTCAACTGCTAAAAAGAAGCAAAATATACACCAGGGTAAACAAGCAGTAAAATATTTTTTAAAGATCTTATGTATTAAAAGTGCTCGATATCAAGTTGGAAAACCAGACTTAGAGAGCTCTTTAATATTTTCTACAAAGATATGACTGCTGACCAGAACACTACCGTGGTTTTGACCTTTAGGTATCTTCAGTTGATTTTGATTATTTTTTTTCATGACATTTTTTTTTTTTTAAATAAAAAAAAAATTATTAACGGTATATGTTTTTAAAATAAAATAAATATATAAATGAATAAGAGCACGACGTGAGATGTGCTGGGGTCGAAAGCTGAGGAGGGGGGAATCAAGCCTCTTGGAAATGTATCGGTGGGGATTAAATGATATATATATATATATATATATATATATATATATATATATATATATATATATATTGTTTTTTTGTCCCAATTCAAATGAATACAAAAGGAACATTTTCGTATCTATAAACGGGACATAAATTCCTATCTCTGGTTTCAATTTTTTTTGGGGGTCTGGAGATGTTATTAAAGCTAATATATATATATATATATATATATATATATATATATATATATATATATATAAGAAGAAATAGAGTTTTAAGATCTGCTATATTTATGGGATAAAGTGCTCAATATCAGAGATAGAGCGTGTGTAAATATAAAAGTGAACATTGAAGTCAACACTTAGAGGTGACAGGCTGTTTCATGCTAGACGCAATCGCCAGGCCGCACTGACGATTGCCTCTAGCTTGAAACAGCCTGTAGCCTCTGAGTATTAATTTCAATGTTCACTTTTATATTTATATATATATATATATATATATATATATATATATATGTGTGTGTGTGTGTGTGTGTGTGTGTGTGTGTGTGTGCGTGTGTGTTTGTATATTCAAACATTGTTAAATATAACACCAGAGTAAACAAACAGTAAAACATTATTTAAGATCGTATGGATTAAAAGTGCCCGATATCAATTTGGAAAACCAGACTTGTTCAGGGAATCAATCAAATGGATCTCAAGAACTTAAGTACTTTCGTTGGAAATAGGAACTTATGTAATTGCAGGACAAAAGATAACTGTCCTTTAAATGGATTATGCCGTACGAAACGGGTTGTATACTGAGCGGAAGTGGAAGATGATAACAACAGCACAAAAAAATACATCGGTTGCACAGAGGGCCAGTTCAAAAAGAGACGGTATAATCAAACCTCATCTTTTGGAATCCTGAAACTTATGTGCAACACGAAGCTAGTAAGCTACTATTGAAACTTTAAATTGTTATCATTTACATTATTTATATTCGGTCTATTATCCCCATCTTTGTTGTTGTTATCACTACGTTTAGGCCGCTGTGCCCTCCGGCCTTCCTCGGGTGTATATTGATCAGGGTAACTACAGTGAATTCTGAAATGAATGATTTATTTAGTCCTACGGGGAAATGGCCTAGTGGATACACGCGTTGGTTTGTGCACTTGGTGACACAGAGTTTCAATCCCTCTGTCGGGCAGTATGTACTTGCACTCAATGAAAACAGGCGTGTAATAATTGAATAGTACTAAATAAAAATAAGAACTAGACAGATATCCTTAGTATGTGGAATGAGAGCAGTTTGCACCCGTAGATTGGTTACCCTGAGGAAGGTCGTGGGGGCACAAGGGCCGAAATGTAGTGATAATAATAACAATGATTAGTAGAATAGTCCGAACAGAAATAATGTAAATTAAGATTCCCTGTAAACCCGGCAGATAGTTTTGCGTGAAAATTCTATTAGATTGCTATTTTTGATGACTGCATGAAATGAAATTCAGCAATTTGACACAAGCGTATTCAAATACTTATATCCATATAATTATTTCTCGTCATTGGCTGATTAGAAATGTGTTCAACTTGTCAATGAGTATATATGTTTCTGCCTGAATATCTGCGACGAACAGTTAATATTATTTATTTTATTCAGTCGATGTAACTAGAACGTGCATGACTCTGTCACGAGAATCATCACGGTCCTGCATCAAGGTCGGAAAGTTATTAGGATGGCATACGGTGTCATTGCATAATGTAGGTAGTTGTTGGGCGACAAACACGTCTTAGCAGGAGATCATTCGCAGGTTCTTGTTTTACTGGCCAGCTGTTTCCCGCAGAGCTCATTTTGCGTTCGCGTAAGACTGTAGAAACATCAGGGATGGGTACAAAGAGCTGAAATTTAGTTGGATGCCGTCTCCATGAGATGTTAAGTATGGCTTCCATGCAATGGAGCGTAGGTTCCATCAAGCTACATTCATATTTGTTCAGGAAATAAAGACTATAGTCCGAATATAAATCTTTTAATTAATAATAAATTAAAATCTTAGCAGTTATCATTACTTACATTATTTATATTCGGTCTATTATCCTCATCTTTGTTGTTGCTATCACAACGTTTCGGCCATTTTGCCCTCCAGGTGTATATCAATCTGGGTAACGTATATGTTATCATTATTTAAACTATTTATAATCTGACATTATTTATATTATT
>CAHIKZ030005131.1:890000-1012500 GCA_903632075.3 Acanthosepion pharaonis
CCAGCCTCGCCTTTCCCGACTCGCTTCCAATACCTGGTCACTAAAGCAACTATACCGATCTCCGGTCTGTCTACCCACGCTGTGTTTAGATCTTAGACAGACGGGACCAGCAGGGATCGGGGCCGATACAAGTTGAGTCCGACGGGGTGGTAAAAACACAAATAAAATAAAACTCACGACACCAAACAAAATTGTTGATAAAAAGGGTAACAACCTTTTATATCTTAAAGTCCGTTACATAAAAAACAAAATTGTTCTCATTTCCCGACCCGCTCTGTGGACTATGGCACCAAGCTTCTATCACACAATAGAAAAATGTCGAATTACCTACTTTCTAGAATCATGTATGTATGTCGGAGTGTGGTTCAGTTCGACACTGGGGCTAATTTCTATCGATCGTTCGCAGTTGATCCTTCTCTTCGACTTGAGTTGTATTTCTTCTTCTTCGTCTGCTTGGGCTGGTAGTTTTCCTGTTTCAACTTGGTGGAAGATTTCTTGTTTCAACTTAGCCGCAACTCTCTGTCGTCTGAGGTGGTCTCTTCTCACTGCCGTCCGGGGCTGAACTTTAACTTCTCATCGACTTTCGGCTTGTCTGCATCTCCAATTCTTCTCAGGCTTTCAGGCAATCTTCTTCTTCGTCTACTTGGGCTGGAAGTTCTCCTGTCTTCGACTTGGGCTGGAAGGATTTCTTGTCTGAGGATTCTTCTGCCCGCAAAGGGGCGAGTGAATCGGGCCTGATGGCCGCGTTCAGGCTCTATCCCTGCCCGCGGTCCAACTCTCAACTCCAACTGCAACTCCAACTCTACTGATTTCTGTCGACTGGGGTCCTGCTTTTATTGACGCCGCAACAAACTGGGGTGGGTCTGTCGACGTCAGGGGTTTTCTCGATAATTCCAAAAGTCGCATTATTTTTGATTTCTCCATTATCGCTATTGTTTTCACCCCTACTTCCTCATAGTGCTTTTGGTGGGGAGGCGCATATCCATCTCTCTCGGTCTCTCGTATGTCAGGTGACCGCTTTCGACTAATGAGATTCTGATCGAGCATTTTCTTCTTTTTCTTTCCGCAGCCACGTGACCGTTTTCGGCTAATGGGATTCTGGTTGAGCATTTCTTTCTTTTTCTTTTCTGCAGCCACGTGACCGTTTTCGGCTAATGAGATCCTGATTGGGCGTTTCCTGCAATCAATCAGGGGCGGGCTTATATCGTTCTTGTTCTAAAAAACAAAATCTAATTTTTCCTTTTTTTTTTCGCACGTACGAAAAATGACCATCTTGGCCTTCTCTCACCTGGACTTTGTCAAACAGCCCGCCGCTAATTAGACTTGACTTCAGAAAGGATCTTTTCCGCCTTCTTGGCGCCCTCTGTGAGCCAAAAGCAATTGTCCCTCTTTTTACCTCTTTGTTTTTCCTGATAGTCAAAAATCTTAATTATCTACATTGAAAATGTCTCCACTTTTTATTATTGTGGGGTTCTAATTTTTAACAGGTCAGAGCCTGTATACCGTTCCACCGGTCACTCCCCTCAACCCAAAAAGACACTTTTTCTCTGATTAAGATTGTTTCATTGTTCCCAAAATTTCTCTTTATCCAAATTGATAAGGTGTCTTTCCATGCAAAAGTAGGCTAGGTGCTTTGACCGATATCTGGCTTCCATCAAGCGGCCCGTTTTGATATCATGTCTTTTTTCCCTTTCTTTCTTCTTATGATTTCTAATTCTATTCTTCTAATTGTCTTTAAAAAAATTCGGTCAACATGCTAGCTAAGATATCTTTCTGACTCGTGTTTTTGTTAATGACCGTTTTTTTTTTGTATTTCTCGACTCTCTTTCCCCTTCCCCTTCCTTCTTCCCTTAGGATCGTCCAGGTACAATCTTAGTGAATTATTTTCAACTCAATTATTTTCCGTTTTAAAAAAAATCAACAACCTGTTTAGTAAACCGAGTAAGAAAAAATTAAATCATATTTCTATGAATATTTCTAATAATGCAAGGTGCCACACTATGACAGAGTCAAAAATATTATACACCTTGGCTCGAGGCCACCTAGATTGTGAGGTCCTAGGCTTCAGCCTGAAAATTCTAAGACAGTGTCAAAAATATTATACACCTTGGCAAGACCACGTAGATGATGAGGTCCGAGACTTCAAACTGGTAAGGCCATTCTCACGAGTAGAGGAAAATGGAAGAGTTTTAAATTAAACAATTTGAGTAAAGCCGGGGATGAAGAAGGCTGTTTAATATTACTGAAAAGTTATTTAGAGTCTACAATGCATTATGACATCATATGTCAAAAAGGCCTATGACAGTGTCAAAAATATTATACACCTTGGCTGGAGCCCCATCTAAATCCAGTTAGGCTCTAGGCTTTAGCTTGTTAATCCTATAGATAAATCCGACACTTGGTGTATTTCAAACCGCATTTAAAATGATTGGATTTTTTTTCTTTTTCTCAGCCAGTTATGTACCATGCGTAATACAAGCTTAGGCAATCATGCATCTTTTGATAGATGACAAACGAGGCAGATTTTTTCTTGCAATAGATTGCCATTGCTTTCTGCGGTAGACCAGTTGCATCCGAAGCTATAGAACCTATTTACTCATAGCTGGCGGGAGAAGAAGAGGATTCATACTTTTCGCAAGGGTATTAGCATGTAAGTGAATGTAATGGATTTGACTGGAATTCGAACTCGGCTCTCCGATTCCTCAATTGGAGACTCTATCCATTACTCCACCATGCCTCCCTATCAGTAAAATGAATAAATTCGTTCCTATTGGCAGATTTACCGACACGACATAATTACCTTTATTATAAACGTCTTTCAAACATAAAATATACTTTTTTGAAACATTATTTGAGATAAATTCAGTGAGTTAAATGCCATACTTGATACACACTTGGGCGATCATGTCTTTTTCTATTCATAACTGACGAAGCAGACGGTTTTCCCACAGTAGGCTGCTGCTTCTTTCTGCAGTAGACTGGTCACCAACCAAGGCTATAGGAACCAGTCTGCCTTGCTATTCAATCTTTAACAAAAGTGATGGATTCTATATATTTCCTAAATGTATGAGCTGTTATTCATGACAGTATAATGCACCGGACGGTAAAATTGACTCGTTTAGCCTGAATTAATCTGAATTGAAAAAAAAAAAAGAAAAAATAGTTACTTATGTACTGTTTTAAAACTGTTATAACTTACTTTGTATTGTGCGTATAGATTTTAATTTTTGTACACTTCAACCACTTCACCGTGAATATTCTCTCGAGTAAAGCTTTCAAAATTATAATCGGTGTCCTAATCAAAGAAAAACTCCTGAATAAAGTCTTTGTTTGATATTGACCCGGCCATTTTTGTTTAAAAAAATCGTGAAAAAATTGGGCTTGATCGGTTTTTCCACCTCGTGTAGAATTTAGAAGAATTCAAAATGGCATTGGAAAACGGAAGTTTAACCTTGTTCCAAAGAAGAAGTAGGCGATTACCAGCTTAAAATACCGACAATAACAGTTGACAAGTGTTTATTTCTCAAGGCGACAGAATGAGTATCAAAGGGAGATAATTCGACGGCGACAATTTTCGCCTGCAGTATGGTAAAGGTTAAGCAAGGGTTGATGTTTCTTCATATGTTGAATCATTTATTGAAAGCTTCATGTTTGTTTTTTTTTTGTAATTTAACGAAGAGAATAACAAGAAAAAGTGCATGACGAATACAACGTCAACGGCTTTTCGGTAATATTTTCTAAATACTCAGTAATCTAAAAACATTAAATTATTTTAAGCATTATACTTCGTTGTTTTTGTTTAGCTGCATATCAACCCGTATAGTTATTTAATGCTGAATTCTAAATATAAAAATTTAAACTTTATAATTAATTCAAGTGAATGTCATTATTTCATGATTAAATTATAATTACTCAGCTACATCTTTTTAACCAAATAATCTTAAAAAATCAGAGAGCAAAATCTTGTTTCTCTTTACAAGAAATGTTTTTGTTTTTTTGACAACGTATGCTATGTCTTTGATTGTACTATAAAAAATTATTCTTAGTTATTTTGCTATGAAAAATAGTTAGTAATTTTTACTATAAATATATATTACTAGTAATTTTTATAATAAAAATGTATTTCTGGTCATTTTAATATAAAAATGTTAGATGAACGAGTCTGTGATAAGAGCCTTGGACACGTTCACTTTGGGTGACTTCACTGGGGCCTTCACGAAGGATCTGTAGCGCTACAAAAAAGCCCTTTGAAATCAAAAATTCCTACATTGTAAGATTGGTTTGGTTTGGTTTGGTTGTTTTGATTAGCGGCATATTAACATCTCTATGGGTCATTTAATGCAGAAATCTAGATATGAAAATTCAAACTTCATAATTAATTCACGAGACATTATTTCCTAATTAAATGATAATTAGTCACCTGTATTTTGTTTTTTACAAATAATGATACAGAATCAAAGAAGGTTTAAAAACGGGGCTTCTTTTTAAACATCGTATTTTTTTTTTATTTTAATTATTATTTTTTATTTTTGGCAATGTATGCCATGGCTTCAATTTTACTACAAAAATGTATTGTTGCCAATTTTACTATAAAAATATATTAATTGTCACTTTACTACAAAAATGTATTGTTGCTAATTTTACTATAAAAATGTATTGTCATTTTACTACAAAAATGTATTGTTGCTAATTTTACTATAAAAATATATTAATTGTCAGTTTACTACAAAAATGTATTGTTGCTAATTTTACTATAAAAATATATTAATTGTCAGTTTACTACAAAAATGTATTGTTGCTAATTTTACTATAAAAATGTATTAATTGTCTTTTTACTAGAAAAATGTATTGTTGCTAATTTTACTATAAAAATGTATTGTCATTTTATTATAAAATGTATTGTTGCCAATTTTACTATAAAAATATATTAATTGTCAGTTTACTACAAAAATATATTGTTGCTAATTTTACTATAAAAATATATTAATTGTCATTTTACTACAAAAATATATTGTTGCTAATTTTACTATAAAAATGTATTAATTGTCTTTTTACTAGAAAAATTTTATTTTTGCTAATTTTACTATAAAAATGTATTGTCATTTTATTATAAAATGTATTGTTGCCAATTTTACTATAAAAATATATTAATTGTCAGTTTACTACAAAAATATATTGTTGCTAATTTTACTATAAAAATATATTAATTGTCATTTTACTACAAAAATATATTGTTGCTAATTTTACTATAAAAATGTATTAATTGTCTTTTTACTAGAAAAATTTTATTTTTGCTAATTTTACTATAAAAATGTATTGTCATTTTATTATAAAATGTATTGTTGCCAATTTTACTATAAAAATATATTAATTGTCAGTTTACTACAAAAATGCATTGTTGCTTATTTTACTATAAAATGTATTAATTTTCATTTTAATAGAAAAAAATGTTTTGTTGCCAATTTTATTATAAAAATGTATTAATTGTAATTTTAATACAAAAATGTATTGTTGTTAATTTTACCATAAATATGTATTAATTGTCATTTTAATAAAAAAATATATTGTTGCTAATTTTACTATAAAAATATAATAATTGTCATTTTACTACAAAAATATATTGTTGCTAATTTTACTATAAAAATGTATTAATTGTCATTTTACTACAAAAAATGTATTGTTGCTAATTTTACTATAAAAATGTATTGTCATTTTACTATAAAATGTATTCTTGCTAATTTTACTATAAAAATGTATTAATTGTCATTTTACTACCAAAATATATTGGTGCTAATTTTACTATAAATATGTATTAATTTTCATTTTACTAAAAAATGTTTTGTTGCTAAAAAAATGCATTGTCATTTTACTATCAAATTTACTATAAAATTGTATTGTCATTTTACTATCAAAAATGTAATGTTGCTAATTTTACTATAAAATGTATTAATTGTCATTTTACTTTAAAAATGTAGTGTTGCTAATTTTACTACAAATATGTACTGCTGTTAACTTTTAAAAAAAAACTATATTGCTGGTACATTTACTATAAAAATATATTTTTATGCTAGTTTAGTCTTTTATTTCTGTTTGAGAGTTCACTATTTGCCCATAGCCGGGACCCTAACAGGTGCTATTACACCGAGTCAGGGTGGACCTGCGAAACCCCAGCAATTATGAGGTAGTCCCATGCTCCTGAATACCTTATCGGAAGAAATACCAATGTTTACATTAAATGAATCTCTAAAAAAGGTTGCATTTAAATTAAAATAAAAATCTGATATTCTCCTCTGTATATATTCCATCAGTATATAATCGTATTATTTTTTTCTAAAACAGTTTTCTTTTAACTGGAACTACTTAAGAATAATGGTCCTTTCGTGAAAGCTAGGATAATTATTTGGGGAGGTAATCATATTTGTAGATTAAGATTTCGCTACATATAACATTTATGAGAACTGATAAATATTGATTTGTTCTTAATCATTTTAGGGTAACGGGGACGTTGTGAATATGGCAATAAACATTAGGTAAACAGTCCGAATAATATAAATAATGTAAGTAATCCTAATACCTCATCTCAGAGATATAGACAGATATATAGAGAGACATAGACATAAAGGCCGGGGCGTACAACGGCCGAAACGTTGTGAATATGGCAATGAAGATGAGGATAACAGTCCGAATAATGTAAATAATCTAAGTAATCATAATACCTCATCTCAGAGATATAGACAGATATATAGAGAGACATAGACATAAAGGCCGGAGAGTACAACGGCCGAAACGTTGAGAATATGGCAATGAAAAGAAAGATAACAGTCCGAATAATGTAAATAATATAAATAATCATAATACTCCATTCCAGAGATTAAGGCTGAGTTCTCTTCCAGTTTGTTGATTTCATACCACCTACAATCTTCAAAAATTTAAATTTAACCTCAATCGCCATCATCTGTCTTCCTGAAATCCGTTCTTTTATTGTCCTTTCTCCTCAATAAACTCTTTACATTCTCTTCCATGACCAGAAACAGTACATTTCTTAGTCTATTTCAACACTAAACTTCTAACATCTCTAAATGAACTGAAATGTTATTCACTAATTAAAACTTGACCCTCTTCAAGTCTAGAGTTAGCCATTATCTTTTCCTACATAGGCGTCTTGTTCTTTCTGATGCTTATCAGATATCACAGTAACCCTCTACCGTGAGATGATCTTGGGCCTTGTTTTTGTGGAGCATATGAAAAAGTAAAAAAAAAAAAAATCATGTTGACTTCTGATGCAGAAATTCCTTATATTTTTCATTTCTTCTGTGAAGTCTTAAAAAAGAAAACCTGATCCAGTAGTAACTTCAAATATACACACTGAAACAAAATGAGGCAGTCTACGCCATGACATCGAGAAGAAATGGTCAGCGTACCGGTTAAGAAAAAAAATCTACTGTTGTAATGAGTTTACTTCTGGTGAGTTTGTTCAAAATCTGCGGAGTTATGTCAAGTTAGTAAATAAGTATAGCGATAGACAGAAACAGGTGTACATATATATATATATATATATATATATATATATATATATATATATATATATATAAACAATATATATATATATATATATATATATATATATATATATATATATATATAATATATATATATATATATATATATATATATATATATATATATATATATAAGAAGAAGAAGAAATACGGAAAAATAAACAAAAAATCCTAATATGGAATTATGCTGTTTTAATGTTAATATAATGTCAACGTCGGACGTTTCGGTCTAGTAGACCATCTTCAGGACATATTCATAAAACATTATTAACATTAGACTATATTTAATTCAACATGAAAAGACGATGGACATAAGAGTAAGACTGATCAAAACAGACAACTGAAATTTTTCAAGATCAGCGTTCCGTTTCAATATGATCATGTGATCGGCGTCACGTGGGCGATGTTGTGAAAACGTATTCCTAAAATAGAGTATTTTGAATGAAAAATGAAAAGAATTTTATTTTAATCTAGAACTTATATGTACGTTTGTCGAGCATTAATCTTGCTAAAAAAAAGTGGAAATATTAAAGAAGCCGGGTCTAGTATTCACCGTGCGAAGATTTTAAAATATATTCATAATAAAAATCTTAGACTGATTTATGAGGCAGGCATAATATCTATCTCACGCACTGTCCAAGAACAGTGAAAAAAGACTTGAAAATGAAGTCGTACATGAAACGTTTCAGGCATGTTTTTGCGCTAGGACAGAAAGTTAGATGGTTAGATAGGGCGAAGATCATTGTGAATAAGTTAGAAAATGATCCTGGAATATATATATATATATATATATATATATGTGTATGTGTGTGTGTGTGTGTGTGTGTGCTTATTTCAATCCTTTATGTGCTTGCAATCCTTAACTATGATTAATTAATGATGAACATGTCATTTTCTTTTATGATCGATTTCATCACGATTCTTCTGTTAAGCTTGGAGAGTAATTATACATTCTTATTGCTCACAGTAGATTCAACTAATGTTTTAAGAACCTTGGAGAATTCCAGTAAGATATATTTAATCATTTCTAAGATACAACCGTTCAAAGGTTAATCTAACAATTGAACAATTTTGCTGTTACACTCGGTATATCCTGTTCATATAAATACTGAGAGCTTCAAATTTTGAGTGCTCTTAAAAAGAATTCAGTAATTATTCCGATTTTTATTTTCATCTTTTGGAGAGTATAGAAATTTATGAGGTCACAACTATAGTTCTGAATAATTTATCTCAGCTTAACAAAATCTGATAGCATTACTTCTAAAGTAACCAGAGTATTAATAAATGCAAAACAAAAGTTACCTTGATAAGGTAAAACTTGAAAGTGATATTTACGCTACCATGTGTAATTAATGCCACAAAGAATAGAGAGGTGAAACCTCGAGTAATTTAAATAAAAGATGATATGAACACAAAAGGATTTTTTTACAAAACAACACACTCAATGTTCTCAGCATTGAGTTTAACTATAATTTCGATTTTAAAAATGTTACTTTAATGAAAAAAGCAGTTTCCTAAGAAGAATGTGTATATAAAGTAATTTAATCGCTGGATCATCCACTGTAAATTGGCTTCCAGATTTTTACAACAGCTCACCTTTCTTAGAGGATCTTCTATTAGCACAAAGTGCGAGACTTAATAAGAAATGTAATAAAAAACATAAATTAACTAAATGAAATTGGTTAAATCATATCTACAGATTAAAAAAAAAAAAAAAATTTAAAATTTTTAGCTTTCAATGATTTTCAGCAGTTCCAAACAATACCTACTTATAACCAACGTTTGCGTTTTTAAATCCCCCTCGCCTTCATACGCATATATATTTAAATCATCAAAATCCTTACTTTGGGACGACATGCGTCACACAAAAAGAAACGTTTCTACTTTATCATTAATTTTCATAACATCGTTCTGATATATAGAATTTTATACATTATTTGCATTATACAGACTATTGTCGCCATATTTATTACAACGTTTCTGCCGTTATGCACTCCGGCCTTCTTCAGGTGGTTGGAATGTCGAACTGAACCCTTTATTTCACTCACTGGGGTAGACTGTTCTAGTTCCATGTGCCATGTTTGATGGTTGTCAGTTATCTCCTGTTTATTTCCCTCTGAAAGTTCTCCACTGCCTTAACCGGGTATTGAACTCGCACTCTTTTGGGTTCTGTCACTGGATCTAACGAACGCCTGTGCCATGTGTCCTTGAGGGGTATGAATTTCTGAGTATTATAAACCTAATGTCTTCAGCAACCATTTTTATCAGTGTTCATATTCCAATTTTTGCTGTTATCATTCATGTTTTTACCAGATCTCATATTGCGACTTTGTTGTTATCATTGCTTTTCTCTGGCACTCCTTATTACTGGTTCCCATATTGAATTTATTTCTATGCTTGGTCGGCTCAGGAGATTTTTGTGACCTAGCATATGAATATAGAATTTTATATATCATATTCTTCCATATCATATATATATATATATATATATATATATATATATATATATATATGTAATGAAATGGACATTAATTTTGATATATTTTCTACTTATACATTATTTTTATAGATACAAATATTTAAGTAAATGCTCTGTTCATAATCAACAAGACAAAGTCAAATTACTTTTTCATTTTTTATTTTTTTGTTTATTGCTAATCTGACACTTCCTTTGTAAATAAATGGTATAGCACGTCAGGCTATATGACGGCACCGTGTAGGATACAGGTTCGATTCCAGTCGGAGGACACGTATTTTCTATGAAATTTCTCAGACATTCAAGCCGGTAAATATAGTTAATAATGTTTATTTTAAACGGACCATTTACTTAAATATTAGTATCTATAAAAATCACGTATAAACAATGTATATATATATATATATATATATATATATATATATATATATATATATATATATATTTAAAATGATGGACAAATGGATTTTGCGCCTCAAAACACTTCATCCAGACGGGCTTAACCACAAATGTAACACCATAGATAGAATTAATATATAATCCCATATATCAAATCATACCCACATTTCTCACCCACACATGCTTGCGGAGGTATTGAGGTCTCACATTTATGCATACACCCATATTATATATATACACCCACAAATAATACACACTCCCAAAGTACTAAAAGATAGCATACACTTAACACACACACACACACACACACACACACACACACACACACACACACACACACACATCTCCTTCCCAGCTACCAATAAAACTTTCAAAATGACTAAGAAGGGAATTCAAAATCTCTCCAGCCTCTATCTTAAAAAAAGAATATTCTAAAAGGAGTGAAGAAAATTAATGATAAAAAAAAACATATAAGAAAACTACAGATAAAGTTCATTTTCTTCAGAAAGTCATTCATTCCTCTAGTTCACTGCTAGTAACAAGCAGGTTTTTTTTTCTCCTGATGATGGCCATGCTGGCCGAAACTAGTCAAGGAACCTAATTGAAATAATGAAACAAAAAAAATAATATACCAGACAGTGTGTCAGAAAATTGTTTTTTTTTAAATATTTTTTATTGTTCAAACACACACACACACACATATATTATTATTCTTTTTATTTTCTTTGATTTCTGGCGTTTACACATTTCTTTCCGGGTCCCGCCCAGGGACCTAAGGTTAGAAATGGCGTCATGACACTTTCCACTGACAAAAAAAAAAAAAAAAATTACATAGATAAAGCCCTTCGTAAGGTGTGGGCTGTACTTGTCAGAACAATTTTCTGTATCTCCTTGAGGCATGGACTTCCAGGAATCCCTTCAATTATTATTATTATTATTATTATTATTATTATTTTTATTATTTCCTTTGGTTCCTAGTGTATATTCATTTCTTTTCTGGTCCCGTCTACAGACCTAAATTCAGAAAAGGGAATCATGGCATTTTCCGCTGCCATTTAAAAAAGAAAATAAATGATAGATATTTTACGTAGATAAATCTCTTGTTAAGGTGTCAGCTCTACTCGTAAGAACAATTTTTCTTTGTATTTCTTCAAGGCATGGGCAACCAGGAATAGATTCAATGAGTCTATTGGAATCTTTACCAATCATTCCGAGGGCTCCAACTACAACTGGAATTGTTGACGTTCTCATGTGCCACAGTTTTTAGATTTCGATTTAAATGCTCTTATATTTTAATAGCTTTTTGAAGCAGAGACTGCCATAACAATAAACAGGTACTTTTTTTGTTTGCAGTCTCTAATAACGTTGTCTGGGCGATTAGTTTTGGCTCTTCTGTCTGTGTTTAATAGTATTGATTGTTCTGTATTATTATTCGCACTTAGAGAAGAGTACGATTTAGGAAAAGAGAAAAAAAGGGAAGGCACAATGTCTAACAACGATCGACAATATTTCAACAGTATATCTGTCTAAAAATATACAAAAATTATAAAGGGTGTTTCATTAAGACGGATCAAAGTCAGCAGTAAATAATTCAGTGTTATTGGTGCTATTGGATGATGTTTGGTAACTCATGGCAATTATGTGTGAAAAATATCGCCCAAATGTCCGCCTAGGCTTCGGCGGTACACCTCCACTCGATGGTCAAATTTTTTGATGGCGTCTCTGCATAATTGCTCTTCGATCTCACAAATATGCCGTATTATCGCATCCTTCAGCAGTTGAATTGCTGTTGGCTTGTTGGGATAGACCTTATATTTGAGATGACCCCAAAGCAAGAAATCTAAAGGCGTCAAGTCACACGATCATGATGGACATTTGACTTCGCTGTTTCAACTTTTTGAAATGTTTGGCTTTGTAATTTGTCTATAGTTCTCGCAAACGCAGAGTGAACTGGAAACTAGATTCTTGTATATAAAGTGTGTTTCATTAAGACGGATTATACATAAGGGTGTTTCATTAAGAGGGATCAAAGTCAACAGGAAATAAATCAGTGTTATTGGTGAAAATTAATTTATTTCTTTATTAGATCATGTTATTTAACGCATAACAATTATGTGTGAAAAATAATATCGCCCAAATGTTCACCAATGTTTTGGCGGCACATCTGCATTCGATGGTCAAAATCTTTGATGACGTCTCTACATAGATGCTCCTCGATCTCACCAATATGCCTTATTATTTGATCCTTCAGCTGTTGAATTGTTTTTGGCTTGTTGACATCGACCTTACTTTTCAGATGACCCCCAAAGGAAGAAATCTAAAGGCCTCAAATCGCACGATCGTGGTCGCCAATTGACTTCGCTGTTTCGAGACATGATGCGACCTGGGAACTTCTTAGTGCATTTCTGTTTGAACGTCCATTTTAGTAATTGGCTTCGATAACTTTAATACGTTGTTTGATTGTTAATCTTTCCATGGTGGAAATTGCCAAAGGCTTAACGTGTTAAATCAGAAAGAAAAAAAAGAAAAAAATATCATTAGAAGCTTAAAATTAATTCACTTTTAAAATCGATCCGAGTTATGGGGACACCCTTTACAAAAATGTATGTCTTTCTACAAACGCCACGTATCTTCAGGAAAAAAAACGTTTGCACTTGTAATCAACGCGATAACATGAATGAAATTCAATGAATAATAATAATAATCCATTATTATTATTATTATTATTATTATTATTTCGTATTGCTAAAAAACAGTATTGACTCACATGGACAAAAAAATTGTGAATATATATATATATATATATATATATATATATATGCCTGTGAATGAAAAGATACGAAAGGAAAAACTATTCTTAGCCGACGTGTCCCGTGTGGGACGATATCAATCACATTGCCTGGATAAATTTCCTCAGAGGACAAAATGCGTCCGACTAACAATAGTTTTTTCTTCCTGTCTCCTTTTATTCATTTTGTTCCAATATATATATATATATATATATATATATATATATATATATAGTAATATGGGTGTGCTCGTGCTAATAAAACAGTACTAGATATTATATAACAGTATAAGTATATATTAATAAACATAGATATGACGGACAAGAATTACACGGTCTTAAGAGGAGTAGAATTATGACGGTGTAAATTCTCCTCCGTCAAACAAGTCGAAGATATATAGACCTACTGAGAAATGACCAGATAAAAGCTTTCAAAACTCACGAGCTATACACTGCCACAAACACCAACGCTAAAACGACAACTTCCTCGACGGGACATTTAACTTGAATACTGGTTATTACAGACTATATACCAAAGATCTATATAATCATAGATACGTCAGTGAAGAACCAAAGCAACATCATAAAATTCTAGATAATTTACATAAATCAGTCCATGTTAGATTATCTACTACCTGCACCAATAAAGAAATTTGATGAAAATAATTTAAAATATATTAATTTATAAAAGAATTAGAACAAAGAACCTATAAAGTAAATTTAGAATATTAAATAAAAAAGATATGTAAAATAAGTGGACATCGTAATTTTATATGGTTTTGTTGTAACACGAAGGTTGGTAATGAAAGATAATACTTAGGACAAGAACAACACATATAAGACTCTCCAGCGGTGCGTAGAACAAGTAGTCAACGGCTAGAAGTGAGTCAAGTGAATTCCACAACTGCAGACCAACATACAGTATTTACTACTGTATTTATGTGAATGTGGACATACCCATTATCGTCCGTAGGTATGCTACAACAGGAATATTAGCCGTTTTTTTTTATTAGAAAACATTTGGCATTATTTGACCGAGTAGTGAGTGCATTATATTCCAATTAATAAACAATAATTCCTGGCAAACCATTTCTTTCTGATTTTAAATTAATTTCGATTGCATTGTGATATGTCCCGGAAAGGGATATATTTAATCGAAGTAGCTAAGTGGTTTTGGCTACTATAACCAAGTAGAATACGGTAGCAGTAATCGACTGGTACGCGTCGTAGTCGCAGGTAAGAAGTATAGATCAATGGCGTAGTCCAATGGGCGTCGTTATAGACTTAGCTCTCAGACTAAGGCTCTTGACTCTCCTACACATCCGTCGGTATTTATGACGGACACCAGCCAATCATATTCCAGTGAGGGGGAACACAGGCGTATGCATATTCCATTATATCACATTGTAACCTAGGGAAGGTTACTGAATAGAATAATCATACGAAGGTAGGTAATGAATGATAATACTTAGGGCAAGAACAACACGTATAAGATTCGCCAGCTGCGCGTAGAAGTAGTAGTCAACTGCGAGAATTGAGTCAAGTGAATTCCACACTAAATCTCCAAATACAGGATACCTATAAAATCGCCCCACGCGGCCAGTGGCACAAAGACGAGTTTAATGTGGGGTATCCGAGGCCGTTGGCTCGGCCAAAAATTCCCCTTAGACCGCGTATAACGAGGTCGGGTAGCTGTTTCCCGAGAAGAGACTCTACCCTGATAATTGTGTATTTGGCCAGTAATACCTGTTTTATTCAAGTTTCGTTAAAGATAAGTGATATGGTACTACGATTAAGGCATTGATTTAGTGTCCAGAAAAGAAAATACTTGTACGAAAACAACAAAAATTAAATAAAAAGCTTAATAGAAGTGTCTGGTCAGTTGCCTTTAACGATATAAATATACATATATATATATTAAAACAACTTGGAAAAATCGCTACACAATACAATGTTTATATGCGTCTCCTCAGGTAGGCGATTGTGATTCGTCCTCATCTTACCGGGATATATATATATATATATATATATATATATATATATATATATATATATATATATATATATATAAAATGTATGTATGTATAGCAGCTAATGTTTTGTTAAGAGCAATAGAAAAACTAAATAAAAACATAAAATTTTCCTTGTCTGTTTTTCAACGAAATATATCTATATCTGTCTAGCCACACTGAGGAGCTGTCATAGCGAAACTTATGTTATATATATATTTATATATAAAAATAAAAAATTATATAAGTATGTTACAAAATACTACAAAAATAGCCATTTTGTTTCAAAACAAAATGGCTATTTTTGTATTGACT
The DNA here is from genome assembly GCA_903632075.3 of Acanthosepion pharaonis. Lineage (NCBI taxonomy): Eukaryota > Metazoa > Mollusca > Cephalopoda > Sepiida > Sepiidae > Acanthosepion > Acanthosepion pharaonis. The sequence continues at coordinate 905,547 of CAHIKZ030005131.1, forward strand.
AACTTATTTAAGAATAGTAATTGTTGGTTATTGAAATTCATTCCGTATATAGTAATTGTTATAATTCATTCCGTATATACCAATTATATACTTGTATATATATATATATATATATATATATATATATATATATATATATATATATATATATATAATCAGGAGGTTAGTTGAATACGCGACCTTGGTTTCGACCTTAAGGTCTTAAGCGATATTTTGACCGTAAGGTCGAAATCAAAGTCGTACACTCAAATGTCAACCTCATTTTTAAGTTAAAAGCTCTACATGTTATTTTTACTTTTATTTATTTTTTTTTCACCTGTCTATTGAGCACTTTTTAATACTACTGTTTCCTGGTCTGAGTAAACTCTAACCATATATATATATATATATATATATATATATATATATATATATATATATATATATATATATTCTAAAGAAGTAATGAATTTTACATTTATTTATCCAATGGATTTTATTATTTAAACCCTATTTTACTTGATTCTTATAATTGAATTTACGCTCCACTTTTTTTTTTTTTTTTTATTAAACACTCTATTTTTTCCGTCAGTTCGCATGGATATTCGAGAAAACATTCACCCGGTAGACGACAGTAATTATACTGTTTAAGAAGTCAACGGGGCGTCTACTGAAATATAGGCATCCACTAAAAAAATAACGTATTAGAAATAAAATCTGTAGAATTAATGAATAAAAACATCCATTAATCTTTAGAAATTGCTTTGCTTGCGTTCGGATACGAAACTGAGGAGATATGAATCCGTCGAGAATCTTTGAAATATTTACCTTCATATATATATATATATATATATATATATATATATATATATATTTAATGAAAAACAGACACTTTAAGGTACCATTACAATAATTTATTTCACCAAAATCCTTGGATTTACCAATTCGGTTTACCAAGCTCTTCATAACTTAACTATATATATATATATATTAAGAAATGGACAAGGTCCGACAATTTATTTATTAAAGACATCTATAAATAACAACGTTAAACATAAAAATGTCTTTAATAAATATATATATCTATATCTATATATATATATATATATATATATATATATATATATATATATATAATGTCGGGTCGCTCAACTTGCAGTAGAACAAATCGGTACCCGAGGAAAGATGGGGAATAAAAAAAAAGAAAGAACCAAGAACATTAAAACCAGACGAAAACAATCGTCCAGTGTTTAAGCTCCAAGTCCAAAGAAAAAAAAAATCCAAAACGAGTAAAAAGACTAGTATGGAAAGTGTTTAATACACGAAGTAGAGCAAAACTTAAGATAATCCTAAGGAGCCAGGCAAACCTACCAAGGTTTCACCTAAAGGCATCTTCAGGGTAATGCTGGCTGAAAAGGAAGATCATAAATATAAGGAAAGAAACCAGACAACAGAGTGTCTTTTTTTTTTTGTCATTTTTGGTTTTAGCTATAAATTCTGTTCCATAATCTTCCTTTTCAGCCTGGCTCCTTAGGATTATTTTTACACACACACACACACACACACACACACACACACACACACACACACATATATATATATATATATATATATATATATATATATATATATATAGATGACTCACTCCATAATTGATTGTTTATAAGACGGATCTGACAAAAGCAATTTTTCTCGAATATTAATGCCAACAGACGAAAAAATATATGCTGTTTAGTAAAAAAAATGAAGCGTCTACTTTTCTTGAATAGTTAAGCCGGTAAATGAAACTAAAAGATATAAAAGATATAGTGTTTCCTGAAAATTGGCTATACATTAAAAACAGCGTTTAAATATATATATATATATATATATATATATATATATATATATATATACATATATATATATATATATATATATATATATATATATATATATATAAACAAAAGTAATAATTCGTGCCTGATGAGCTCGTAGAACAACGAAAATTTAAGTTGCACCTCGAACGTAGATATATATATATTTATTAATATATCCTTCTTAGCTCTGTCTAAACACATGGAACACTGTTTTGTTTACACCTTAAATTAAATTGATCAAATATTTACTTTCTTACCTGTGTATGCACGCTAACACACGTATATAGGGTTGTTAATATATAGTTATTTGATTTATCCACATTAATATATATATATATATATATATATATATATATATATATATATATATATATATGTGTTGAGTTGATGTGAATTTATAATTTGGGTCACAAACTTCTATCAACCCAACTAAATATGTCAGCTCTATCACTGATATTGATATTGATATTTAAATAATATATATATATAAATTTGTGTATATATATATATATATATACATACAATTTTATATATATATTATTTAAAATATATATATATATATATATATATATATATATATATATATATATAGAGAGAGAGAGAGAGAGAGAGAGAGTTTTTAAGGTGTGCTATATTTATGGGATAAAATGCTCAATAGAGATAGAGCCGATGAAAATAAAACTATAAAAGTGAACATAGAAGTCAACACTCACAGGCGATAATCTGTTTCATGCTAGACGCAATCTTCAGGTCGCCTGACGATTGCATCTATCATGAAACAGCCGGTCCCTCTGAGTGTTGACTTCAATGTTCCCTTTTTTATATATATATATATATATATATATATATATATATATATATATATATAAAACACAAGCGTATTGGTATATTCTGATGTATACATACAACTTTTATATGTCAGTACACGGGGCACACACACACACACACATATATATGTATGTGTGCGTATGTGCTTGTCTACATGTGTGCGTGTGTGTGTATGACTTTTTTCTGTATATAAACATATCTTTACGTTCATGCATATATTTGTACTAGTACACACACACATACATGCACACAGACACACACAAACACACAGACGCGCACGCACACACACAGATATATATATATATATATATATATATATATATATATATATATATATATATAAAGTGGTATAAATAATGATATCGAAGAAAGTCGAGGGCAGGCTGGTGGGTTGTAGGGAGCAGAAAAAAATAAGTAAATAGAAAGGATTTTTTTTCCATTTCACACGGCCGTCAGTAAAATGTGGGCCTCTCAGCACATCCGCCGTTCCTACTTCACCACCCACCCGTTCACACCCCCATTCACATCCACCCCCTCAGCCGGCTTCCTCACCCCTCAACCAGCCGCCCCTCGCAGCCTGGCAGGCGGCGCTGTAAGTGGCCTTCGACAATGACTCTTTTCATTGCTGCTGCTTGTCTGGCTTTTTCGTGATGTCACTGAGTGACGAAATTGTGGCACTTTGGACCAAGTATCAAGCCGTAGGGGACCACCTTCTCTTACCCGTCAAACCACGCCCGACGCCCTCGACACCCAACACTCGCAAGATGCTTGTTTATTCACTAAAAGGGCTGTTGAGGTACAGGAGCCGGACCTTTCAGCGTATGGCCCCAGTGTGGCGCCTTGGCTGACACCAGCCGGACAAATAAGAGCAAGACGAAAATGAGGTGAAGACACCAAAGAAATGTCTTGTTCTACCATGTTGGAAATTAATAGAAGAACCGATTATGGTGAATCAGTTTCATAATGCTCCTTGTGTCGTTTTCTCGTAATTTAACGTTTCTTCCGTGAATTTCTGAGAACACGGAAATTTTAGAATTTGCAACGGGAAATCCATATGAAATCGTTTGAAATCTGACCGTTTCGATTCACATCGCAATATGGGCTTTGGGAAAAAGGAAAATTCACCTCTTTTTCCCCATCTATGGATCAAATAGTAGGATACACTGAGCACTCTAACCTTGGTTGGCAACCAGTCTAGGAGAAGCACAACTCTTAATTCAAAGATCTAATATCAGTAAGATATGTATTTTAACTAAGCCAGCCAGAAGAACCGTAGGTGGTCCTGATGGCATTATTTGCGGCTCTCCCAGAGGTAGGTTTCGCCATATTGGCTCAGCCGTAATATAAACAAGGTGGATTACGTGTGCAGGGGAATTTGGTAGACGTGTGGTATCGCAATTTACTATAGTATGAATACATTTTTTCTTCACTTGGGAATGGTTAACACAGCTAGGAAAACTGAACTCTATAAACTTGGTTGGCAAACAGTTTATGAGAAATCAGCAATTCAAAAATGTCACCTGGGTACCAGTCTACTCTTCTTTGTAACAAAAATAATGGCAATTTACAGATATTAAAGAAAAAGAAGCCATGAAGAACCATGACAGCCTCTGTCCTGAAGCGATATGTCATTTAAGAAGTACAATTTTTGGAGAGCTATTTTAAGCCTGTTACATCTACAGTTCAAATTATATAGTGTGTGACAGAAATAACTCCCACATATATCATATATCTAGATGACGACAGTATAACTACATTTTTGCTTTTTATGAAAGATCCACAGTTTTGTCTTTCTTCAGAACCCAACAGTAATCTGATATTATTTTTTTTTTATCCCATCTCTCTTGATATCTGTCCGCCATGACTTTTATATCCTGATGAAAACATTCTCTCTTTCATCACTTATATCGCCACAGTTTACTATGCAGGAAATGAAGTTTGAGACTCAGGTTAGCAGCAAGTTTTCGGTAGTTTGCTAACATCCTGTCGTCTTGTTCCCTATAGTCGTCTGTCTTGCGATAATCAAGAAAGATTTTTTTTTTTTTTTACAAGAGAAACAAATAAAATCCAGACATTTGATCCAGTTACATTCATAGACTTGACGAAAATGTCATCCTTGATGAGTTTCCGAATGACAGGTTTATCACAAAAAAATAAAAAAAATAAAATAAAATAAAAATTCAAAACCTTGAAACGGAGCTGCCCGGGTAACGATTTTACATTATTCGCAAGGACAAATAATGGCGATTTACAGATATTATAAAACATGAAACTCTGGAGAAACATGCGAGTCTATGTACTTAAGGGATATGTTATTTAAGAAGAAGGATTATTTACAGAGATTTTTAACCTGCTACATCTACAGTTCGAATGATAGAGGGTGTGGCAGAAATACCTCACAGAAATATCTCACAGAAATATATATATATATATATATATATATATATATATATATATATATATAATATAAAAAGAAAAAAGAAAAACAAACAAAATCTTAATATGCAATTATGCTGTATTAATGTTAATATAAAGTCAACGTTGGACATTTCGGTCTATTTTGGACCATCATCAGGACATATTCATAAAACATAAAAAAAACATATAAAATTCATCATGAAAAGACGATGGACATAAAAGCACAATGTATAAAAACAGATCTTTGAAATCTTTTGATATATATATAAGATCATCGTTCCGTTTAAAATGTTCTAATGTTGATCATATTTTGCGTGAATATGTCCTGATGATGGTCTAAAAAAAAAAAAACTTTATATTAACATTAATGCAGCATAATTGCATATTAAGATTTTTGTTTGTTTTTCTGTATATTTTTATTCATATGTTGGATCTATATCCATATATATATATATATATATATATATATATATATATATATATATATATATATATATATATATTGAACAATAAAAAATATTAAAAATTAAGATCTTGAGACACACTGGGTTTGTAGATTAATATTCTTTCCTTTTCATTATTTTTATTTAATTTAGATTCCTCGACTAGTTCCGGGCAACATCGCCATCATCAAGAGAAAAAAAATTCTGCTTGCTGGTAGCAGTAAACTACAGAAATGAATGTCTTGAAGGAGAAAATGAATTTTTGTCTGTAGTTTTCATTTGTTTTTTTTTTGTTTTTTTTATCTTTTTAACATGAATTTTTTAACATTTCTTGTGTTGGTCAAACAGTCTCTTTTAAGTTGTTATTTGATATATATATATATATATAAATATATATATATATATATAGCAAACTCAGTAACCTAATAGACATAATATTGCAACCATATACTAAACAAATTAAAAGCCACATCAGAGACGATATCCATTTCCTTAGCTGCATACCACAAAAGGTAGATCCGGGAACGCTTATGGCAACTTTTGACATCAGTAGCCTATACAGTAATATACCCTATGAACTAGGGAAAAAAGCGATCTCATTCTGGATTGAAAAACATCCAGAAATACTACATCCGAGATTCACTAAAGAGTTCATTATCGATAGTATAGACCTAATTCTAAACAATAACATCTTTGAATTTGACAACAAAAACTATATCCAAACCCTAGGTACTGCGATGGGAACAAAAATGGCACCAACATATGCCACCCTAACATTAGCTTACCTAGAAGAAAACCTCTATGAAAAGATAGAACAAATATATGGGACAAATATAAAGACCCAATTCACTAAATCTTGGAAAAGATATCTAGATGATTGCTTCATCTTTGGAAATCATCATGGGGTGATATTAACCAATTCCATACACTACTTCAAAACTTACACCCAAAAATCAAATTCACGCAAGAATATAATTTTAACGAATTACCATTTTTAGATATACTCATTAGAAAAAAAAACAACCACATAATCACAGATATCTACCACAAACCCACAGACACCCAACAATACGTTCATTTCAAGAGCCATCACCCAAAAAGCTGCCTAAAATCCATCCCCTATTCCTAGCACGTAGAATTTGTACAATAGTGACTGATAAACATCTCCGAAAAAATCCGCTTAGAAGAACTACATAAAACTCTCAAGAAACGAGGCTACCCCACAACACTAATAAACAAAGGTATTGAACTCATGAAAAAAATTCCTCTAGACCAACTTAGAAATAAAAAGAAACGTAACGTCGAACAAACTCTAGCATATGTCTCAACGTACAACAAAAACAACCCAGAAATATTCCCAGAAATCACAAAAAATCTAGATTTACTTAGCAAGAATAATAAACTGAATAATATACTAAAAACAACCAAAATAATTAAGAGCAAACGCCAATCTAGAAACCTAAAACACATATTAACCTCATCTAAATTTAGTCAACACAAAATACAGGGGAGTCACAAAATGCAACAAAAAAGATGTGGAGTTTGTGACATCATTATAGAAGGAAACTCCTACACTTTTGAAAACCCCAAAAAAAACATTCACAATAAACAAAAACTTAAACTGCAACTCCAAAATGTAGTTTATGCACTTAAATGCACAAAATGTAAGAAGTCATATATAGGCATCAGCCAACAACTGAACAACAGGGTCTCCCTACACAAAAGCAATATAAAATTGACAGACAACAGAAAACTTTTTGTATCACAACACATTTTCAAAATGTAACCAGGGTAAGTTTAATATCATGCCGATATATCAAACAGACAATTACTCGTATCTACAAATACAGGAAAAAAACTTTATAGACAAATTCAAACCCGAACTGAATAGATCGTAACCCCCCCAACAAAAAAAAAAACATGCACACAGGGTGACCAAATACAATGATCGCTCACATACATGGACGCACACTCATATACGGGAGACACGAGGAGAGATATATATATGTGTATGTACACATACATACATTTATGTATGTATATGCGGATGTTGACAACTTAAGAAGTACGTGTGTGTGTGTGTGTGCGTGTGTATGTATGTGTGTGTGTGTATGTGTGTGTACTGGTTCCATGTAGCTTGGGAAATATGTGTGTATATGTGTGTGTGTACTGACTACTTGTGGTGGGATAGTGCGTATGTGTGTGTATGCGTGTATAAGTACAAATAAGTTTACGAATTCCTCGTAGTAAGGAAATATACGCACGCATATATACACGCATGCTGACAGGAACACGCCAAAATAGAAACAGATCCAAGAGCACATAGAGGTCACTAAAACATTAAAAGATTAAATGCCGATAACTACTCGCTGGACAAACCTTAATTGTTTTATGACCCTTCACGCAGAACTCTTCATTGACAATTCTAGAAAGAAAATTCGGATTGCCAACACACAAACAGAATGTCTCATATCGAGAATATTCCACATTGAACATGAAGAAAAATTAATTATTTTTAATAATATGTAAAAATCTCCACTTTCACCTGAAGACGGTTGCGAGACCAGACCAGAAACACGTGTCGTGAAATTATGTAAAACAAAGTATAATATTTTTTCTCAATAAATCCACATTACAACCAAAAACGTTTGCGGCACCCATCTTCTTTTTAATATATATATATATATATACATATGTAGGTATGTATATTATAAAATAGTTATTGGTCAGAGTAGAATTAGATAATAAAATTTAAAAAGTGATCAAAACACGTATAAAGAAAAAAAGAAAAGAAAAATAGCATGTAGACAATTTAAAATAACTATTTAAAAATTAGGTGATCAGCTGATCACGCTACCTTGGTTTACAACTTTAGGTATCTTCAGGTGATTGAGGCTAAATAATTTTCTAACATTTTATTATTTAAAAATAAATAAACGCACAAAGCAAGGTTATAGAAATTGTATCGGAGGTGGATGGGTATATGAAATGTACATATTTTCATTCAAGTTCCTGCGATCTCAAAAAGAAATTTTTAGTGTGTATGCATTGTGTCACTATTTCTTATCACTCATTCAGAAGGTTTTTCTGGATTTGGAAATGTTATTATGTTTAACTTTTCTTCCTGGCAAAGATTGTATATATCACTATTATTTTTGTAAGAGCTTTTTAAAAAAATTCCTAGTTTAAAATCGGATCTTCGTTATATTTTTTTTCTTTTAATTTCCACACATAGTTTGCTCGTCTGGTAGAATTCTTAAAGTTTTCTTGATTCAATAATGACTTGTCATTATGCCATATCTTCTTGAAGCTTCAAAAAGTTATGGCATAAATAATAGAGCTTTAGGAAAATTATTAGGTTGGTGCAAAAATAATGTCGTTTTCTCACATATGTTACATTTATATATGATTTCTGAATTAATTCATTGATATATATAGCCATGTTATATATCATTTTGAAGCGCGTTTTTCGCTCTATCGAATCGTGTTATTCGTTACCGTTCTCAATCTCTTCATTCATTTTTTGCAGGCTTTTCGACAGCATGGACAAAATTCAAATCCGCACGATTTTCTTGCTCCAGTTCAAACTAGGCCGAAAAGCTGCCAAGACAGCTCGTGATATCAATGATGCTTTTGGCCCAGGAACCACTAACGAACGTGTGGCACCACGGTGGTTCAAGAAATTTCGCAATGGTGACGAGAGCCTCGAAGATGAAGACGGTCGCGGCCGGCCGACTGCGGTTGATAACGAACATTTGAAAGCCTTAATTGAAGCCGATCCTCGCAAAGCCACACGAGAAGTTGCTGTTGAACTCGAGGTCGACCACTCAACAGTCGTTCGCCATTTAAAGCAAATAGGGTAGTCAAAAAAGTTGGATAAATGGGTGCCGCATGAATTGAACGATAATCAAAAAAATCGTCGTTTTGAGGTGTCTTCTACGCCCCTTCTGCACAACAAAAACGACCCATTTCTCGAGCGGATTGTGACGTGTGATGAGAAGTGGATCCTCTACGACAACCGGCGACGTTCGGCACAGTGGTTGGATGCCGGAGAAGCTCCACAACACTTTCCGAAGCCGAAATTGCACCAAAAAAAGGTTGTGGTAGCTGTTTGGTGGTCTGCGGCCGGTCTCATCCATCACAGTTTCTTGAATCCGGGCGAAACGATTACGGCGGAGAAGTACTGCCGACAAATTGACGAAATGCACCAGAAGCTCCAACGTATGTGCCCGAGATTGGTCAATATGAAGGGACCAATTCTCCTCCATGACAACGCTCGCCCGCATGTTGCTCAACTGACCCTGCAGAAGCTGAACGAATTGGGCTACGAGACTCTGCCTCATCCGCCATATTCACCCGACCTCTCGCCCACCGATTATCACTTTTTCAAGCATCTCGACAACTTCCTGCGCGAAAAATGCTTCAAAAGCCGAGATGATGCCGAATCGGCCTTCAATGACTTCATCGCTTCCAGAACTCCGGATTTCTATGCTAATGGGATAAATAAACTTGTTTCTCGTTGGCAAAAATGTGTCGATTCTAATGGTTCTTATTTCGATTAATAAAGTTTATTATGAAAGGAGTTATGATCTTTTGAAGTTGAACGTCAAAAAAAGACATTATTTTTGCACAACCTAATATTTTGTCCGAATTACATGAAGAAACCGAAAGCATGAAACCAAGGTAGCGTGATCGGCTGATCTCCTAATATATATATATATATATATATATATATATATATATATATATATATAAATGTGTGTGTGTGTGTGAATATATAGAAAAGTAAGAAAAGAACCACTAGGATAATAATACAAAGTTATTTAGTATTTTTGTTTTTATTTTAAAAAAAAACAGTGCTCGATACACAAGTAGAACATATATTACAATGTTTTTTTTGTTTTTTTTCTAAATATGTTTCCATCGCTACATAAGTTTCAAAAACAGAAGCCAAAATAATAACTAATTTTGAAATTTACGGAGACTTATAAGCATATATATCCGTAATATTAATTTCTATAAATAAACACACAGTGACAGAGAGAACTCGATTCGATTTACCGAAGAGTCTTGCATTATCAGCCGTATAGTCACTGTTTACAAATCCACACTTCCTCCCCAGAGAGCTCGACTGAAATAATTTTTTCAGGAGCATATATATTGTCATCCACAGACAGTTTCGCAGCTCATCAGTGTGGCTAGACGTCCGGTTGCCTCTAGCTAGGATCGAAACCCAACTCGATTGACATTACATTTGAATAGTTGGAGATTAAAGCCATCAGGGAAACAGGAAAAGGGGAGGGAGTTCCACAGGCGAGAGGTGCGAGATATGAAGCTATTGGAGTAGAAGAGGCGACTACATTTAACAGTTTCAGCAGTGAAAGGGTGAAAGCGGGATGCCAGCCCCGTAGGGCGCTTGAAATCATGAAGTCTGGGAACCAGCCAAAGCAGCTCATCGGAGCAATTACCATGAAAGTATTTGTAAAAAAGACAGAGAGAGAGAGAGAAAAGAGAGGGAAATAGAAAGAGAGAGAGAGAAAGAGGGAGAGAGAAAGAGGGAGAGAGAAAGAGAGGGAGAGAGAGAGAGAAAGATAGTGGGAGGGAGAGGGAGAGAGAGAAAGAGAGAGGGGGAGAGAGAAAGAGAAAGAGAGAGGGAGAGAGAGAGGGGAGAGAGAGAAAGAGAGAGAGAAAGAGGGAGAGAGAGAGATAGAGAAAGAGAGAGAGAGAGAGGGGGGGAGAGCAAGGATGCAAGGACTTACCGAATCTGAGAAAATATGCGAAAAAGAAAACATTATTACCAAGAAAGAACAATAAAAGAAAACAATTTAGAAGACAGAAGATAAAGGTTAATATGGTATTTCAATTTTTGAAGATCAAAGTTGACTAGAAAGCCTTGCTGCATTTCACTGTGGCATACGTGGGAGGTATTTCTGCCGCACCCTGTATTTTACGGAAAATAAGGAAAGATAGGATCTTAAAACTTGTTCACTGTACGACAAAAGACAGGAAAATGTGGGGAGTCACATCCTGAAAGCAATTGGCTTTTAAACGAAAATATGTATATACCAATAGTGATTTTTAACCCGTGTGCCGTGAATGCGAAAACTTTTAAAAGTCATTAATTAAATTATTTTCGAAAGAAGCTAGAAGCACAATAATTGTACATCTAAAAATTAGAACGCCTTGAAATTGATTATGCGAGTAAAACATTGCTATAGTAATTAATATACGCGGTGGGGCAAAAATATCTCCGACATATACCAAGAAATGCCGTAATTCTCCATGTATAATACGCATTTTATTTCTAAAAAAATAATAAGCAAAATTAGGGGTGCGTATTATGCACAGCTAAAAGAATATCTTTAAAAAAATGCCGTTTCATAGGTCTATTTCAGTTGCGAAATGACTACTCACCACAAACATACGACAATTTGACACGAATATTCGGCGAATTCGACCCCATAAGGATGTCAAATAAAATCATATGTACGTAACAATACTTACAAATGTAAAATAAAATCATAAAATTAAATTAGAATAATTAAATTTTATGTTTAAACCAGTTCTTTAATAAGAGTAGGAAAAGCTGGCCGTTATGAAATTGGAAAGCTACAATTTATAGGGTTTGATTACTAAGCAAGCGATGAGTATTATGCATGAGTAGAAGCATTTTTTCACACTTTCAGCACAATTTTAAGGGTGCGTATTATACATGAAGGTGTATTATACATGGGGAATTACGATACTTATTTTTTCTGGGAATGAGTCTGATAGACTTTTTCCACATATGACTTGTATAAATGTTTTAGAAGCTAATTATTATTCTATGTTTATGACCATTTTTTTTAAATAATAAGAGGAAATGCTGGCCATAATGAAATAGAAGAGGTACAATTTATAGGGTTTGATTACCAAATAAGGGGTGCGTATTATGCATAAATAGAAGCGTTTTCCCAAACTTTCAGCACAATTTTAGGGGTGCGTATTATAGATGAAGGAGTATTACACGTGGGGAATTACAGTACTTCCCATATAACGGTAAGACATTAGTGGCAATAGTTCCTTCATCAAGCTCATGCCTTACCATTATGTGGCAGGTATTTCTGCGAGGTATATGTGGGAGGTAATTTTGCCGAACCCCGTATAAAATGGGTAGAGTATGCGAAAAGAGGTCGCGCGACATGTCGATAGATAGCACCATTTGACAAGGACATGGCGATAAACACCGATGTATTTCGATATCATGCGAAGTTGATTTCAGGAAGGGTTCATCAAATGCCACAACGTGGGCGTATTAAATTGCACCCGAAGATGTAGTGAGGACGTCTGGCTCGTACTGAACGTATTTCTATTTTATTTTTTATTCCACAGCGTTCAACTAAAATGGATAAGTTTTTAATTAAGAAACAGAGAAAATAATTCTCGTGCGCCAAATAATGCTTCTGCAAGCAAATTTTATAACAATTATTCGTCAATATGTTTGTCTTTTTGCTATCTCTTCTAATTGATCTTCTGACAACCGTTTACGCAAGCTGGTAAGGTATGTTATTCGCCGCTTTCCTCTGTCCCTCTTGCCTTCGATACGTCCTGTGAGTGTCAGATTCGCCAAATCATATTTCCTCGTAATATGTCCAAGAATTTTCAACTGTGTCTTCTGAATTCTAAGAATAAGCGTACTTTTTTGTTTCCATTTTTCTTAAAACGTTCTCGTTATACACATGCTCCGTCCATAGTATTCTCAACATCCTTCTGTAGAACCGCATCTCTTTGACTCAAGACTGTGACAAAAATAGTCCAGCATTCGCTATTATATATGAGGTTTGATATAACACAATTTATCTATAAGGAAAAATAAAATAAAATAAGCTTTTCTTCATCGAATGGTTATAGGAGTCCACTAAAAAAAATAAGAGTAAAAACGGTCCATGGGTAAAAATAAGTTGAGAATCATCGATATAGTCTTACCCTTATCTGGGAGGTATATGTGGGATATAATTTGCTGTACCCTTTATAAAGAGGGTGTGGGTATACCAAATGAGGTCCAATGATTTGACAAGGACTTTTGGATTAACACCAATATATGTCGAAATCTTCCAAAGTTGATTCGGGAATTACTCAGCAATCCCTCACCTGGTGTATGTGAACTCTGCCCGAAGTGTTCAGGATTTGTAATTTGTAATGAATTTATTTTATATCGTTCAATTAAAATGAACAAGTTTTTAATTAGGAAACAAAACTTAGAAGACGACACTGGTGCGTCGAATACTGTCGCATCCAGGAGCATCTGCAAGCAAATTTAAAACAATTATTCGTCAATATAATGAACATCAAAATTATTTATCAGTTGGTTTGATGTACAGTGAAGAAAAACAACATCTCACATGCGTAATTTGTAACAAAACATTAACAATAACAACAAAAGAAGAAGAAAAAAAAGCTATGGTTCCTAGCAAATTAAAGAGAGATTTACAATCCAGACATTCCACTTTATCTGAAAAGTCGGCGAAATATTTCAAACGACCCAATAATGAAAAACATGCACAAATATAGACTGCATATGCAACGATATCAGATAATGAACAAGAAGGTCTTTGCGCAGTTTGCAGAAATCGAAAAAAAACTTATATAATTGCAGAATCCATTATTTTACTGGCCTGCTGTGTTTGTAGAAGTATATCAAAATGAAATTTTAAAAAAAATCCCGCTCCAGTATAATACGATTTTTCGGTGTATTAAATCAACTTTGGAAGATTTCGACATATATTGGTGTTAATCCAAAAGTCCTTGTCAAATCGTGTGACCTCATCTGGCATACACCCACCCACTTTATAAAGGGTACGGCAAAATTACATCCCACATATACCTCCCAGATAATGCTAAGACTATATCGATGATTCTCAACTTATTTTTACCCATGGACCGTTTTTACTCTTAATTTTTTTAGTGGACCCCTATAACCATTCGATGAAGAAAAGCTTATTTTATTTTTTTTTCCTTATAGATAAATTGTGTTATATCAAACCACTATGAAAAATATCGTGAACTTCAAGTTAAACCTCACCTCAATGAAGTAAACATGTTTGCAATTCAATTGGATGAATCAACTGATATCATTGGTAAAACTCAAAATTTAACATTCATTATAAACGTGATATCTACCCTCCTGTATGGCAGTGAGTGCTGGGCAATCTCCTCAAAGATGAATGAGAGACTTGAAGGAACATAAATGTGGCTCTACCGAAAGATACTGAGGATACCATGGACTGAACATGTGAGCAAAGATGAGGATTTGGAGAGAATGGAAACAAAGTGGAAACATAATTAACATGAAAAAGAGACAGTTGACATCTCAGGGACACATAATGAGGAAGGAGAGCGTGGAAAATCTGATACTCACAAGACGGACAGAGTCAAAAGGGACAGAGGAAAGTAACTCGTGATATACTTGATAGGTTTAAGGAAGTGGATAGCGGTTCAGGGTTTGGGAGAAATAACAAGACACAAGTTATTAAGAGCTACAAAGGACAGAAGATGTTGGGAGGGGGCATGATCGTCTACGTCCTGGAGTGATAAAAAGCATATAAAAGAAGAAGAAATTTCAATATTAGGCGACACTACCCCCCCGCAAAATATGTCCATTTTCTTATCTCAGTTTGTTATAAAGTATCTTTATACCGAGGTATTTGGAGGTTTTAGTATTTACTAATTTCACATCCTGAAATTTCCCGATGGATTCAGGGTAGATACCATTGTTGTATCCTGTCGGCACTGACACATTTTAATAGATAGATATGAAGAGACTGAGATAGATAGATAGATAGATAGATAGATAGATAGATAGATAGATAGATAATGAGGATACTGAGATAGATAGATAGATAGATAGATAGATATATAGATAGATAGATAGATAGATAGATATGAAAGACTGAGATATGAACACTGTACTAGATAGATAGATAGATAGATAGATAGATAGATAGATAGATAGATAGATATGAAAGGACTGAGATATGAACACTGTACTAGATAGATAGATAGATAGATAGATAGATAGATAGATAGATAGATAATGAGGATACTGAGATAGATAGATAGATAGATAGATAGATAGATAGATAGATAGATAGATAGATATGAAAGACTGAGATATGAACACTGTACTAGATAGATAGATAGATAGATAGATAGATAGATAGATAGATATGAAAGGACTGAGATATGAACACTGTACTAGATAGATAGATAGATAGATAGATAGATAGATAGAGAGATAGATAGATAGATAGATAGATAGATAGATAATGAGGATACTGAGATAGATAGATAGATAGATAGATAGATAGATAGATAGATAGATAGATAGATAGATATGCAATACTGAGATATGAACTCTGTACTAGATAGATAGATAGATAGATAGATAGATAGATAGATAGATAGATAGATAGACTCATGGGCAATCAGACAGGTTAAGATAATAAAACAGTGGGATAAAAAGAAAGAAAGAATGAGAAAGAAAGAAAGAGAAAGAAAGAAAGAGAAAGAAAGAAAGAATGGTGTTTAGAGTGATAGGTAAGAGTAGAAAAGAAAGAAAGAAAGAATGAATGATGTTTAAATACATAGGAAAAGAAAGAAAGAAAGAAAGAAAGAAAGAAAGAAAAAAAGAAAGAAAGAAAGAAATTTAGATACAGAGCCAAATTGCAAGTTTGGGCGAGAAAGAAAAAACAAACAAACAGATAAACATAAGGATTTTGAGTAAACCATGGAGCGAACATGTGAGCAACGACGAAGTCTTAGAGAAAATGGAAACAAACAAACAAAAATTAATACTTATCATCAAGAAAAGAGGGTTGAGGTTTCTAAGGCACATAATGAGGAAAGAGGGCTTGGAGAATCTGATACTCGAGGAACAGATAGAAGGCAAGAGAGACAGAGGAAACAGCACGGCTTACTTAGCGAGCTTGAGTAAATAGATGGCGGAACAGGGTTTGGAACAAATAGCAGAGAGACAAAATTTATTGGCCGCTACAAGGCACAGGAAGTTATGGAGAGCCTCGATCGACTACATACTGAGGGGACACGGCACATGAAGAAAATATAATTGTAAAAAAAGAAATCATAGAACAGTTTTTATTTTGCAAACAACTCCAATCAACATCAATTCAATTATAAGAACTAGTCTTCGGATTCCTGCATAAGTATTTCTATAGATAAAGCTCCGTCTATGCCAGGTTTCGCATTTGCTGCACATGCGCAAAAGGAATCCAAAAATTACTTTTACAATGTTTTCTAAACAGAGAAGTGTTAGCGTCGAAAGCATTATTGTCTAAATTACCAAAATTCTTCGACAACAAGTATTAATTATATAAAAAGCAGGCCAGTGGAATCATATTCATTTCAGAATTATTCTCATCAATGTATTCTCAGATGGAATTCTTATTGCAGACGGAAGTGAGATGGTTATCTTGTGGAAGACTTCTGTCAAGATTTTATGAAATAAAAGTCGGCATCCTCACAGAAAACGCAATAAAGTTTAAAATGACTTTGTAAAAGGACATTTCGTGAAGTTTTATTTTAGTTTTAATTTCAAGTTAATAGATTAAATTTAATATTTACAGTAAGCAAAATACTTTGTTATATTTCAAGACTAATTTAAATTGACTTGAAGTTTGTTTTTTTTTTTTTTTTTTTTTTGCTAAAATAGCTAATTAGTACTCTTTTTAGTCGTCTTTTACAGTTTATTAAAAAAAATACCAATATCGGTGGTAAATACCAACTATTAGCATTCAGTAGATTTATTTATAAAAAAAGAAATCATTGAACAGTTTTTATTTTGTCGACCATTTCAAACAATAAGAAAGGGCTTAGATATCTTCGATTTGATCGATAATTAATTCAATTTTAAGACTTTGTCTACGGATCCCTGTGTTTCCAAGGATGAAACTCCGTCTATGCCCGGAAGTGGAGATGTTATTCTAAAAAAAAAAAGAAAATAATAATAATAATTATCAAGCGTCAAGCTCAGATATCTCATTAAATTTTAAACAGAAAAATAAATACATATCAGATGTTTCAACAATTTTAATTATTTTCATTTTATTACGAAATCTTATTCATGTATTTATTTATTTCACCTGAAGCACTTATGACACAAGAGGATTCTGGGAACGAAATAGAATGACAAATAATTTAAAACAGGGATTTTAAACCAATGGGAAAGTTCCCATTAGTGGGGGTGGAATTTAGGAGTTTCAGGGTGGGATGGGGTCCAGAGATTAACCTTGCAATGTGCATCGGTTCACGCAATTGATTGATCACGCTGGGGTTTCTTTCAGCTAGCTGTTGTGTTTTTGGTCACCACAAAAATAACCCATGTAAATGGATACATACTAATAGTGAGAAAAATGGTGATTTTCAATAATATATACATGGTCTAGAAGGACAACTGAATTCAAAACCCGCGGAGGGTCGTTTGGGGACCTTGTGGCACGTAGTGCACCAGGTCTCTGTATTCGGCACTTCAAAAAGTGTGGATGGTCCTGCACGAAGCCTTCACCACGATAATCAAATCTCATGTGCTGGTGTCGGGCTATTAGTTTCCTAGTAACTGATCCGCTTCACCCTCGTACGTCGAATGTCGACGGGAGAGTCAAGTATATATATATATATATATATATATATATATATATATATATATATATATATATAAATAAAAAAGAAAGAACAGTAAGATATAAAATCCGGTGTTCTTATAGATATTTTTATTTTTACAAAATAGTGCTCAATGTAAATTTACAGAGCATTAATATTATAAATTAATTGATTTAAAATATGTTTTTTTCGCTACACAGTTCCAACCATGTTTCAAAAATAGAAGCTAAAAACCCCTGAATTTAATTTTGCAATTAAATTAAAAGCATTAGTTCCATTTCATCTTCAAGCGAATTTTTTTTTTAGCTTCTATTTTTGAAACATGGTTGAACTGTGTAGGTAAAAAAAAATATATTTTAAATCAATTAATTTATAATATATATATATATATATATATATATATATATATATATATATCAATTGAGCACTATTGAGAGATAAGCTGATTCTATAAACAGCAACCACCTGCGCTAATGCAAAGCTCTTCAGTAAAATGAATTGGCGTTTGTTTACATTTGTAAAAGCAATACGCTAGAATTAGCTGTTTCTCTCTGCAGAATCATGATAGCTCAGCGGTAGAATCTCTGATTCACCAAATTGGTCGGGTTTCGGTCCTGGCTTGAAGCATTCGGATGTCTAGTTGTACAGAGGAGCTGTGATACAGCGAAACAGTACTGTCTGCAAATGACAAACACACACACACACATACATATATATATATATATATATATATAGATAGATAGATAGAGAGAATTAATATATCTAAATGGTTCGTTACGGAGCTAATTGATGTCACATTCAGCAATCCGACTACAGGGTTTCGTAGACGTTCCCGCCCGTCCATTCGTCAGGATATATATATAGACGTTCCCGCCCGTCCATTTGTCAGGATATATATATATATATATATATATATATATATATATATATATATTGGTTGGATAGATGTGAGTTTGTGACCCTGGGTTTCACGCTTTAGCGATTTGCCTGACGATCGCTAAAGCGTGAAACCCAGGGTCACAAACTCACATCTATCCAACTAAATATGTTAACTCTATCTCTGATATTGAGCGCTTTCTAATAAGTACCGCGCATATAATATATAAATAATTATACATACTTATATTTATATACGCTTTTCACACACACACACACACACACACACACACACACACACACACACACACACACACACACACACACACATATATATATATATATACTTTTCAATTCTTTGTATAGAAACCTTAATAAAAAAATTTGTACTTTCGAGAGACTATTTGAGTTCAGATTCCAGGTTAATCTGTTAAGTTCACGTTCACTCAAAAGTGTCTGGAATCTGACTATTTTTCCACAGCTATGGTTTAAATAGCAGAGTAAACTGGGTTCTCTTGCCTTGTCTGAGAACTAGTATCAGGGAACGAAAACGCTGAATTTTAAACTGTGGAGGCTGTTAAGTGTCTGTCAGTCACATGCGTCGTAGTCGAATCTGCAGGAGGCTTTGATAAAAGCCAAGCACGACATTTCAGTTGGGGCCAAGTTAGAAATAACATCAGAATGATTTCGCTAATCAGATCGAGACTTTCGTAAGGATGGCGCCAAAATCCGTTCAGAAATAACTCAGCTATCAGCTGTATAAACCGCTTTATCACATCGATTGTTAAAAAGGATTTGAGCGCATGAAGACTGTAGGTCTTAGCGGGAACCATCTTTCGTCGAACATGGCGCTACAGAATCACATTGAAAGAACTGTTAACAGTTGCAAAATATTGATACGGATGTTAACTTACTACACTACTTCAAATAAAACTTTATTGATTTGTCTTTACGGACTATCAACCCTATTCTAGATAACACAAAACCGAAACATTTCCGAATTAAACAAAAGTTGTAGCGAGTGAATATTGTATTAACAATTTGTTTGGAGGTAATAAGGATTTTTATATACAAGCCCTGCTATTTAACCCATAGCTTGGGGGAGAAGAGGCGGATTCATACCTTTTCCAAGGTTATATGCGCGTCTGTGAACGTAAAGAACCTGACTGCAATTCGAACTCGGCTCACCGATTTCTCATTCCGAGCCGTTATAAATTACACTGCGCGCGCATCCAAGCTTACAGCATCCGGTATTCCGAAGCGGTCACCCATTTAGGCTGCTCGTTGCTTAAACGGTGATCGGACCATGTTACAGCATTATATGACTATAAGACAAAAATAAAAAGTTAGGCAGGAAACCCCCATCAATACTGGAAATAGAGATTACAGGTTACAGGATTTGAGAAACCTGTTTTCCTGAAATATTGTTTTAAGAGAGAGATTTCAAAAATTTCAATTGACAGCGGTACTGGCTGCTCGCTCAATGAATGACGGATGTTTCCTTGTAGAGAAACGGCTAATGGTATCGTCGCCATTACTATGATTATTCATTTATATCACTCAACCATAATTTGGACTTTAAATATTTGAAAAGAAAAAGAGATAAATAACTTTTGTGTATAATACGCACTATTATTTCAGAAATATCATTGCCTGTATTTTTCCATTTGTGTTCAATATTTCATCTAATTAGTATTAAGTAATAATAAAAATTATATATTTATATGTTTTAAGACAGGTAATTTAAATAATATTTTGAGTAAAAAATAGAGTCGGTTGTTAACAGGGGCAAGGAATAGCTTGTTAATTTTAACGCCTCTAAAACAAACCTCTTTTATTAATTGTCTGATAATACCTTTTCTGCTTTCTATCAGTATGGCTGATGCTAACCTCCAGGAGAGTGGCTCGTTGTGCCTTCCCGTAGACATAAAGTGGGAAGATTATATTGAATCCATTGCTGAATCTACTGTAAGGAAGATTGATTCTCTTTGTCGTGTTAGACAGTTTTCCTCATCAGAATTTCTCTTTGAAATTTACAAGTCTACCGTTTGTACATGCTTCGAATATTGCTGTCAAATATGGTCTAGTACACCTGAAGTTAATGATGTTCTTGATAAAATTTAAAGAATGATCTTCGATGTTATTGGTCTTGACCTGGCATCTCAGCTTAAGTCACCTTCCCATCGCCGTAATGTAGCATTCTCGATAAATATTTTCATAGTAATTGCTCTGATGACTTCTTCTCTATGATACCGACTCCGGTGGCAAGATCTCATCATTTTTAGAGTTGAAACGGCTACATAAAACCACAAGTTCGAAGCTAACAGTTCTTTTTCTGGCACTTCTCGCTTGTGGCTTTTTCAAGATTTTTGCTTGCCAGTCAACATTGATCTTCAAAAATTTAAATGCAATGTCAATCGTTGTCTTCTGTCTTCTTAATTCCTCTTCTTTTATTGTTCTCTCTCCTTAATAGTGTTTTTCTTTTTCTCATAGTCCTTCACACTCTGTAACCCTTGCATCTTAGTAGATTTATTGCCTTATTTGGGATGACATGATTAAATGCAATATCAATCGCTATCTTATGTCTTCTTAATTCCTCTTCTTTTATTGTTCTCTCTCCTTAATAATGATTTTTCTCATATTCTTTCAAACTCAGTAACTCCTTGTGTCTTAGTAGATTTATTGCCTTACTTGGGATAAAATGAATAAATGCAATGTCAATCGTTATTGTTCTCTCTCCTTAATAATGTTTTTCTTTTTTCTCATATTTTTTACACTCAGTAACCCCTCGTGTCTTAGTGGCTTTATCGGCTTACTCGGGATGAAATGATTAAACGGGATGTCAATCGTTATTTTAAATTAGCCCCTTCAATTCTGTTCTTTTATTGCACTCGCTCCTTAATAATTTTTTTCTTCTATTTTTTTTGTAGCGTGAGACAAAAATATTAACTCCCCTTAACCGAATCAAAAAAATAGCAATAAAAATTAATTATAAATATTCACGCAGTAAAACGCAGTAACGTGATCGGAAAAGGCCCGCAGGAGACATTGTTAGGTGGAAAAGTCAATCTTCCTCTTTTTGCTCCTTAAAGTTGCGGTAACAAGACATACCATTCGAATATCATATATATATATATATATATATATATATATATATATATATATATATATATATATATATATATATATATATATATATATATATGATTCCAGTGCTACACAGGAATTACAAAATACTAAAGAACTTCGGATCATCAATCCTATTCTTTCCTATTTTATCAATATATTTGCACACACACACACACACACACACACACACACACACACATATATATATATATATATATATATATGTCTTTTATGCGAAGACATTTGTGTTTTGTTTAAAGTTTTCACATATTTATGTCGTCAGGTTTTAATTTAAACGAGGTCTGTGCTGCATATTCCGGCACCAAACTTTCATACTTAGTAATTCCTTGCGTGTTAGTGGCTTTATTGCCTTGTTTAGGATGAAATCATTAAAGAAAGAAACACGGAAATGTCCTGACCAAATTGCAATAAACTTGTGGTGGAGAAACAAAATAATACACATTAATACATTCCTCGAGCTAATGGCTCTTTTTCTGTAGCTTGCATAAAACTGAATTATTCTTTACACAACTGTCAGAATTAATTATCTTATTTGCAATCACAAAGAAAAAGTACCATAAACTTGGGAATAAAATAAAATGCAATCCTTAGTAAGCAATTCAGTAAAAAAAAAATAGATTTCTTTTGAATAATATGCGTTGACGTTTTAGAATTCGTAACAGCTAAAACGAATTTAAATTTTGGAACTACTTCAACTGTTTTATATGAATTAAAATAAGAATATATGATTTTAAACACAAAATCTACACAATATTTAGAAGTTAAAGGCCAGCTATGTTTGCATAAAAATACAACTGGCGTAAATAAGGTGACATTATGAGAAACCAAATTACACGAATTTCAGTGGCTCGTAACACTTTCTCATTTCAGTGAAAACCAAAAGTGGACATTTGAGGAAGAAATTTGCTTGGTTTTGTTTTATGGCATATCAAAACCTCAGTGGGTCATTTAATGCCAACAAAATTTTGAAATAGATTCATAGCGATAGTTTGGTAAAAAAGATGTGTATGTATTTTTTTTTCAAAAATATATTGCTGGTAATTTTTTTTTAAGTATTTCTGGTATAAAAACCTATATTTACAGTTTATTTGTGTTTTAACCCTAGTTTGGGGTTAAGTATTTCCCCATAGCTGGAACCCTAACAGTTGCTTCCACCCCGTGTAAGGGTAGACCTTGGAACACTAGCAATTAAGAGGTGGTTCCACGCTCCTCAAAACCTCCTGATCAAAGGCCTTGCTGTTGCGTTTGGGACAGACAACAGTATAAAGGAGACTAAATCATAGATTAATTGTAAATATTTGTGAACAAAGCTGGGCTATGGTTTCCAACAAATGTGGTGTATTACCTATTTGTTATACATTAGTTCGAAATGGGATATATATATATATATATATATATATATATATATATATATATATATATATATATATATATACGAGGGTCCTTCAATAAATAAAGTGAATTTTTCGGTATAAGGACTTCTAATACAGATAGAAGCTTACTTTTTTTCAACGTAGTCTCCCAGCAGTGTCACACACTTTTCCCATCTGTGGACAAGCTTCCGTATTCCCTCAGCGTAAAAATCTTTGGACTGATGTCTCAGCCAGTCGCTCAAAACACTTTTGACTTCATCGTCACTTTTAAACTTCGTGCCTTTCGTGAACGCTTTCAAGGGACCAAACAGGTGAAAGTCTGAAGGGGCAAGGTCTGGGGTGTAAGGGGGATGAGGGAGCAGTTCCCAGCCCAGCTTGTTGATGGTCTGCACCGTTTGGGCTGCTGTGTGAGGCCTTGCGTTGTCATGATGCAAGATGACTCCTTCTGACTGATGACCCCAGCGTTTGTTCTTTATGTCTTTCTTGACCTGCCTCATCAGTTCACATGAGGTCATTGACTGATTCGATCACCTCAGGAGACCTCACTTCTCTAGGCCTCCCAGGCCTGTCTTCATCCTCAACACTTCTCCGTCCTTCTTTAAACAATTTAGCCCACTTGTAGACATTTTTTTGGCTGAAACATGTGGCACCATACACGGTTGACATTCTCCTATGAATTTCAATTGATTTGCACCCTTCAACAACCAAAAACTTGATAACTGACCGCTGTTCAATCCTGGAGCATGCTTCTTGGTCGGCCATCTTTGTTAATCGCCAAAACTCTCAGTTTTTTTGTTTTGTTTTTAATCTGCAAAAGAAATTAAATCCATGTGAAAAAGAAGTAAAAAAAAAAAATAAAGTAGGCTTCTATCTGTATTAGAAGTCCTTATACCGAAAAAATTCACCTTATTTATTGAATGACCCTCGTATATATATATATATATATATATATATATATATATATATATATATATATATATATATATATATATTTTGTGTGTGTGTGTGTGTGTGTGTGTGTGTATATGTAATATGTATGTAAAGACATCGGATAATTCCAGTAAGATATCTTTAATCATTTCTAAGATACAACAGTTCAAAATTATCCATTAGATTAAGTTTTGAACTTATGTATCTGAGACAGTATGTTCTAAAACGTAAACGGAGACGAAATGATCAGCATATGTAGTCCAATACTCACAGAGTGTTCTTTTATTTACCAAATTCTTTCAGGGTAGAAACAACTATGATTCTCTAGAGATCTTTGAGGATAATCATGGTCTAATACATTTAAAAATATGTCTAACATTCTTGGTGAAAACATTTGGAAATATTATGTTAGCCAGAATGTCCTGACTTTCTTAGGAAGCGGGGAGAAAACGACATTATTTTTTATCTCTGTCTAGTGGAATTTCCAAGGAGTACTGCATTTCGAGTTTGTTCCACACGATCACGCCATCAACGCTAAACTGTATTGCCAGCAACTACACCGCGTTGACGACAGACTAAAGAAGGAATATCCGGCTTTGGTCAGTCGACGTCGGGCTTTGTTTCAGCGAAACAATGCGTGGCCACATAATGTCACGTTGAATAAAGAGAAGTTCAAACAGATGGACGATGTTCAGATTCTTCCACATCCACCTTTCAGTCCCGATGCTGCTCTGAGTGACTATGGCCTATTCTACTCAAAGGCACAATTCCTTCGCGTCCAGCGATTCAACAGTTTAGCTGAAGTGAAGAAACCTCGTTTACAGTTTTTTTTATTCAAATCAGCGAACTGGCAAATGGGAAAGATTCAGATGCTGGCTGATCGCTGGCAGAAAATCGTCGATAATGATGGACTTTATTTTGAAGAATAAATGTTGTTGTTCCCCATAAAATTGTGTTGTTTTCGTCCCGCTCCCTAAGTGTGTCAGAACTTTCTGTTCAACCTAATACTTCCTACATACTGTTCACGATCATCCAGCATTTTCACCTCGTATAAAGAGGTACTATTATATTTGTTATGTATAGTAAATATCAAATGAGTATTCAGCCTTATACGAGAAAATGGTGTTCAGGGCTATCGCAACATTTCACAATGATGAATGGAACTGGTTGTCGCATGCACAGCTTGAGGAACGGATTCAGGAGATTAGATTAGAGCTTCTCCGAGATCATACGAGATTATTCGAGATTTAATCGAAATGTCGAATCACTGTTTTTGACATTTTATCAGAGTTCAGTTCTGCAGTAAGGAAAGAAAAATTATTGCAGTTTATAAATCTGGTGTGTATGAACCAATATTAACAACTGGCAGAAGTTACCGGCATAGCCTGGAACACCCCCCCCCACTTCAAAAAAAAAAAGAAGTGAGGTAGAATAGACGGTGGCAACAATACTCATATGCACACAATGGAACGACAATATTGATAGGATATAATTTTTTTTTAAACAGAAATGTATACAATTCTCAGAATTCTTGATGAAAACAAAGGAAAATATCAAAGCTTTTATTACTCGCACTATTCTCCTCATCATTGTCACCATATTTATCAGCGCTCCGGCCTTCTTCAGATGTTTGGAATGTCGAACTGAACCCTTTATTTCGCTCACTGGAATTCGCTCGCTGGTGTTCTTTGTCTATGATCTCAACCTGATCCCACAGAACACCATTGGAAAATTCGTAAACTTAAGGAATCAGCACATATGCTAGGCCACAAAAATCTCCTGAACAGACCAAGCATAGAAATGAATACAATATAGGAACCAGTAATAAGGAGTGCCAGAGAAAAGCGATCATAACAACAAAAATTGCAATATGAGCTCTGGTAATAAACAGTTGCTGAAGAGATTAGGTTTATTATACCCAGAAATTCATACACAGATGTCCTCAAAGACACATGGCACATGGATAAAGGCATCGGTTAGATCCAGTGACATGATCCAAAGAGTGAGTTCAATACCCGGTTAAGAACTTGGAGAGGGAAATTAACAGTCTAACGGTCTATGTGCTCCCAAACGTGCTCTATTGGATTCATGTCAAGATTTTGGGCTACCCACGACAGTGACTTGATTCCTTGCGATTCCTTCCAGGCATTTGCTACTTTGCTCGTATGACATGGCGTTCCATCTTCTTGAAAAAGTTAGACATTCTTGCCAATCTGATTGGTTTCAAATAGTTGAAGTAGTCCTTTCTCTAATATTTGACTGTATTTTTCACCATTCAACCGCTCGTCAACAAGAATCAGTTCAGATTTCCATCCAAACCAGACAACACCCCACGCCATTACTCCAATCCCTCCATGTTTCACGGTCGCCTGCAGACGTTCATTGTTCCAAGTCTCATTCTGATTTCTCCAAACATAAACTTGTCTTGAATTCGAATACTGGCAGAATTTACTTTCATCTGTCCAAATTACAGACTGCCAAAATTCATAATCTTCGCTTTCGAATTCTCTCACCCAATCCATACACCTGTTCCTGTTAACCACTGAAATTAAAGGCTTCTTTCTTGTAACTCTTCTTCGATCGCCGAGTTCTTTCAGAGTCTTTCTCACCATATATAGCGACATTTCCATACTGTTGGCGACATCTTTGAGGCTCTGACGACGATTTCTGAAGACTTCCCACTTCAGCGCCCTTTTCGTTCACTCAGACACGATGCTTGGTCTTCCTGAATGTTGTTCCACAAGACAATAACCTTTTTCCTTAAATTTCTTGACAATATTATTAACCATTTGATTAGAAACCTGGAAAAACCTAGCAATTCCTTGATTTGACTTATCACATTGATGCCATCGTATTATTTAACTTTGTTGAACTTCACCAATTTACTTACTTCCGCAAACGTTCATTGCAAAATATAAGTCAATTATCGTTCATAGATGAAAGTAGCTTGATACTAACACGGTATTGTCTGAAAAAAAGAAACCAAAATTGCTGTAATTAAGAGTGGCAGAAAACTTGTCATAGCCCACTGTATGATGTAAAGGATAGTGGTTCAGAATGAAACATTGGAGAACCGAGTTCAAATTGCAGCCGAGTTATATTTACTCAAATATCAAATACCACTGTGAAAGTTATGAATAATTCATCCCTTTATTTACAGTGAGTTTTACAATTTAAAAGGCCTGGTGGAGGGTTACAGAGTAAAAGGTACAGTTTATGCGGATAGGTTGGGAAGATAACAGTTAAACCTAGCCTTGAACAGGTTAAGATTGTAGTGATCAAGGGAAGCATCCTCTTGGGAGTCGATTCCACAAAGTAGGTAGAGGGCTCCGAGTAAGAGACACGGGAAGACAACGGTTAAACCTAGTCTTGAAGAGATTAAGATTGTAGTGATCATGGAAAAGTCTTCTTGGGAATCGGTTCCACAGAAACCAGCTACGCGAGAAGAAGCTGTTCGCGTGAAACTTACATCTCAACAATGAAATATAAAAAGAATGCATGTGGTTGTCTACAATGTGAGTGGCATAGTGGGTACGAGCCGTGAAGTTTAAATCTTGCGGAACTAAGTGTTATGGGATCTTGCCCATAATAATAATAATGGCCTATTCCATACTTAATAAATACTGTGCCTCAGGAGTAGGCAAGGAGTCAGTCGATGTCGGACATTCTGAGCGACTGATCGGTTCACCTCTCTGTCTCCGGACGGAGAGGAACCCGAAGGAGGCTACGCCGAAGGGCGGAGTCTCCTTCGGGGAGGTAAAACCGGCCCTGAACCCGTTTATACGGGTTCAAATGGAAATCTATTTTTGGCCGAGCCTAATGGCTCAAGGAATGCCCACGTTAAAAAGGCCTTGTGCCACATGACACCCTCGTGGGGGGTGACTGAATATCGTCAGTCGATGTCGGACGACCGGCTGATCGGTTGAACTCTCTGCCTTCGGGCGGGGAGGAACCCGAAGGAGGTTATGCCGAAGGGCGGAGTCTCCTTCGGGGAGGTAAACCGACCCTGAACTCGTTTATACGGGTTCAATGGGCAATATTTTTGGCCGAGCACACGGGCTCGGAGTGCCCACGTTAAAAAGGCCTTGTGCCACATGACGCCTTCGTGTGTGTGTGGGGGGTGACTGAATATCGTCAGTCAGTAGTTCGAGTCAGTAGTCAAGAGTCGAGTCAGAGGCAGTCCGAAACAGAGTCGCATTCAAACGATTACTGCAAGACATTGGAATAGTGATACTGGTCGAGACTACATTGTTCTCTCTACTAAACCTGATTGTTCATACTAACACTTCTACTTCTCTGTATATATTCCTGTTTGTAATATATCAGTGTTATTCCATACGTGTGTTCAAGTTCTTCTTTATTGGTTCTACCTTGGACTATCACCGTGGTACAAGGAACCGGACCATAACACTAAGGAATGTAGAGTCTTGTGGCATCTTGTCTGTGGGTGTTGATGTGTATTGAAGGGAAACATTTATCATCAACAAGGATACGAAAATACTTTTGGACACTATCAAGACTGGAATGTGAGGACTGAGCAGTTCCTGTGAAAATATGACAGCACTACCCCATTGAAAGCCTGATCTGGCTCTTGTAAGCGTAGAGGAGAGCACAAGGTGTCAGGTACTTACTGAAGCGGTACAGGGAGTCGACAATTTCAGCTGTATGTGAGATGGTTCGGAAGCTTGTCTCGCTAAATCAATTACTACTGAATAGTATGTTCGATTCTTAGTGCCTCATATTTTCGGCCTTGTGCAACACCTAAGCTAGGCTTATAAAATCATAATAGAAGATAACTACTGATGTTGCATTTAAATTCTTTGAAGAGTTGATACCTATTCAACCGCAGAAGGAAATGGTAACATACTGCGTGAATATTTAGCTAGAAAATGATGATTTGAAAGGGTCATGTCAAATAAGCGTGTATCACTTAACTAAATGACTGAATACCCGCGAATTTTTTTTTATTCGTGTTCCTTCACATAGGAGGTGATATCACAAAGTTTCCGGACTGGTTCTGTAGTGTGCCAACAGACGACAACACCCGGTTGCGCGAGCAATTTAGAACTAACAGTGACCTTGATACACCAATGTGTCAAGTGACTTCGCTGTGTTCACTTCGCCAGTTGTGAAATTTGTGTTTTTTACTCAAGTGTATGCTTTAGCCTGCGATTTTGGCACGCCCATCGTTCTTTTCGATGTCCGCGATATTGTACATCGAGAATTCGTCCCCCAGGGATAGACCGTCAATCGAAAGTTCTATTGCAACGCTTTTGAAAGCGTCCGGATCTGTGAAGCGCGAAGAATTAGATATTCTTGAGATTCGAGCCCCAAAAAGAATATTTAGTACCAGCAGAGTTCCATGTCTTCGCCAAGCTGAAAATGCAGCTCAAAGGTTACCATTTTAACATCGTTGCCTAGATCCAGAGCGAATCGCAGAAGATCCTCGCCTCGCTTACGGAAAATGACTTCCACACCGGATTTCAAGATTGACAGGAACACTCAGGACTGGAGTATTGCTGCGCAAGGTTACTATTTCCAAGGAGATGATGTTAAAACTTTGGTAAATATATTAGTTTTTTTTTATCATAACTAGTTAGTGACATTTTTGATACCACCCCGTACATCAATAATAATATCTCAACATTTTGATTATAATACCTTCAGTACTTCAGTAAACCGATGAGCAGAGACCGCGTATCTGAATACGGCGTAATAATTAAAATTGACTAAACGAGATTAAACTATGACTGAGTTGCCATCTTTTTTAATCATTTTTTTATATATAATCCTTTCTCTTTCATTTTTTTTTCACTCCAAGTAAAACGTTGCGTCTTAGTGGCATTATCGCGTTGTCTGGGATTACAAAAATATAATTTCCCCACCCCACCCCAATAATTCTTCTCTTGTCTGGATTTTTCCATCTATTCTTTTGATTAGCAGTGCAGCAGTTGTTTTATCCTAAGTTATTTAGGAACGTCCCAGTGCTCTGAAAATGACTGGCACGGATATCACATTTATGCTCTAGACACCTTCACAACACCTTTATAAGTTTCAGATATTATTATTATTATTATTATTGCTGTTGTTGTTGTTTTTACTCTTGTAATTTTGTTGATCTCTGTTGAGTACAATCCACCCATTTCACGCCCCGCCACTGGGTCACGACCCGTGACCAAGGGTAAGGCAAGCTTTTAGATATATGGATTCTGTTTGACGATTATGTATCTTGCTTGCAGTAAAAATATTTTTTTATAATCATTTCAGTCAAGTTGGGCAAGATATAGGACACACGATGATGGATATAAATAATAAAACCGCATTTATTTAATGCCGCAGTTTGACATAATATACGCATTTGTTATCTGAAATAAAGAAGATTTGGTAAGTTGGGCCAGATATAAGACACATGGTGGTGTGTATAAATAAAAAAAAAAAGTTTATTTAATGCCACAGTTTTACATCCTTCAAAGAAGAAACGGATATAAAGTCAAGTCGATTAGGCCGAGTTAGATGATATATGATATCGTCTGAGCATAGAAAGTGAAATAGGAACGTTCCCCCTACGTTAATTGAATAAAGGAGTATCTTCAAAATGTGTAGAAATTTACCAAATACGACAAACATGTTTGTATAGTTTGTATAATGACCGAAACCTTTTTGTGCATATAAAAAAACAAGCTGAGTGTGTTTGGTTCGAATATGAATATTTTTTACAGTGATTTTCATGCTGGACAAGGCTCGGGAACCACTCGAGTTAGATGCTTTTTTGTGGTGTCAACAAACACTCGTTGCCACTTTTGTCATGTCAACAAATACACCTTATCACTTTCGTAATGCTCGTTGTAGTAGAGACTTTGTAATCGCAGATACAGCTATAGTAACGCCGTTGAACAATACTGGTGTCAGACGCCTTCGAATGTCCTTGGCACTAATAGTATTTGCTCGATAATACTCGCTCGAAAAGTAACCACCGTATAGAGAAATAATATAGTGAATAGAGAATAGAGGTCTGTATAGTAATAGAGGATAGACTAGAAATAACGATCAGACACACACTACTTTCTACTTATGCGTTTCACTAATGGTCTCGTGATCCACTTAATTGGGATCGCCTGTGTTTGCTCACTGGCGATCTATATTCAAACTCAAGTGTCGGCAGTGATACTTTATTCTTATAAAACAGGCTTACAGAGTAAAAGTCACAGTTTATGTGGGGAAGATAACGGTTAATCCTAGAGTGGAATAGGTTAAGATTGTAGTGATCGAGGAAGCACCTTCTTGGGAGTTTATTCCACAAAGCAGCAGCTCGTGGGAAGAAGATGCTCGTATGGAACTTACATCTCAGAAATGGAATACGCAGGTAACGTTACAATGGGCGTGGCATGGCGGATTTTAGCCGTGGTTAGAGCTGCTTTTTACATTGATTTTAACCCTTCACAAGGGATCCACTTGAGGCAGAAAGTTATACAGACAGAGTTTATTTGGATAAACTTAAACAGGTTAAGGTTGTAATGATCGGGGAAGCATCCTCTGGGGAGTTCGTGAGAACAAGCTGCTCGACTGGAACTTATAGCTCAACAGTGGAATACGAAGGGAATGGGGGTGGTTCTCTACAATGGGCGTGGCGTGGTGGGTCTTAACCGTGATGGTTAGAACTGGTGAAACTAAGGAACGTAGTTCGTCTAAGCACTTTTCATAGAAGTAGCGATAGTGCAGCGAGAAGTTTGTGATATATAATCTGTGCTGTGAGAATGAGGTTGTCGGGAAGGGAATAAGTTGCCACCCACAGAGACGTGGTTAAGCTTTTTAACTCTATCGAGACTGAAAATAAAAGACTGAGTAACTCCTGCCCATGTATTGCAGCAGTGCTCCATTTTTGGCTTGATCATTTTTAGCTGTGGATTGTATGAACGGTTTTAAGGTTTGGGTTGAGTTTCAGATACAGTAGCCACACAAGACAAGGAGCCTCCTTAAGGGAACATAAAAGTAGGAAAGAGTATAACTGAAACGCTATATAAATACAAATGGGATAAGTGTAAGCAGAACGTAGTTCTTGAGCGTGCTTTCGTGTGTGTACATCTAAGCGTATATGTCTCAGGGAGGAAAATAAATTGTTACTTACCAATTCAAGCCGGGTACTCCGTCATGTGCCTTAACAAACAGAAACTGTGGTCGCGTTTGCTTCCTTTTTTATGGAAGAACGCACATTACTGGTGAACCGGAACTTATCTGCGATTGAACGATAAATTGCTAAGAGGAGTCTCAGTGTGTAGTCAGAAAGACGGAAAAAATCGTAGCTAACAGAAGGTACACAATGTAATGAGAAAAGTACGCATGTGTAGGCGTTAAGAAAGCTTTATTCAACTGAGAATACAAGGTACGCTTGTAGCGGTTGCTATGTTTTTTCCACGCCCCCATTTTATTCGCCTGCGATTGGCTAATAAATCACTACTACCTTTATATAGGACAATTTAGCCATCTCGGTCGTTTCTTTGAATCCTTTGGTTTTGAGCTTGCTTGACTGTTCTGTTAGTACGAGTATAGTGATTGGTTAATTTTTAACCAATTACATATTTTTAATGCAAGATTAAGTTTTCCTGCTTTTCCGTGGGAGCCTATCCTTTTTTCTTAAAAGGGGTGACTTTTCGCAAGTCGTCAGTAAAATTCTGTAGATTCCAGCCGTCAGCACAAATCCACTATCTTACTCGTTACATTTCAAATGCACACACAGACACAGATTTTCGTAATATAAACTTACATTTCTCTCTGTAACTTTGCCAAGTTCAATCGACCAGAACTCTGTTGATTCAAACCATTCTATAACACAACACATTTTAATTAATTATATTCTTGTGTTATTTATTCTTAACATGCAAACTTTGTTCTAATATTGTTTTTTGAACATTTTTCTCTCAAGAGAACTTTCTTCGAACAATTAATTACAAATCAATCTACAGTTAAAGGGGAACAACTTCTTTCCTTTAATCTCTACATTGAATACAATTTTATTGCATGTTTGTTCTTGTATGTTATTTCAATATATATTTGTTGATTAACAATTTGAACTTACTGTTGTTGACTTGAATCCTGTACGTTTGAGATATCGTCAATATAAATCGTAGTGCTGTCACATTTGAATCCCGCACGTGGTACCCATTACACGCGTGTAGTATCCTTTTATAGTCCCAGTAAACACAAATAGCTCTCTCAAAGAGGAGAGTAGCAAAACAAGGGGAGATCACTCTTGATTATTCATAGTACACAAGTCGATACCCGATCAGTATCGGCAGGGTCACTGTGGAGAGGGGGTATAATGTTGAAAAACCCGAAACCCCTAATGAATTTCGACTAGAATGATAATTCACTGATACTGTGTACCAAAGCATCCACTAGACGTATTGTGCGAATATATAAAAGAATAGCGATATTTAAAACAAAAATATGAAAATTAATACCAGTAAAATTAAATAAAATAAATTATCTAAAGAAAAGAAAAACTTATTAAAGATTCCTTTGGATTTTAGAAGGCACGACGCAGAAGAGAACATAGCAGATGCTCTTAAAATAATTACATTGCATGCCATACAAACAAGACATTGATGTGGGCAGAGAACCAGCTCTTGTTTGGCCACAGAGGGTTGCCAAGATTTAGGCTGGCTCCAAATCTTTCGACGCCTGGCCGAACAAATCTGGCACAAATCTTTTAGAAAAAGGTCAATAGAAAAATCGAGGAAAAGAGTTTTGAAAAGATATCGGCATTTTGCCCGTTACCAGACAAGATACTTCTATTCTTCCATTTCGCTTCTCTTCTTTGTTTTCTAACTCCTGACTTTGATCGGACGGAACATTTCACGGCCCTCAACCAATACTATAAAAGAAACAGGTCCTCAGTTTATATATAATTAATCATAAAATAACAGCAACAAAACTCGCGAAATAAAAAGCTAATATTTTATTTTTTAATCAATTTCACCAGAAGCAAGGCAATAAAGCCAATAAGACTCAAGAAGTTACTACGTATGGGAGAATTAAAGTCTGGATTTATCAGCTGCTTAATATGTTGACATTGCTGTTCATATGCCGTATGTAATTCAAAAAGAAATATTAAAAAAAAAAAACAATGTTATATTGAGTTAGATGATTTTTTTAACGATTCCATTTCACCCCAAGTAAGGTGATAATGCCGCTAAAAGGCAAGACGTTGAAAAAGAATGAGAAGACTTTAGTGAGGAGAAAGGACAATAAGATAACAGTATTCAGCGAAGACATATCATGGCGATTAACGTTGGCTTTTAATTTTTGAAGATTGTAAATGGAGAGAAGGCAGGAAACCGACAGGGATTTTTGCAGCCGAGAAGTGCCAGAAAAGAAACTGTGAGAATAGAATTTACGGCTACATCGAGCTATTTTCTAATCGATTTCACCCAAAGCAAAGCAGTAAAGCCAGTAAGACTCAAGGGGTTACTAGGTGAGAAAGAATAAGAAAACAGAAATTTTACTCAGATCAAGAACGAAAGGAGAGTAACCAGGAGGACAGTAGATAATGATTAACATTGCATTTCAATTTGTTTTCGAACCATTTCACCCCAAGTAAGGCAGTAATGCCACTAAGACATAAGGTGTTCCTGTTGGCTGTGAAAGAATTAGAAAACAGAAACATTTCTAAGGAGTAAATACAATAGAAGAGTATTCAGGAAAACAGTAAATAAATATTGACATTGCATTTCAATTTTTGAAGATTAAAGTTTCATTTTATTTATGAATAAAAAAAAATTATGTTGTTCGATGTTAATTTGCATAATAAAAACAAAAACCAACAAAACAAATCATTATCAATATCATTAGTATTTTCTGAAATTTTTAGGGAAAAAAATAACATTCTTTTAAATAATTAACTTGGTTAATAATGCCCAACACAGTGTCATTTTGTTTTTTCTTTGGATCAGATTAACCCCAGGCAAGACACTAAAACCATTAAGACACAAAGGCTTACTGGATATGGAAGTATTAGAACACAGAAATATTACTAAGGATAGAGAACAATAGAAGATTAATCAGGGAGACATGAAACAATTCACATTGCTTTTAGATCTTTGCACATTAAAGTGAACTGGAAAGCGTGAAGGCGGGAAAGAGTTCCACAAGCGAGAACTACGAGGAAAGAAACTGTTAGCATAGAACTTACGGTTGCATCCACAGGGTGTATACAAGGTGCAGCAGAAATACTTCCGACATGTGCATAAAAAAAAAAAATATAAAAAATTGAACGCAATTTCAGTAACCACTTCCTTTGAGGACTTTCAACAAAAGAAATAAGTTGCACCTTTAACTCGAGAAAATAAGGATATACTATATTGATTTTCACGTTATTTGAACAAAAGTTTAGGAAGGAAATTCCTATCAGTAAAGAAAGGGCGATAACAGCTAATGAAATTGAGAAACCTACAGCCTGTCTGAAGTTCATTATTTACATTATTCGGACTATTGTCTTCATCTTTGTCGCCATATTTATTACAACGTCTCGGCCTTTCAGTATCTGTCTATATTTCTGAGATGAGGTATTATGTACACTATTTCCGACTATCTTTATTCCGACTATTTTCCTCGTTTCTTTCTATCCATATTTATCATATGTATACATTAACGTTTCACCTTTGTCCCTTCAGTATCTGTCTATATTTTTGAGATGAGGTATTATGTACATTATTCGGACTATTGTCCTCACCTTTGTCGCCATATTTATTACAGCATTTCGGCCTTTCAGTATCTATCTATATTTCTGAGATGAGGTATTATGTACATTATTTACATTATTCGGACTATTGTCCTCCTCTTTGTCGCCATATTTATTACAACGTTTCGGCCATTGTGCGCCCCGGCCTTCTTCAGGCGGTTGGAATTTCGAACTGAAACCTTTATTACGCTCACAAGCATATAAATGAATACAACATGGGAACCAGTAATAAGGTGTGCCAGAAAAAGCGATAACAACAAACATTTCTATAAAAAAGGTATTGTTGGTAATTATCATATAAAAATGTATTGCTGGTATTTTACTATAAAATGCATTCTTTTTTTTTTGGGGGGGGGTCAGTATTTGCCCATAGCTAGGACCCTAACAGGTGCTACCACTCTGGACCTGGGACCAACAGCAATTAAGAGGTGGTTCTACGCTGCTCAAAACCTCCAATCTCTTAATAAGAGGCCTTGCTGCCGGATGTAGTTCATCGTCATATCCAGGAATAGTCCTGTATTTTTAAGCTGCGATCGTGCATCGTATGTAGTGAGTTTGAGGCACACGGGGTTTTGCAACGATATGTGCATTGAATAATTCATGGCATAACATTGTTCACAAAGACAGGGTCCAGCTTGCTATAATACACACACCTCTATGTATAAAAGGCAGGATGTGTGTGTGTATGTAACGAATTCACGGCCGTAATTTTCGACGGATTTGCACCAAAATGT
Source organism: Acanthosepion pharaonis (assembly GCA_903632075.3). Taxonomy (NCBI): domain Eukaryota; kingdom Metazoa; phylum Mollusca; class Cephalopoda; order Sepiida; family Sepiidae; genus Acanthosepion; species Acanthosepion pharaonis. Next base: position 942,528 of record CAHIKZ030005131.1, read on the forward strand.
ACATGCACATGCTCCAAGTTACTAGAAAGGCCAAGACCAACTTTGCATTTCCCAACTCCCATCGATAGTGGAAATAATCGATTTTTTCATGCTTCTACGGCAGTTTTCATGTAGTTTGCGGCCATTTTCTACTGGCCAGAGTGAGCGCCTATAGCTGGCTGCCACGAATAGGCAGGAAGATTCTATTGGCCAGCGTAAGAGCCAACAGCTGACTGACACGAATGTTAACTAGCATGCTAGCATGCAAAAAAATCGATTGCTGCATTCGTCACAAGTGGGAAAAATTTATATCTGCATGGCACTTTACTCCAATTGGCTCATTCGCTTGCTTAAACTCAACGTTGATTGTGATTCCGCAGAACTGGGTTGGGTGTGAAAAAGTATTTGTTGTTAACATTCTTTTTTCGTTCGTTTTTTCCAGTTACGAGTCCTTTTTTAAAGCTGATCGTTTTGTGTACATTTTGTTTAGTTCTTTTTTCGTAACAGATTTAATGTTTAGTATAGAGCTTAGAAAAAATTTGCAGTGTGAGATAGGCAAGAAGTAAGGCATGTAGCAACATCAGCACGGCAAAGAGCACTCCTTTAAAGGCAAGGAAGGGCAAAAATATTTTAAGTCAAGTGATAGCGATTGCTCTATGAGTCGTACGATTTTTGAATCAAGCACGGGCAACGCCGGGCTATGCTGCTAGTTATTAATAAAAAAAAAAAACTCAAGTTTGTAGACACATCATTAATTTCTAATTTCTAATTTTACATTTACAATTTCTCTTAATCACGGAAAATATATTTTCGTTGAAATGCATTCCCGTTTGTTTGAAGCGAATATTTATCCGATTCCAACTTTTAGCGCTAACTGGCAACCATTGTTTGGTATAATAGAATATCAATTCGGTAAGCCTTCTCGAATACAAACAAGGCTTGAATTGTTTCTGATCTAATTATATAAACAGAAGTTTGTTGACATTCAAATGCATTCTACAGTTGAAAACACCCACGTAAGTTTAGCAACAACTACCCATGTTTACCCGTACTATGTAATGTTAATACAAATCCAGCCATAGCAATCTATTTTCTGGCTTTTGAATAACGTAGAAAGTGTTGATACGCCATAGAATCAATATAAACGTCTCTCTCTCTCTCTCTCTCTCTCTCTCTATATATATATATATATATATATATATATATATATATATATATATATATATATATATATATATATATATATATATATATATATATATATAGAGAGAGAGAGAGAGAGAGAGAAGAGAGAGAGTCCCAGTTTTAACTGAAACCCATAAAACTGGGTTCAAAATATTTAGATTCCGGCATTAAATAACTCACAGAAGTGTTGATATGCCGCTAACCAAAATCAGCCAAAAAACAACCAATCATCGCCTTCTTCTTTTCCCCTCATCCTTCTTCTTCTTCTTCTTCATTCTCCTCCTTCTAACCCACCTCTTTCTAATCCTTCTCCTTGTTATTCTTCTTCTTTACCCCTCCTCCTTCACTCCTCCTCCTCCTCCTTCTATCCCTCTCCTCCTTCTACTATCATTTTACCCTTTCTTCTTCTTCTTCTTATTCTCCTTTTTCTTTTTCTTCTCCTTCTTCTTTCCCCTCCACTCTATTCTCCTCCTCCTCCTCCTCCTCCTTTTATCTCACTCCTAGTTCTACTATTCCTTTTTTCCTTCTTCTTCTTCTTCTTCTTCTTCTTTCCCCTCCACTCTATTCTCATCCTCCTCCTCCTTCTATCCCTCTCCTCCTTCTACTATCCCTTTTACCCTTTCTTCTTCTTCTTCTTCTCCTCTTCTTCTTCTTCTTCTTTCCCCTCCACTCTATTCTCATCCTCCTCCTTCTTCTTCTATCCCTCTCCTCCTTCTACTATCCCTTTTACCCTTTCTTCTTCTTCTTCTTCTTTCCCCTCCACTCTATTCTCATCCTCCTCCTTTTTCTTCTTCTTTGTGCCATGTCCCTTCAGCTGTCCACGACTTCCAGTCCTTTGTAAATCTTAGTAACGTTTGTATTATTACCATCACTTCCAACGCCCAATTCCATAATCCATTCGCAGAAGCACTTCAAGACACAGGCTCTCTACCAAACTCTATCTCATCTGCTTTGCATATATCCTGTGAATGCCAAATTCTCCAAATTTTCCTTCCTTATTCTCTGCCAAAGAAATTATAAGGGCCACTCCCTGACTCTCATTAGCAGCGTGTCTCTTTGGTTTCGTTACTCCCATGATACGACACTGGTATTCTCAGCATCTTTCTGTAGAACCACATTTCAATTACTTTTATTTTCTCTTCATCGATCGGCGGATTCACTGCTATATAGGAGGACTAATATTATATAGAGTCAAACAGCTTCTTCCCGAAAACCACTGCTCTGTGGAACAGACTCCCAAGAAGATGCTTCCCTGATTGCTACAATCTTAACCTGTTCAAGTCTAGAGTTAATCATTATCTACTCCTCATATCTATATAAGCTACCCCTTAAGGTAATCCTCTACGTCGAGTGGCCCCGGGCCTTGTTCAAATAGCCAGTCTTTTAACGGAGGTATGCAGATAAGTGTCGCTGAAGTCAGAACATTTCGTATCTATCTTGTAATTTAAGTGACTCGGACGAACTACAGTCCTTGGTTCCATCTGGTCTAATCTTTACGACTAGGACCCACCATGACACTTACATTGTACCATGCCACTCACATGGTACCATGCCATTCACATGGTAGCAAACCACCCACATTCGTACACCATTTGTTACACACCAACGAATTACTTGGAACAGATTCTCAAAAGGATGTTTCCTCAATCATTACAATCTTAACCTCTTCAAGTCTAGGGTCAACCACTATCTTCCCCTCCTATCTATCTTAGTACTTATAAGCCGCAAGAACAACTCAAGGTAGAGATATCCAGAATAAGTTTATTGCAAGAAGTACAGATTGCTTACGGTTAAATCACGCTGAAACACCGGTTCTCGTTCGATCACCGAAGTTAAACATCGTGAGAGCCAGGTCAGTACTTAGATGGGGGACCGCTTGGGAACACCTGGTACTGTAAGCCCCAAAGTCAACCCTTACCTCACAGTCGGTGGGGGCTGTAAACGGTAGTGTCAGAGCTATGCCGCCCGGAACTTCGTTCCTGGTAGGGCCACCCAAGGCGGACAGGTCTGACACACACACCGGCTAACAAGGGCTCTGGTGAAAATCAAGGAGCGTCTGCATCGGTAACCGGCGGCTTCTGGTCGTTCCTGTCTCTGCGTCTGTGGGAACCCCGCGGCAAGCAAGAACGTTAACCGAGTAGGCCTGGGTACCCTACTTCTGTAATTTATCCCAAGAATCTTCTTCTCACAACAGGAAGAAGCCGGCTCATTCCGCCCAGGGTGAATTCCGCATCAGTACAGTACAGTAAGAAGTACAGATTATGAGAATACGTAGGATAGATAACGGCTGACCCTTTCAGGAAGAGCTTAAGATCATAGTGATCGAAGAATTATCTTCACTTTAGATTTTGAAAAACATATTTAATTAGTTAGCTACTTCAGTGCGCATTCGGATTTCAGTGTCAAATTTCCCCCTCCTCTGTTAAAATATTTCCCAGAGATTTAAACTTCTGCACCGGTTTTATTTATACATTTTCTATTCATAGTTGGTATTTCTTTTGCTGACAACCATACATTCAGTTTTCATGTAGTTTGCGGCCATTTTGTACTGGCCAGAGTGAGAGCCAATAGCTGGCTGCCACGAATAGGTAGGAAGATTCTATTGGCCAGCGTGAGAGCCAATTGACTGACATGAATGTTAACTAGCATGCTAGCATGCTAAAAAAATCGATAGCTGCATTCGTCCCAAGTGGGAAAAATTTAAATCTGCATGGCACTTTACTCCAATTGGCTCATTCATTTGCTTAAACTCAACGTTGATTCTGATTCCGCAGAACTGGGTTGGGTGTGAAAAAGATTGTTAACATTCTTTTTTCATTCGGTTTTTCCAGTTACGTGTCCTTTTTAAAGCTGATCGTTTTGTGTTCATTTTGTTTAGTTCTTTTTTTCGTAACAGATTTAATGTTTAGTGGCTTCGAAAAAAAGATAGGCAAGAAGTAAGGCATGTAGCATCATCAGCACGGTAAAGGGCACTCTTTTAAAGGCAGGGAAGGGCAAAAATAATTTAAGTCAAGTGATAGCTGTATGAGTCGTACAATTTTTGAATCAAGCCCGGGCAACACCGGACCATGCTGCTAGAATTATTTATTAATTTAAATTTTTCATGATTTGTCCATTGATCATTCTTTCCTTACTACCTTGTTCTGTAGTTTTCTTTCTGTGTCTGCCACCATCACGGGTTTACTTGCATGTCTTATACTGTTAAAATTGTACTCGGCGGTAATAAATCCAGGTAAGATCATCAGTAACCTTAGTATAGACTCTCTTGTTACCAACTTCAAGAGAGATTTTAATTTATTTTTGACCATTAGTGTCCCAAAAATGAAATTAATGTTTCAAATTCGTTTAGAAATAGTTCTTCGAGAATTTAAGATTACCATCTCTGTCGCTACCTCCAGGAATATGTGGATCATTTCCGCTAAGTTGGAACTATTCACTAAACGCACTGTGACATCGAGAAGGATGTTGAAAGCAGGATATACGGTGCGTTTGTTGCTATGAGAAATTGTTATCATCATGGGTGAGATCGCAAAATAAAAGAAGAGGGTTTATGACCATTTGTTTTAAATTCTTTAACAGACCCCAACCTAATTCCAAACAATAAAGTAATGTCATCTAAAGAAAAAGAATAATAAAGAAAATTCAGGAAGTTTTGAAGTTCTGACTTTAAAATGCACAGAACCTGGTTAATATGACAAATTCTTTCCTAATATATACACCCTTGTGCAAATTAACTGAAGCAAAACGGTTAATTCCGTTATTATTTACTTTTTTCATATTTTTCCAATGAAACATGACCCAGTGCATAAGTTAGTACTTCGTATCTCCATTCCAAAAAATCTTTGCTTGCAGATTGATCACAGATTCTCAATTGGATATAAATCAGGAGAGACGGTCGATTAGCTCACTGGCAAGGCTTGCCATAGTGTTCGTGCAGTGTTACAATTTTCGTACGCTTCCTTGAAGCAGACAGTGGCCGTAGGACAACTAATCGACAGACAAGACAATAGTGGCTGGGCGTGATGAAAAATCTGATGCAATCACGGATAACGCAATATTTTTCAAGGCCAAACAAATTTCATCATACACCCCGAAAATAGATTTATATTACTGCACACAGGAAAAAAAATAGAAATCGATTACACCCTCTCACACCAGTTGCTCTAAAACTGACCCTACGGGGAAAGAGAGAAAAATAAGGCTGTTGTTTCAATTAATTTGCACACGAGTATGTTTCTGTCTCAATGGAGATACTGCACTGAGCATTACAATAATCTGTTTGCAATTCAATAATGAGTCGCTGATTTAGATATCGGGAAAACCAAAAATGGCATGCAGAGTGTTCTGTGTTGCTTCCCAAGAATTGAATCTCCTTAATTTCTTTATTCCAGCATGCCTGACAGTTGAGGTGACTCTTTACCTGAAGTCACGATCTGCAAAACACAACCTGTCAATGAAATTAGGTGCACAAAACTGGTCCACCATTCTCCCCTTTACGGGTGTTAAACGTACACCTTAACGTACAAATTAAGGTGAATAAAGTGATATATAGTAAGTCGAACGAGGCAGCAAATATTAGGGCACACGAGACAGTATATTGCTCGGGACATGTTTCTCGTAAATTATTTATTTTCCCAACGAACTATGAGTAAAAATGTAAGGCGTATGAGACTATATATAGTCTCATCCGCCTTACATAAGGCGTATGAGGCAATATAGACTAATCCGGATTAAACTATATAGTAAGGCGTATGAGGCAATATAGACTAATTCGAATGAGATTATGTGAAGGAGAAGACATCAAGACCAACCTAAGTAACAGTAGACAGACGGAATCAAAACTAACCTACACTGGTGCAAGATCGGAACAAGAGCTAGTAGCGGTGTACTGACAACAGATTTCGCTGGTGTGACATTATACAGAAACTTCTGCAAAATTGAAGATTGCTGATACATCTTAGCCAGATCTTCGCAATTATCATTTTCGCGCCTCGGCCGAATTATGCTGCCATGAGAAGCCCTTTTTTCACAGACGAAACGCTGCTACCCTCTCGTTATTCTATCGATATTTTTGTGGCTGATTTTCGGGCGTGCTACTTTTCCTTGCTTGCACCAGTCCAGATGTTCACAGTTAGGACCAGCCATGACATGTACGCAGAGCCAACGCATTCTCATTCCCTTAATATTCCATTAGTAAGGAGGAAGTTCCTCTCACCTTATTTCTTAGAACTGTTGCATTGTAGAACGAGAAAATGCTTACCTGATCACTGCAAACCTGGGTTTTCCAACTAGAGGTTCAACCAGTATCTATCGAAGATATCTTTATAACATCCACTTATTTCTGTCTACAATTCCCCCCATTTGCTTATCCTCTAGCTTTAGTGGCTCTTTGCCTTGCATTGTGTGAAAAATAGTAAAATTAACAAGTTATTTTATGCCAAAATGAATGTATATATATATATATATAAATATATATATATATATATATATATATATATATATATATATATATATATATATATATATAAATATATGCATTCAACATCATCACTTCATAAGACACCAGAGGTGTTGAAGCAAAATTGCTTTTTGTAGTGATTTTATAACATATTTATTTTATAATTTTTTAAAAATATAATATATTATATATATATATATATATATATATATATATATATATATATATATATATTATAAATTAACTGATTCAAAATATGGTTTCTTCGCTACACAGTAATAACCACGTTTCAAAAACTGAAGCTAAAATCTTCAAATTTAATTATGTAATTAAATTCAAAACATTAGTTCTGTTTCATCTTCAATCGAATTTTAGAATAACTTATTTTTAAATTTACTGAGTTCTAAACGCACATATAAATTAATAATTTACTGTTTTCAAGGATGCAAAGAAATCCAATCATTCGTTTGTGCTCTTTAAATTTACATTGAGCACTCTTTTGTAAAAATAAAAATAAAAAATATCAATAAGAACACCGGATTATATATCATACTGTTCTTTTTATTTATATATATATATATATATATATATATATATATATATATATATATATATATATATATAAAAAGAAAAACAGACCACTTTAAGGTACCATTATAATAATTCATTTCACCAGAGCCCTTTTAAAGGACGCCGGATCATCAGATAGCACTTCCAAAAATGAAATGAAACGAAAAATGAAATTAAAATTTATGGGTAGTGTAAGTTTTTGTAATTTAACAGAGAGTGTAAAAGGGATAGTTAAATGGTAGAGTATAGGGAGGGGTTAATTTCATATCTCTCTCAAGCATACTTTGTATTGGGGGGGGAGTGACCAGACCTTGGCCTATTTAGATGGTTAACTTAACGGAAGTGATATATTGAAATGGGCGGGGAGTAGGGAGAAAAGAAAAAGGAAAAAGGAAAAAGTAAGAAGAGGGAGAGGTGTAAAGAGAAAGAGGCTGTAATTGGGTTTTAGCAATTTATGTAAATAGATTTTAATGCTTGATAGTAATCTAGATGTCTAAAAAGACTAATAAATAAATAAATTTGATGTTTGCTATCAATTTAAATATTTAATTTTTTTTTAAAGAAATAGTTTAAGAATTTAATATAAGTTAAATACTAGTATTAGTATTTAACTTATATTAAATCTAAACTGATATATATATATATATATATATATATATATATATATATATATATATATATATATATATATATATATATATATATATATATATATATTCCACCGTGTCTCCAAAAACATAGCGGCTCGGATTGGGAAATCGGAGAGCCGAGTTCGAATTCAGTCGAATCCATTACGTTCACATACGTCGATGGCAACTGGTCTACCGCAGAAAGAAATGGCAATCTACTGCGGGAAGAAAATCTGCCTCAAAAGATACATGATCACCTAAGCGTGTATCACGCATGGTACATAACTAAATCGGAGAATCGAGTTCAAATCCCAGTTGAATCCATTACATTCACTGGGGTACCTTGGGATAGGTATGAATCCTCTTATTCTCCCCCACCTTCAGATATGGGTAAATAGCAGAACAGACCGGGTTCTATAGCCTTGGATGGCAACTGGGCTACCGCAGAAAGAAATGGCAACCTACAACTGGAAAAAATTCTGCCTCGTCAGTCATGTATCACGCATATCACATAACTAAATCGAAGAGCCGAGCTCGAATTCCAGTCGAATCCATTACAGTCACTTAGGTGCTAATACCCTTGGGAAAGGTGTGAATCCTCTTCTCCCCGCTCCCCAGCTATAGCAGGACAGACTAGGTTCTATAGCTTTGGATGGCAACTGGCTTACAGCAGAAACAAATGGCAACCTACCGCGGGAAAAAAAATCTGCCTCATCAGTCATGTATCGAAAGATGCATGATCGCCGAAGCGTTTATCACGTATGGCACATAACTAAATCAGAGAGCCGAGTTCGAATCCCAGTCCATTAATTTCACTTACATGCTAATACCCTTGGGAAAGCTATAAATCCTCTTCTAAGCTATAGCAGGACAAACTAGGTTCTATAGCCTTGGATGGCAGCTGTCTTACAGTAGAAAGAAATGGCAACCTACTGCGGGAAAAATTTACATAGTCAGTCATTTATCGAAAGATAAATGATCGCGTAAGCGTGTATCACGCATGGCACATAACTGAATCAGAGAGTTCGAATTCCAGTCGAATCCATTAAATTCAATTACGTGCTTATACTCTTAGGAAAGGTATGAATCATCGTCTTCTCCCAGCTATGGGTAAATAGTAGTACAGATCGGGTTCTATAGCCTTGGATGGCAACTAGCCTACAGTACAAAGAAATGGAAAAAATCTGTCTAGTGCGTCATGTATTGAAAGATACATGATCGTCTAAGCGTGTATCATGGAGGGCGCATAACTGAATTGGAGAGCCGAGTTCGAATTCCGATCGAATCTATTACATTCACTTACGTGCTAATATCCTTGGGAATCCTCTTGTACTCTTCCTCCTCCCAGCTACGCGTAAATAGCAGGACAGACCGAGTTCTATTGCCTTAGATGGAAAATGGTCTAACGCAGAAAGAAAAGGCAACCTACTGTAGGAAAAAAAATCTGCCTCGTCAGTCATGTATCGAAAGTTACATTATCGCCTAAACGTGTATCACGCATAGCACATAACTAAGTGACTTTTGAACGGAGTCTGTTGATCTCCACTTGATTTTCACTCCTGCGTCATTATTCGGCATTTTATGGACTGTTGGTGTACAGTATGGAGCGACCGTAGGTAATTTTTCAAAGATTCTGGTATGAAATGAAATTTGTTCTATCATGCTAACCGATGTTTTAGCCTGATGTAGCCGTAAGGCCTTCTACTTCTGGTTCTTTAGCCTTTTACTGGGGTAACAATAGTTAAAAAATGTTTTAAAATCCCAAAGAAAACCACGCCACCGTGTAAACTTTGTTAATGTTTACAACCAAGATCTCACAATGTCCCCGCTGCTCTAGGCTTTGCTCATCCAGACCTGGATTTGAGAGTCAGCTCCCGATCAACTGATGAATTACAAAACAAAGAAAATCTCCTGACCCGAATGACAACTATGAATTTGTTGGTGATTCTGACCTCGTGTAATCCAAAAGTGAGAATCTCGTAAATGCCGCGTCTTCCGCCGAGAATCCGATCTCATTTATTTGCAACATAAACTACTGATACACGAGCAAGATGAATGACACTAAAGCATTGGATGGAGAATAAAACTGTAAGTGATCATCGCTGCAGATATCAATGACCTACTTGACTCACCGGTCAATTATTCTACAAGGTTTACCAAGAGAATTCACGAGTTCTTCTCTTTCGCAAAGCTGGGACATCAGTTTTGTAGAAATTATCCATAATGGCTTTTCCCGCGTCGTCATATATTTGGCGGCAATGCAGTGGTTAACGTCGGGTTTGGATAGCGATTTAAATATATATTCAGCAGTAACATTATATATATATATATATATATATATATATATATATAATTTCTCTAAGTATTATAAGTAAAAGACACGTTTTCGATGTAATATCCTAAAATAAAGTATATATATATATATATATATATATATATATATATATTGAACAATAAAAATATTAAAAAGTAGAATCTTCAGACGCACTGGGATGTATATTAATATTCCTTCGTTTTTATTATTATTTCATTTAGATTCCTCGACTAGTTTCGGCCAAAATGGCCATCATCAGGAAAAAAAAATTCTGCTTGCTGGTAGCAGTGAACTACAGAAATGAATGTCTCGATGAGAAATATATATATATATATATATATATATATATATATATATATATATATATATATATATGTCAACAACGAACATTAAGATTACAGCGTTCAAAACATTAATTTAAAAACAGTGCTCAGTACACAATGTAAAGTCGTAAATATTTATTTAACTTATGCAGTGTTACATTCGAACATGCACATATCCACTACAAATTTGTAACTATTTGTTTCAACGTCCAAAAAGGGAAAACTTTTTTTAGATATCTCATCAATTGGGGAATCACGGTGTTACTAAAAATCATATATATATAAATATATATATATATATATATATATATATATATATATATATATATACGTGTGTGTGTGTGTGTGTGTGTGTGTGTGTAAATTCTTTTCAGATAGTGTATATCTGTAAAGAAAGAAAATGAATAAAGATGAAAAAATTTTCTTAGCCAGCACGTTTCATCCTCCGAGGGAATTATTATATAAAGTCTTGTCTTGTTGCACGTGTTTATATACAAGCGCAACGATGTCTAGTTTATCAAAGCGTTTAATTTTGAGAAGATTCATGAACGTTCAAATTTAAAAGCCTTGATAAAAACTTGATAAACACTTTTTTCCTCTAGTCTTGGTAGATTTGTCTGGCTCCCTAGGTTTAACTAGGTCTGTCTACTCATTATATTGAGCACTTTATTTAGTTGTTTTGGGTACTCGCATCGGTTTTTTTTTTCTGTGGGCCTTGAGCTCGTATGCTAGACGATTATTTTCGGTTAACGTACATGTTCTTGGTTCTTTCTTTTTTTATACATTTTTTCCACTTTGGTATTGGCTGGTTTATTTGCAAATCAATACACCGAAGGTTTTCCGAACGAGTATAGTTTCTTATAATTATAAGATTTCTATTAGGAATAAGTATATATATAATGTAATGTAAACTATTTGAACTCGGTGAGTGAAATTCCCGGATGTTCAAACAAATTGGCATCTGAGGAAAAAAGAGACATCCGAACGGGCCGAAAGCAATCGTCCAGTACCTTAAATTTCTGGTACAAAGAAAAAAAACCCAGCGTGTAATAAGTTAAAGGTAAGAGTGCTCAATACGCTAAGTTGAGCAAAACAAAAAAAAAACAAAAAAAATACTTATTGTTGTTCATGATGACGGTCGTCTTTGAGTATAGAATCAAGAGGTTAGCAGAGAATATTTCGAAGACAGTATGAAAGCGTTGTTCAGGTTAGCAGTGGATATTTCGGTAAAAGTAGCATAGCGTAGTTCGTCCTTCTGTTCCTCTTCGCCTGACAAGCTGGCACTGGACATTCGGATAGAATAAACAAAATGGCCGCCTTTATACACGACAGATTGAATATTCTACGTCTTCTAATTGGTTAACCCTTCTCTTGGTGGACTATAAAATGAGTCAAGTCATTTTGACTGGCTCACTAGTAAATACATACCCAAAAAACTTATGAGTCAGTAATACCCACCTAGTATTCACTACATGTGATCATCAGAGTGAACTGGCTCAGTTCACCCTGATGATTCCATGTGATGAAATCTTGGCGGGAATTACCTGACTATATATATATATATATATATATATATATAAATATATATATATATATATATATTTATTATATATATATATATATATATATTATATATATATATATATATATATATATATATATATATATATATATATATATATATATATATATATATATATATATATATATATATATATATATATATATATATATATATATATATATATATATATATATATATATATAAATTGACCTTGTTAACCGAACGGGCCTCTGTGGCCAAATCGGTAAAGGCACGTCAAGCTAAATGACGGTTCCGTATAGGATATAGGTTCGAATCCTGTCGGAGGTTGAATATTTTCTGTGAAAATTTCTCGGGCATTCAGACTGGTAAATGTTGTTTAATACTGTTTATTATAAACAGAGCATTTACTTAAATATGTGTATCTATAAAAAGAATGTATAAACATAAAATGTCTTAAAATAATTGTCGGACTTTGTCCATTTCATAAATTGATATATATATATATATATATATATATATATATATATATATATATAGGTATTAATTTACATTAACCAAATAACCATCATCAGATTATATGGACAACACAACAGATATGTTTACCCATAAAGATGACATCTCTTGAACTAACGCCATTATACAACGCTTGGAAAGGCTCATGATAAAAATAATAGACATTCCTTGTCTGTTATATTTAACAACATTTATTTTAATATATATATAATTACATTAAACCTTTAGGGGTATCAGTATTTAAGTTTACGTTTCGTTTATTTATTAATCAGTATATTTATTTATATTCGTCTAACATGCTGTATGTTCGAGAAATTCTATTAAAGAAAAATTACACCCTCTGGCATGATTCGAACCTTTGTCTCTCTGGGCAAAACATAGCATTATTAATTCCGATACGCTATGACCAACTAAGCTAAAAACAACCAATTAGTCAAATAAAGGCGAATTGTAACGTTAAGAGAAAATTTCTCTCGTCATCTCCTGTTTCTGATTTGTTCAGATCTGCGCAGTTTCTTGTCCAAACGTAAACAAAACGAATTTCAGAGAAAGCAATGGATTTTTAAAATTAGTTCGACATAAATATATGTGTTTATGTCTGTGAAATTAAAATAAACCAAAATATTTCTAAAATGAAAGCACTAAAAAAAAAAAACAAACCAAAAAACAAACAAAGAACGTACCTTCCTGAACAGCAAAATACAGTGAAATGTGTCCAAATAAATAAGACAGGACAAATACACTACCCGAGACAAATGAAAAAATATCTTGTTTATTTAGAAATAGATCACAGTATTTTACTGTTTGTGTAGGTGTCAGATTTTGCTGTTTTTTTTTCCCTTCTCACTTGATGTTTTCTTAATTGTGTTGGGGTTTGATTTATTGTTTTTTAAGGTTATATTCTTTGTTCTTTTGGCAGGGTTTGTGTTGGTGTTTCTAAGACATTGGTTTGTTAAAGTTTTAGCTCACACTATTACGATGAGTGGACATAGAAAACTTTAACCTTTATTTCACATGTTTTTTCCACATCTTCTGTAGTGCCTCCTCCATTCATTTGCGTTCTGCTTACCCGACAATCGTTGTAGCGTAAAACTCATGTAACCATTTCAATATTTTTATGTGAGAATATTATATGATTCATATATATATATATATATATATATATATAGATATAACGCTTCGCTCTTCAGTCATATATATATATCCAGTCATAAATTTAGTCATATATATAAAAGAACAGTAAGATATATAATCCGGTGTTCTTATAGATATGCATTTAACGGATGTCAGATTTCATTGAAAAATACATCCCTACCCCTACCAAAACGTAACTAATAACTGATACATCAAAATACAGCGATAATGAACACGCAACCACCCCTTGTTTGGTTGAATTGGATTTCTCTGTAACCTTGGAAACGTGAATTATGATTTTTGTTGTGTCTTTAAAATCCAGTAATTTTAAAAGTTACTCCAAAATTCGCTTGAGGAAGAAATGGAACTCATGTCTTTCATTTAATTACAAATTTAAATTCGGAGCTTTTAGCTTCCATTTTTGAAACATGGTTAGAACTGTGTAGCGAAAAAACATATTTTAAATCAATTAATTTATAATATATATATATATATATTCAACACCATCACTTGATAAGACACCAGAAGTGTTGAAAGAAAATGACTATTTTTGTAGTGATTTTATAACATATTTATGTTATAACTTTTTGAATATATATATATATATATATATATATATATATATATATATAACAACGGCTTCCCATACTTAATACTTCTCGTTTTCACTCTCGCGTGGTCATGTGTGACGTCATGAGCTGCGGCGCGATTTTCGCTTCCAGCGTCTCGTATGCACGAGTTTGTCGTTACTGGGAAATCTTCCATGTAAACAAAAACAGACTATCATTATTGTTTTGTCCGTGTATTGTTTAATATATTGTAATCTAATTGTCATCTTCGATAATGGTTTATGCAAGCCGGAAGCTTAGATAGGATTAAAAAAATATGTATCAATATCAATGTATCAATATTTTCTTTCTTCTTTTAATGATAATGTATATATTAAGCTTTTCAGACGATATGAAAATAATTTACATAAAATAAATAGACAACACTTGTCTATGATATTTAATGAGACATGCATCATAAAAATGCCGCCTAAATACAAATATATATATATATATATATATATATATATATATATATATATATATATATATATATATCGCATAAAATCTCGGACAGAGGCCAAATCTCTTGGATTTCAATTCTGTCTTGAGGCATCCGGTTGTCTAGCCTCACTGAGGAGCTGTGATACAGCGAAACAGTACTGTCTGTGATTGACATAATATATATATATATATATATAATTTGTGTATTTTGGTAACATTAGTTCTTTCAGTATCTGTCTATATTTCTGAGATGAAGTATTATGTACACTATTTACATTATTCGGGCTATTGTCCTCATCTTTGTCGCCATATTTATTTCAACATTTCTACCATTGTACTATCCGGCCTCCTTCAGGTCGAATTGTCGAATTGAACCCTTTATTTCATTCACTAGGGCGTTGGTTACATCCAGTGACAGGACCCAAAATGTGTGAGTTCAATACCCGCTAAAGGCAGTGGAGAACTTGAAGAGGGGAATTAACACAAGATAACTGATAACTGACATCCAATAGATATACCACGTGGAACAAGAACAGTATACCCCAGTGAACGAAATAAAGAGTTCAGTTCGACATTCCAAACAGCTGAAGAAAGCTGGAACGTACAACGGCCGAAACGTTGTAATAAATATGGCGACAAAGATGAGGACAGTAGTCCGAATAATGTAAATAATCCTTCTTTCATGCACGTTTCATTGAATACGACAGACGAGGTGCTTTCATATCTATTTTTTTATACAATTTCTCATGGGACCTAATAATTATTTTCTTTTCAGATGATACATTATACAAAATCTGCCCCAATGTTCTTTTTATCCGAGCGCTTTCGGCTATACATTTAGCCATTTTCAAGAGTGAAATATTTTAACTGTTAAATAAGAAATAGTTTGTTGCATGTATGTATTTATATAATATTTTCATATACACAAACGATATATATATATATATATATATATATATATATATATATATATATATATATATATATATATATATATATATAAATCAACTATATATATATATATATATCAGCGACAAGGGTAGATAATTGACTGAATGTCGAAGTGGAAAAATTCTGTGCAACGTGTTACGTCTCCTAGATAGAATGTATCAGGCTAAAATGTTATTTTTATTAATTGAATTACTGAAAGTGGAGTGTTGCAGTTTGCGGAGGCGCTAACTTAAAACACTTTGATTTTTAAATTTTTTATGCTTTAAAGATTTTTTAAAACATATTTTTTTTTAATCATTTCACGCCAAGCAAGGCAATAATATCACTAAGATAAAATGAGTCACTAATTTACTAAACAAAATAAGAAAAATGGACGAAGATAAAGGACGAAGCACGGAAAGACAAAAAATGGCGTTTGGTGTGAGATTAAAAGTTTGAATGACGTAATTGACAGCAAAGGAAGAAATCGAAAGATAGTTCCAGAGACAATAAATGTGAGAGAAGAAACTATAAGAATAGAACTTACGGTTATATTTATCTATTTCAATAGGTCAATAATTATGAGACGCAGCAGCCGATCTAGTACTACGCTTAAATTTATAAGTATTTGAGTAGACGCCCCGTTTATTTATTAAACAGTATATTTATCTATTTTTGTCTACCGTCTTTAATATTCAAGAAAACTTATAAAATAAATCTTATAAAATGAATATAAAATGAATATAAAATAAAAATTGTAAAATCATAATTATAAAATTATAATAAAATTTAGATAATCAAAATAATAATATATATAATATAATAATATAAAATAATAAAAAATAATATAATAAAAATATATAACTATAATAAAAATAATAATAAGATAAATAATTTATAAAAATATTAAAAAAATATAAAATAATATATAATAAAAATATATAATTATAATAAAAATAATTATAAAATTATAAATAATAAAATTATAAAAGAAAACCTTATAAAACAAACCTTATAAAATATGCATTCTGCGCAGCTATGAAGATTTCGAGCATGTACGCAGGCTCGTAACCTGCCGGAAAGCATATATATATTTTTAATAACATTCCTTGTATATTTTCTATATAATACTAAAAGTCTGTGATTGTGTGCGTGCTTGCATGCTTGTGTGGTGTCTCCGTCCAGCGCATAATGATTTAAGTTACTCTGATTTAAGTGAATACGTTTTAAATATACGTGGTGTTTATACAGTAAGTATTTTAATTTTAACTTTCTTCAAACAGACAATTATTTTAATTAAAATATGTTTAAGTTAAAGACAGACAGAAAGAGATCCCGATTTGCCGTTTCTTCCATTTGTTTGTAGAGCAACTATTTATCTTACAGCTTTCTTTAAACAAACAATATTTTAAATATTTTTGGCATATTGAAAAACATTAAAATTAAATATTTATCCCGGAAGTTCTGTAACTTGTAAACCAGCCGAATGATGACAAGAACGACTTGAAATATTTAACTGAATTTATAATAAAATTAACTCCCATTTCAATAGCATGTCGAAATCAACTTCAAAGTTTTATCCTAAAAGGTCAGTGACCAAACGGGTCACGGGTAGTCCAGTGGTTGAATAAAAATCTATTACGTCTTTAGAAAATTACTTTGTTTAGGTTTGAATCCGAAACTGACTATTTCGAGAAAATAAATAAATATACTATTTCGGAAATGAATGATACGTCTACTCAAATACAAGTATCTACTAAAAATAACATTTAAGGTAATTTATTAAACACTATGACATTGGGTATATGTGCGAAAACCAGCGTAAAGAACTCAGACGAAACTCGAACTCAGATCTCAACGCCACTACCCTTTACTCTCTCTCTCTCCTCCTTCTCTGTCTCTTTCTCTCTCTCTCTCTCTCTCTCTCTCTCTATATATATATATATATATATATATATATATATATATATATATATATATATATAGTTAATTTATGGAAAACTAGGTAATCCGTATGGGTAGACCCAAGGAGGATAAAATCCAGAGAGCTCAATGTAAATCCAGAGCAAATAATTTAAATTAAAACAGATCACTTTAAGGTTCCATGTAATAAATTATTTCACCACAGCCCTTTTAAAAAGGACTGCGGATCATCAGACTTTAACCTTTGGAAGTAAAGTCTGATGATCCGCAGTCCTTTAAAAGGGCTGTGGTGAAATAATTTATTACATGGAACCTTAAAGTGGTCTGTTTTTATTTATATATATATATATATATATATATAAAAGCAGTAGTCATACAAGAATAAATCAGTAAAGTTATTAATGGCAAATTCACTTCACTAACAGAGTTAATAAAGCATTAACTTACTCGTTGATCTGCAGTACAAAATTTCTGGAAAACTACTAAGACATTACTCTAATGATTGGACCATTTAGTCCATGTAACGTTAATTGAAAAAAAAAACACTTACAATAAAAGAATTCGTGGATTTGCTACATTGCTAAAAAAACGTCTTCACTTAAACTATTCAAAATAAAACTCTAACGTTGTGACACTACACGCTCCCAAATGATGTAACTGCTAATATTAATAACACACTCTTAAAAAAACATCATTATTTTCGTTTTGGAAGTTACCTGAATGTGAAAAACATATTATCCAAGCCTGATGATGATAATATGCGAATTATGAAAAGTACTAGCAAACTAACGAAACATCTAATTCATTTTGCAATTTTTAAAAACAAGGATCGCGTCATTCAAAGAGTGGGTAGTAAGTTAATGCTTTATTAAATCTGTTAGCGAAGTGAATTCGCCATTAATTACATTAACTTTACTGATTTATTCTTTGTACGACTACTTCTTTATAATAATTATTATAATATATATATATTTAATATATATATATATATATATATATGCATGTATGTGTGTGTTAGACAGAGAGAGAGAAGCAGAAAACGTGGGGCATTTTGCAGGAGCTACTATATTTTTCTTTCTATTTTTTTTTTTTTTTTGTTGGGGGTGCGATAACGTGCCAATAAATTTTGTTCCTACGCCAGATAAGTTTCCCGAACAAGAGTGAGATAGGTTTGACTGGCTTGCAAAACACAGCCAAATCTATGACAATCAAATTGATATTTTTTTTTTCTCTAACATGTTTTTAGGTCAAAGGTACAAGGATTCGTTAATGTGCTACATTTTCATTCCCATCCCTTACGTTTTCATATTAACAGAACTTTTTTTTTTGATACCCATTTCTTATCTAAAAGACACATTCACAGGCAAGCGTGAAATCATAATGTCTACAGTTGTAGACATAAGAGTGTATACGCACGAATACGCGTTGAGTAAGCTTGCCAATATTCGAGAACATTTATTGTACGGATATATATGTATTTTTTTTTTAATGTTTGCCTGTTAATGTGAAAATCTAAATACATCACTTTTATGAATTACTCTCCAAGTCGAAGAAGAGAAACGTCTGAAATTCTGGCGATGAATCGACATGGAGATATGAATTGACTGAAATAGTTTTATATATTTTTTAAAGATAGTCATACGTATCGAAATGCCACCCGGACAAATCATGCCTACAGGAAGTTTTTAACTTATAAAATAAAAAAAAAGTACGTTTATGGTTGTATTGGAAATGTTAATATTATCCGATACCTTATAAGGAAACATTCGGCATTCATTGACCGAGTCAGTTATTTGTCCTGCGTGATACACGTTTAGGCAATCATGTATCTTTCGATACATGAATGGCTCGGGAGATTTTTTCCCGCAATAGGTTGCCATTTCTTTCTACGGTAGACCAGTTGCCATGTAAGGCTATAGAACCCGGTCTGTCCTGCTATTTACCCATAGCTGTAGGGAGAAGAAGATTCATACCTTTCCCAAGGGTATTAGCACGTAAGTGAATGTCAGTCAGTTATGTGCTATGAGTGATACACGCTTAGACGATCATGTATCTTTCGATATATGACTGGCCAGGCAGATTTTTTTCCTGCAGTAGGTTGCCATTTCTTTCTGCGGTATAGAAAAGTTGCCATCCAAGGCTATAGAACTCGGTCTGTCCTGCTATTTACCCAGAGTTGGAAGAAGAAAAAGAGGATTCATACCTTTCCCAAGGTATCAGCACGTAAGTGAATGTAATGCTTTCGTCTGCAATTTGAACTCGGCTCTTCGATTCAGTTATGTGCCATGCATGATACACGCTTAGGCAATCATGTATCTTTCGATAGATGACTGATGAGGCAAATATTTTTTCACGAAGTAGCTTCCCATTTCTTTCTGAGATAGACCAGTTGCCATTCAAGGCTATAGAACCCTGTCTGTCCAGATATTTGCTGTTTGGGAAGAAGAAGAATCATACCTTTCCCAAGGGTATCTGCGCATAAGTGAATATCGCCATGCGTGATATACACTTAGGCGATCATGTATCTTTCGATACATGACTGACGAGGCAGATTTTTCCTGCAGTAGGTTGCCATTTGCTGTTGCCGTAGAACCCGGTCTGTCCTGCTATTTACCCATAGCTGGGGGGAAGAAGAAGAGGATTCATACCTTTCCCATGTAATGGATTTGACTGGAATTCGAACTCGGCCCTCTGATTTCCCAATCCGAGCCCCTATCCATGACTCTACCGTGCCTCCTAACAATACTACTTCCGGTTGAAACGTATAAAATCTTTCTATTAACAAAAACTTTTCAGGAGAATAGGTTTCTCAAGTTCAGTAGCTGTTATCGCTCTTTCCAGTATTGATGACGGTTTCCTTCCTAACCTTTTGTTTGAAGTAGTGTGGAAGGTCAACATCTTGATTGTCATTATTTTCTTTTCAAGTTCCATACACTAGATCAGATATCTTTTTCCCTCACAAACAATTCTTCAGGAAAATAGGTTTCTCAAGTCCAGTAGCTGTTATCGCTCTTTCCAGTATTGATGACGGTTTCCTTCGTAACAATTTATCTGAAGCAATGTGGATTGCTACCATCTTGGTAACGTTGTTTTGTTTTCGAATTACATAGGCTATCCATTTTAATTGTTGCTGCTTTTGAATGTCCCCCAAAATTTTTGTCGTCTTCACTCTGACCCATAGGGTTCACTCGCTCAATATACAGGGTGACCATAAAGTTCGTGTGCTCTTTAAAAAATGTATAACTTTATTTGTATTTGCGATAGAAATAATTTGTAAAAAGGATTAGAAAAAAGTAAATCTATATTTTTTAAGGTTTTACTGAAATTTTATTTAAGTTTCCACATGTCCTCCATCATTAGCAATACAAAGGGTAATACGAATTTGCAGTTCACGAAAAATATTTGCCAATTGATTTACAGTAATGCCTGAAATCATATCAGTTATTTTAGCTCTTCTTAAAACTAGGTACATTAAAGTTTAGAACATTTTTTACAGATTATTTCTATCGCAAATACAAATAAAGTTATAAATTTTTTAAAGTGCACACGAACCTTATGGACAGCCTATATATATATATATATATATATATATATATATATATATATATATATACATACATACATATATATATATATATATATATATATATATATATATATATATATATATATATATAATTGTTTAATATTTTAAATAAGAAAATTATTAAACGTGGTTAAAAGAAACTGAGAGATGTTTTTTATTAGAAGTTTTATTATGGAAAAAAGAAAAGGCATCATCCTTTAACCTTCACAACTGCAGCGCAAATTTTTGGCATTGGCTGCAAAAGTATAAGTTTGATAATTTCTTTCATTATATTTCCAAAATAAATAACAAAGTTAGTGAATACACAGTCAAAAATAACATAAATAATTTCTACAAAAACCAAATACACATCAAATACAAACAAGATGAATCTTACTTACAATTATCTGAAAGAAATACACTATCCCAATTATCCCGAAAAAAATCAAATTAGTTATCAACTACAAAAAAATTCAAGACAGCTAACCTTATCCTCAAAAATAACAACACACCAGTAAAATCAAAATTACAACGAACGAAAATCATCTATGAGTTCAAATGCCCCTTAAGGAAATGTGTTCTTGATAAAACCGAATTCATAAATAATTACTTCGGTCACACGACTACATGCCTATCCAGACGCCTTACGTTACATCTATCTGACCACAGAACCCATTTAAGCACATAAACACACACACACACACACAAACTTTCAAGAATCCATCCGAAACATACTAGTACAAAATACAAACCTGTTAACCTCGTCCACATATAAAAATGATGAAAAATAATGACTGCCTTAATAAAAAAGAAAAAGTAAACATTAAATCATATAATCTTGGAACACGGCCACAATATGCGTTCGGAAAATAATACAACTCTATAACTCTAAAAACATACACACAAAACATACACTAAATCAAAAAGCAAAAATAAAATCATCCTTGATAATGGCTAAAAGTATAACCGAAAGAGCTCGGAATTACAGAATATTTGACAGTTTGTACATACTCTGTGATCCCCTCCCCCGAAAAAAAAACACTTCTTCGAACAGAAGAAAAATTAAATAGAAAGCTTAATCTTAGTACCTTGTCTTTCGTCTGCCCTCTTTAATGAAACACACACACACACACACACACACACACACACACACACACACACATATATATATATATATATATATATATATATATATATATATATATGTGTGTGTACATATATATATATATATATATACTAGCAGCATGGCCTGGCGTTGCCCGTGCTTGATTCAAAAATCGTACGACTCATACAGCAATCACTATCACTTGACTTAAAATATTTTTGCCCTTCCTTGCCTTTAAAGGAGTGCCCTTTGCCGTGTTGATGTTGCTATATGCCTTACTTCTTGCCTATCTCACACTGCGAATATTTTTAAGCTCTATACTAAACATTAAATCTGCTACGAAAAAAGAACTAAACAAAATGAACACAAAACGACCAGCTTTAAAAAAGGACTCGTAACTGGAAAAACCGAATGAAAAAAGAATGTTAACAACAAATACTTTTTCACACCCAACCCAGTTCTGCGGAATCAGATTCAACGTTGAGTTTAAGCAAGCGAATGAGCCAATTGGAGTAAAGTGTCATGCAGATTAAAATTTTTACCACTTGTGACGATTACAGCTATCGATTATTTTGCATGCTAGCATGCTAGTTGACATTCGTGTCAGTCAGCTGTTGGCTCTCACGCTGGCCAGTAGAATCTTCTTGCTTATTCGTGGCAGCCAGCTATAGGCTCTCACTCTGGCCAGTAGAAAATGGCCGCAAACTACATGAAAACTGCCGTAGAAGCATGAAAAAATCGATTATTTCCACTATCCATAGGCGTTGGGAAATGCAAAGTCGGTCTTGGCCTTCCCGCTAACTTGGAGCATGTGCATATAAGTTTTGGTGCAAATCAATCGAAAATTGCGGCCGTGCATTCGTTACACACACACACACACACACATATATATATATATATATATATATATATATATATATATATATACACAAATATAGATAATTATGCTCGTTTCGAAAAACAGTCGAATTTTTGATTTGCCAATAATCAAATCAATCTCGAGGGAAAAAAAAGTTTTTAAAAAAAGAAAGAGCTAGAAACATGAAAGTCTGTCGAAAAAAATCGCACAGATACAGATTTGAAACCCCAAAGAAAAAACCCTGGATACGAATGTAACAAATAACTAACAAAAGAGCTCAATACAACCGTTTATTAAAGACCTAGATACCTTGTTAACCAGACAAACCAAATGCTCTGTTTCACCTAAACTGATCGTCAGGAAATTTTTGGCTTTTACATGGACGATCCGTTTTAAGGTAAAAACCTGGTTCTTTTGTAGGTTTGTCTGGTTCCTATACTAGGTTCGTGTCAAAGAACGAAAATTTTCTATGAAAATCTCGGACATTCATCGGTAAATGTTATCTAACTATCAGAGCATTTCTATCTATCTATCTATCTATATATATATATATATATATATATATATATATATATACTTTAATATTTACATACGCTCTATCTCTGATATTAGTACTTTGTCCCATAAATATAGCAAACCTTAAAACTATATTTCTTCATATATATATATATATATATATATATATATATATATATATATATAATGGCAAAACCTTCAAAGAATCATCTACGAAAACTAACACTACCAAACGAAAAAAAGAATCTAAGAAAAAAGAAAATGGAAGTAAAGGAAATAACGAAAGAAAAAAAAACATAAAACGACACGTACCTACGCAGGAATTTAGTACTCAATGCGTGTATAAGTTCGACTAAGATAGAGTAGTAACACTAAGAAACAAAACAGTACTAATCTTAACTGATTTTTCCGCTATGCTATCGTCAGATGATACGAAACGAAATTTGTTGTCTCATGATCGCATGGTATAACATATAGAGGTTGCGATAAATAAATTGTCGTCTAAATGATATATATTTACCATGATTACATCAAAATATCTTGAAATACTAAGAGTAAATTTATTCAATAAAAATCGCAATTGGCTTCAACCCTGGCCTCCAGACGAGTTCAGAATCTTCTGCATCTTTTCTGGACGGTCTCCTTGTTTAAGTTGGTGGATGTTACCATAAGTCTTGTCTTTAGTTCATCTTTAGTGTTACAAAGAGTTTTGCTGGCCTCTCGCTCAACTGTGCCCCACACATTAATCATTGGTTTTGCAGACTGGGGAGACAGGTAGCAAGATGTAAGGGGTGATTTGGTCGTAAAAATTGACAGCCATAATTGGGTTCTCGTGCTTGAGAGGCATGACGCAAAGTCCTATTGCCACACAGTGTGTCTTCTAGGACCCACCCTCTTGACCAAGGGATGCACTAACTCCTCAAGGCACTTGTTGTAAGCCCTTGCGTTAGGAAGATGAAATGGAGACATAACGACACCATTACTAGTGATCAAATACCTTCGTAATCAGCATTAGACTCATCCAACTCATTCCGAATCTTCTGCACTGTTCTCAGATTGACACTTAAACACTCGGATATGTTGGTACTGGAGCTTCCGGTGCAAATGCCAATCAATACAGAATGCCTTTTGCCAAGTTTCTAGCAGATTAAATTGAGTCATGTCGCTCTTTTTCTCACTGAGGGTCTCCAACTGAACATACTATATTGTGCAGTAGCACAAAATCAAAAACAAAACAGCGCATGCGCTAAATTGAAATATAAAATGGTGCCAATCTACACAAACAGACACACACACAAATATATATATATATATATATATATATATATATATATAGAGAGAGAGAGAGAGAGAGAGTTACTTAAACATATATATATGTACATATATATTAATTTATTAAGTGATCCAAATTCAATTAATCTTTTTTGCCCTACCTTATTCCCACGTATCTATATATCTATCTAGCTAGCTAGCTAGCTATCTTTCTATCTATCTATCTATCTATTTCTACTTCTTATCTATCTATCTATCTATCTATCTATCTATCTATCTATCTACACACACACACACACACACACACACATATATATATATATATATATATATTGAAGCCTAATGGAACATAAAACTGATTCTGTCTCACCTAACTGACCAGGTTATCTTAAAAATAAACGTTAGTAAGAGATAGAAAGAATAGAAAGCTGTGGATAGCCAGTATCACTCATGCCATGAACGGGCACGGCACACAGAAGAAGAAATAGTGCGTATCCCTCCAGACCTTTAACCCGGAGAAATATTTTTATAAAAATATCAGAACGCAACGCCATTTCCCCTTTTGGTGTTTTGCTTTTTTTCTTTTTTTTTGCCTTCAGCTTCGAAATGGCCATGATTAATAACTCCTTCCTTACTTCTCAAGTTTTCGTTTTTTTTTTTCTTTCTTTCGCGTTGTTGGTAAAGATGGCTTAACTAAATCCACAGGACATATTCTTTGCATCTTGGGTGAGGCCATCAAACCATTCGCCTGCTTCCTGAAGAAATAGATAACATTGATATAAAGCCGTGAGCTTATCAAGATGAGGATTATTAAATTTTATGCGTGTGATAAGTGAAACATTTTCTTGGGGTTTATCATATTTATTGTCATCTAAATCCACACACCAAATTCTAAATTCGACCAATCAAAGTTTCGTTAAGGCCCTCACAAATTATTCTTATTTACTGGCTGAACACTAAAAGAAATGTGTTCTTGGGAATTTCAAAACCGCTATGTTTCCGCGGCTCCATTTTTTATAGACGCGTTCTTCAAAAGCGCGGGATTCTCAGATTTCGCAAAATGAAAACAGATTGCGACAGGACCTCGCGAAAAAGATAATTTCAATCCAGAATGATTAAGATGTCCCATTTTCATTATTGATTTTCGGATTTTGTATTCTTTCAATAAAAATAAATAATAATATATATATATATATAACGTCATCCACAGACAGACTGTTTCGCTGTTTACAGCTCATCAGTGTGGCTAGACATCCGGTTGCCTCTAGCTAGGATCGAAACCAGACTGAATTGGTATCAGTCGGATCTTCTAACCACTAATCCGTCGGCGCAAGGTAGGGGTGAACGTGGATATTTAGTATATTTATTTTTAGAAACACGTCCAGTAAATATATGGATATAGATCCGAAAGTATGAAGAAAAATATACTGAAAAAACAAACAAAAATCCTAATATGCGATTATGTTGACATTAAATATTAAAACGGCATAATCGCATATTAGGATTTTTGTTTGTTTTTTCAGTATATTTTTCTTCATATATATATATATATATATATGTATAATAATAATAATAATAATAATAATAATAATAATAATAATCTTATAAATATAAGTAAGTATACCCGTCCGGAAAAACCTTAGATGTTTTGGCTTGTAAATGAACAAACCAATATCCAAGGAAAAATAAGGAATAAAAAAAGAAAGAACAAAAACATGTAATTCAGGCGAAAACATTCGATCAGAAACCAAGTTCAGAGTCCAAGAAAAAAACCTCCGACACAAGTAAAGTAAATATAACTAAGTAAAGTGCTCAATACACTAAGTAGAGCAAAACAAACTATGAACCTAAAAAGAGCCAGGCAAACCTACCTATGTTTCACCTACGCGGATCGTCAGGGTACGCTGATATATATATATATATATATATATATATATATATATATATATATATATATATATATATATATATGAAATGGACAAATGGTCAAAGTCCGACAATTATTTAAAGACATTATGAATATACGTGAGAGATTCATGGAAGATTGAAGTTTATAAGCAGTAAATTCGACCTTGCCAATCGAACGATCCTTTTTGGCCGAGCGGTTAGGCACGTCAAGCTAATTGACGGTTCCGTATAGGATGCAGGTTCGAATCCTGTCAAAGGACGAATATTTTCTATGAAAATTTCTCGGACTTTCAGGCCGGTAAATGCTATTTAATACCGTTTATTATAAACAGAGCATTTACTAAAATGGTTGTATCTATAAAAAGAATGTTAAACATAAGAATGTCTTTATGTATTACTATTTATTTTTATAAATAAAAAATATCAAAAAAATAAAATATTAAGACACACTATGTAGAATAACAATAATAAACAGCCCTTACCGGCGTAAAGGTCCCAGCTAGCGTCCAGCAAGGCAGACAAAAATAAAGCAGGTTGTAACTTAATACAAACCCTGCAAACTAACTGATGAATCAAGCTGGTATTTATATAGAAATACCTCCACTCAGGTAACAGCAGCCAATCACAGCCCAAGCAATGGACTATCCCACTTTAGCACAATGAGATGCTCCATGGCAACATAAATAGCTCTCTTTCTAAAGGTTTGATTATTATTCACTTAGCTTGCTCCACAACTGTCTCTACCACGTGATTTTTCTACACACTAGATTGTATGTTAATATTTTTTCTTTTTTATTATTTCAATTAGATTCCTCGTCTAGTTTCGTCCCACATGGCCATCATCAGAGAAAAACCTCTTGATTCTTAGTAGCAGTGAACTACAGAAATGAAAACCTCTCTTTTAGAATATATATATATATATATATATATATATATATATATATATATATATATATATATATATAGTCGAAATTAAAATACCATTATCTAAATGATCATTTTCACCTTGTAAAATTAAATTTACAGGATGTTTGAAACAGACAATTCATGATAAATTTTTAAATGTAAAAAATAGACAAGATGTGGGCAAAGAAACGAAGAAAGAACAGAGGAAAAAAGAAAATGAAATTTAATTTTGTTTAAATAAATTTTGTATAGTAACAATGGCAGCCATACAGTTTAACATTAAAAATAAATTAGTAATAATATATATTTATCGTAAAATTACCAAAAATACATATTTATGGTAACATTACGAAATTACTGCAAAACTTTCAAAAAAATTAAATTTCAGCATTAAATTACTCATAAGGTGTTCTCATAAGGTGTACTCATAAGGTGTTCTCATAAGGTGTACTCATAAGGTGTTCTCATAAGGTGTACTCATAAGGTGTTCTCATAAGGTGTCCATATGCCGTTATACAAATCAATTATGATTTATTACGTTCTTATCGAAGTAAAAAGTGATTTTCTCCTTTTGCATAACTTCAGGCTGTCTTCTTCATAGTAAATACAATAAATTTAGAGTCTGTCTATACTTCTGAGATGAGGTATTATGTACATTATTTACATTATTCGAACTATTGTCCGCATCTTTGTCGCCATATTTATCACAACGTTTCGGCCGTTGTACGCTCCGGCCTTCTTCAGGTGGTTGGAATGTCGAACTGAACCCTTTATTTCGCTAACTGGGGTAGACTGTTCTAGTTCCACGTGCCATGTTTGATGAATGTCAGCTATCAGTTATCTCATATGCTAGGCCACAAAAATCTCCTGAGCCGACCAAGCATAGAAATGAATACAATATAGGAACCAGTAATAAGGAGTGCCAGAGAAAAGCGGTAACAACAACAAAAATTGCAACATGAGCTCTGGTAAAAACATGAAATGATAACAGCAAAATTGCAATATGAGCACTGGTAAAAATGGTTGCTGAAGATATTAGGTTTATAATACCCAGAAATTCATACACAGATGTCCTCAATGATACATGGCACAGTGTTGGTCCAGTGACAGAACCCAAAAGAGTGCGAGTTCAATACCCGGTTAAGGCAGTGGAGAACTTTCAGAGGGAAAATTAACAGGCGATAACTGATAGCTGGCATCCATCAAACATGGCATGTGGAACTAGAACAGTCTACCCCAGTTTGACATTCCAACCACCTGAAGAAGGCCGGAGCGTACAATGGCCGAAACGTTGTGATAAAAATGGCGACAAAGATGAGGACAATAGTCCGAATAATGTAAACAATGTACAATAACTTTAATAAAACCTGTTGAATCTACCCAAAAACTTAACAGAAGCTTTGGTTTGATATCTAAATTAATCCTTTAAAATTTGACAAATATTTGAAGTAATTTCGTAATGTTGCCATAAATGCGTATTTTTTGGTAATTTTACGATAAATATGTGTTGTTACTAATTTCATTTTAATATAAAACTTTATTGCTGGTCTTTTTACAATAAAAATGTATTTTCATACTTACATATTATTTTTTGTTTTTTTAGGAGTTCACTATTTGCCCATAGCTGGGACCCCGAACAGGTATTACCACGTGAAGTCAGGGTGAACCTGGGAACACCAGTAATTAAGATATGGTTCCAAGCTCCACAAAATCGCCAATCTCCCGAATCAAAAGCCCTTGTTGCCAGATCTAAATTAAATAATCAACACATAATAGATCAAATAACAAACATTTATGATAAGTATTTGAAGCATTTACCTCTTAATATAAGTACCCTCCTTTTCAATAACATCCTGCAATTTCTTATCCATTGATTTTATTATTATTTTTTTTACTTCAGCAGGTTCAAATTCCGACATTGTTTCCCCGCTCTGTTGTCATATTGTTTGCCACGTTATTATAATTTCATTTTCATAATTTTCCATAGATTTTCGATCGGATTCAGATCGGGACTTGATGGTGTCCATACCATTATCCTCCCTCCGCTAAAAAAATATCAAAAAAATTACGGTAACCTTAGATACATGACGAGTATCATCGTGCATAAATACACACCTCATTTTGAAACTGCAAGGACAGGACTTATATCATTCAAAGAAAGTCTTATCCATGAAACTATAATAGTACTGTTAAGTTTAATTGCTTCATCGACTCTGAATGGTTTGATCGATAATTCCAGACTATTTTATCATTCTACGGCCTCCTTCTTTTAGCCACAGGCAGATCTTTATAGGATAAAATCAATTCTTTGACACATTCTTCAGGTACAAGCAATGTCGCCCGAGATTCGTCCGTGAAAATTACTTTAGAAACACCAGTTTTCATGCCTCAGTTTTGACGCTTTAAAATATTTGTTTCACTGAGAGGAGCTTGCCTAAGAGATTTGTTGATAGATTCCAATTTGGGAAGTATTCTACACTTTTTGTCTTTCTTGACCCCCCTCCCTTATTTCCAGCCTGTCCAAAGATCTGAGTTCTGGTCTAAAGTGATTATTTTCGCTATAACTCACTTTAGTTTCCATTCTCCACGAGGAGACAAGCCTTTTCCTTTCCTTCTGGTACTCATCTTACATTTTCAAACAGCCATCTTTATCGTTCAATGATCTCTGCGAAACTCCTTTGATATCGTAAATGTGCATATTCCCTCACTCAATAACTTCGTTATTTTCTGTTTTTCATTATTTGTAAGATTCTTTGCATTATCCATGTTTCAACATATATCCAGGAAAAATGTTTTATTAGATTCAGGTAGCATAATAACATCAAACTGCAGATTTTATAATAAATCCAATAACTTTAATAAAACCTGCAGTAACTAAGTAAAAATATGTTGAAACTTTGCTTTGGACGTCTAAATTAACCGTTTAAATTATGGCATCAACGGTGAGACCTTTGCGCCAATCTAGTACTGCGGTTAAGTTCATAATGTGTACTTACCACAGAGGAAAGGTCATAACAATTACCATGAAAATATTCATAGAAAAGGCACAAGAAAGATACGTTACGGCGGTGGGAAAGTGATTGAAGCCGAGATGCTATGGCAGGACGAATAATATTGCAAATAATACGATTACTGGCTAGACACGTGGGCGCGGTATTCTCACGGTGATTGATTGCCTTTGTCTAAGTTTTGGAAATAAGACCAAAATGCGACGAGTGCCGAAAGAATTTCGAATATTAGACACGTTTTCCGCGCTCAGATCCGTTAAAGAGGCTAACCTCCATATGACGGCATGCTAAGCCAATCATTGCGCACGTGTTTCCCTGAAGATCTTCCACTCGGTACCTCTTCGAATCTATATATCTCTCATTCCCATGCTGGCTCAGCCAGTCAAAATCGACTTCCTTTTTTTGTCTTGTATCTGATCCCTAAGGTCAACCTCAGAAATTCAGAACAGAGATACATTCCCCCCAAAAAAAGATAAGTCTGCTAAACTATTACCAGCCTTTCAGAACCTCAGACTATTTTTCAATCAAACTGGAGACTTTAATCGCAATTGGAATTTTGATGGTGCGCCATATTTTTTAGATCCTAGTATCTTTTGGTTTTTTTTTACCGTGAAGCTCACCTGTAAAAGGCCCAGGAGCCACTCGAGATAGAGAAGCTCCTCGAGTGGAACATACTTCTCACCGATGGAATATGAAGAGAATGTTGGTGGTTCTACAAATAACGATATATCAGTGAGAAGGTTGCGACATTTCATCTGTGAGAGAGCTGGTAGCGTAGAAAATAATTTGTCACCCACAGGGACGCGGAGACGCTTTTCAACTCTATCCAGACTGGAAAGTGAGGACTGAGCAGCTCCTGCCTAAATATGAGAACAGTACTCCATTTTAAGCCATATCTGACCCTGGCAAAGTAGAGAATAACACGTGGAGTGGGTTCTTACTGGAGTGACACTAAGAACCGACCATTTTTCAGTATCTTTAGTGACGGTAATATTTCTACATGAGGTTGATTTTAATTTTCAATTGTCGCACAAGGAAGGAGGTTTCCCTCAGAGAACCT
Source organism: Acanthosepion pharaonis (assembly GCA_903632075.3). Classification (NCBI taxonomy): domain Eukaryota; kingdom Metazoa; phylum Mollusca; class Cephalopoda; order Sepiida; family Sepiidae; genus Acanthosepion; species Acanthosepion pharaonis. The sequence goes on from CAHIKZ030005131.1 coordinate 974,283, forward strand.
CAATTCTTCGTGATTTTTTTTAAGCATTCCACCCCAAGTAAGGCGGGAATCCACTAGCATTCAAGGGGTTTACAGAGAGTTGGAGCGAGAACAAAGAGGAGTGATAGAGGAAAGGATGAAGAGAAGGTTAGGGGATAGATCACGGTGTCTGGAGACGTCGATTGACGTTACATTTGAAAAGTTGGAGATTATAGTTACCAGGGAAACAAGAAATGGAGAGAGAGTTCCACAGGCGAGAAGTGCGAGGCATGAAGCTATTGGAGTAGAAGAGACGGCTATATTTAACAGTTTCGACACTGAAAGGGTGAGAGCGAGATGCCAGCTCTGGATACGATCGGTTTTGAATAGTTTTTTTTTGAAGATCCTCTAATATGCATTACAATCTGCAAGAACAACAATGTCACTATGTAAGCACATTCTGTTTTTGTAGTCTATGATCACGATTACTAATTGTTTTTTTTTTTTGTTTTTTGCTTTATTTATTTGCTTTTTTGTTTTATTTATTTATTTATTTTGCTTTATGTATTTGTTTTAATTTGTTCTTTTTTTTTATTTTTTCAACTCCGTTAAGTTTGAAGTCGATAGCGGAATTCTTTGTTTCGGAACAATTCTTTGAGTTGGATAACTTTTGAGAACAAAGCAAGAACGATATATAATTTTTTCTTTCTAGTTTTTTTTTCTCTACCAGCAGAATTAATTCTTTGTTTCTGACGCCTTTCTTCCTAATCTGTGAATAATTATTGTTTTATTTTTATTTTATTTTATTTTACTTTGTGACCTTCGTGAACAAACCTGAATATTTTGAGCGTTTTATTTGTTTATATTTCAAGATCAAAAGAAAACGTTTTGTAAAGACAGGTATCAGTAATTTAACTCGTGATGGTGGCTGCAACTAAAATATACGAATAAGCGACATCGAAAACAGTATCCGTATCTCAGCTTGTGAAGGTCGTTTGTTGGACGTTGCCCATCTCCAGTTTGAGGGGCAGGAGTGGGTCATTGCACTAACGTTCCACCCTACGTGTTGGCGGATATGACACGCTCGGGCGATCATGTCTCTTTTCCATTGATGATCGCCGAAAAATATTTTCGTAAGTGAATATAACAATCTCGACTGGAAATCGAACACTGCGCTCTGATTTCTAATCCCGAGCCGTCATACATTACATCACCCTCACTTACACCACGTGATATTCTCAAAGTTTCACCCATCTAATTACTGACCAGACTCGACATTGCTTCGGTGATCGGACGAGAACAGGTCTTTTAATGTGGTATGGCCGTAATGATTATTTCAAAAACATCAACGGGAACATCTTAAAAAAAGCCAATTGATTTTTTTCTTTTAGGATGATTGATTCGGTATCTACGGATATCCAAACGTTTGCAGATAATTTAAACCTAGAAAACATTTTGTGGTTGTAAGAATGGTTGGGGATTTTAGAATTCTTACTAATTAACCCAGTGCTGGAGGAGATGAGGTGGATGCATACCTTTATCAAGGGTACTGACGCTTACGTGAATATAACGAACACAAGTGAAATTGGAACAAGACTCTCCTATTAATATATATATATATATATATATATATATATATATATATATATATATATATATATATATTACATATGATACAACAAACAAGTAAAAACTACAAAGATGCAGATTTGTTTCGATGCGTAATATAAGCATCTCATCATGCAGTGAAGCATCTTTATTCACCATCTGATGAGATCCTTGTCATCGAAACAAATATGAATCTTTGTAGATTACTTGTTTGTTCGTATATAAAAAAAAATATTGCTCGACTTTTTATATTGAACAATCTTTTAAATTAATGTTATGAACGTTTGAACATATATATATATATATATTATATATATATATATATATATATGTAGTACCGGTAATAGATCCGTTGTTATGTAATCCAGGTGGATCCTAGTAATATGAAATATTAAAACTGATCCACAGAGAGAGAGAGCTCAATGTATCTATTATAACAGAGCATATATTTTATACAGCAAAAAAATCCAAAATGACCTCAGGTGGGTATAGTCTTTTTCAATCTAGCACTGCTATAAGCCAGTCTTCATCAGCCCTAGCCTCTCTGGGAATTTTTTTTTTTTTTTTTTTTTTAATTTAGTTTAGATTGCAGTCGGTGAACATGCACGGGGTCGATTAGTCTGGGTTGGTGACAATGAGATAGGCCGGGGTTGGGGGTATATTTATGGCCAAAGCCTTTAGTTTTATGTAAATTAATTTAGATTCCTCTTAGTAGATTATATTGTTAAATGGTGGGTGATTTAACACACACACGCGCGCGCGCGCAAACACACACACACACATATATATATATATATATCTGTGTGTGGGGGGGTGTATAAACTATCCATTTCATCCATTAAGATACGGTTATAATATGAGGAATACCGAGATGTGCCTTTAATTCTTTAAGAGGAAGATATTAAAATAAAAATTTAATCAGGCGGGCCGCATCAACTGGGGTGGGCTGTTATTTTTGGGTAGTTAGTGAGTGATGGTAACATCTATATTCTTATATAAACTGAAACCTGCTTCTGTGCCTACATTTTAATACTAGTTCTAGCCTTTGATTTAATTGTTTGCATTCATCACTATATTTAATTATTTAATATATATATATATATATATATATATATATGTGTGTGTGTGTGTGTGTGTGTGTGTGTGTGTGTGTGTGTGTGTGAGCTCTAAAGAAAAGCGATACCTACTTTTTTAAATATTGGGTGTCGCTAAATTGTAGTAAGTTTTCCATTTATCATTAGTAAATATTGTTTTTACTTAATAATAATATACCTAACTGCTACAAATTAATACTGAATTTTAAAAAATTTAAAAACTTTATGAATTATTCTAATTATTTTTTAAAAAGAAAAACAATTGTTGTAAAGTTTAATTATTCATCGAAGTTTTTTAAAGATACTTGTGTCTATAATATATCTTATTTAGAAAAGCAATTAAATATTTTTTCTAATTAAATGTCTTACTTTTATTGCATTTTATGTTTTACGATTCAAAGCAAATTTTCTATAACTGATGTTCCTGTTTTACAAAAAAAAAAAAAAAATTATCATTTAATTCACCAAAGACTTCTGCTTATAACGAATGCAAACTTTAAACTGGGTGAAATGAATTTCTCGAAATTTCATAAAATTAAATGTGGATGTATGTTGTAACAGATATAAATAAAAAAGTTATCATTTTTTTCTATAAAAGAAACGTTTCTTAAATAATTTAATTCATTTACGAATGAGTCATGACCGTTTCACTAAAATTCGACAATAATTTGATTTTTGCAAGAATTTTCAAATCAATGAGTTTTTAACAAAAATTTCCTATCCTATCTGTCTATATTTCTGAGATGAGGCATTATGCAAACGATTTACGCTGTTCGGACTATCATGCTCATTTTTTTTTTTATCACAAAGTTTCGGCCTTCTTCTTTGTACGCTCCGGCTTTCTTCAGGTGTTTGGAATGTCCCTTTATTTCACTCGCTGGGGTAGACTATTCTAGTTCCACGTGCCATGTCTAAAGGATGACAGTTATCAGTTATCTCCTGTTAATTTCCCTCTCCAAGTTCTGCACCGCTTTAACCAGGTGTTGAACTCACATTCTCTTGGGTCGTGTCTCTAGATCCAACTAACGCCTCTATCCACTGTGCCTTGTGTCCTCAAGTATTTCCTCTACTAATTTATACCTACAGAAGCCAAATGAATACAAGCCATAACATCTGAGGACGGTTTGACTGCAGGATTTGCCGGAAAGTTGTTGAGAGCCAACCGCCTTCGGGTTTCCATTCCAGGTTTTCTGTCTGGATTTAATTCCACAGCCCTTTTCCTTGTTTTGGATATGACCGCAAGGTGAAGGAGGTTTAAAATCAGGGACTTCCTTCTCCTGGATGGGATGTTATATATTGTCTTACATAATACTTATGTCCCATAATACTTGATACATTCACTCTGTGAAATGTGTTAAGTAATGTATCAATTATTATGGGGCATAAGCATATGTACCGTTTTGTCGGAACATAGTCTGTCGTTTAAAATATCGTCCCCATTGGCGGTAATATAGTTTAGTTTGAGATACCAAGGACACATGGCACAGTGGATAAAGGCGTTGGTTAGATCCAGTGACATGACCCAAAGAGTGTGAGTTCAATACCCGTTTAAGGCAGTGGAAAACTTTCAGAAGGAAATTAACAGGAGATAACTGCTAACTGACATCCATTAAACATGGCACGTGGAACGAGAACAGTCTACCGCAGTCAGCGAAATAAATGGTTAAGTTCGACATTCTAACCACCTGACAAAGGCTGGAGCGTACAACGGCCGAAACGTTGTTATAAATATGGCAATAAAGATGAGAACAATAGTCCGAATAATATAAATAGTGTACATAATACCTCATCTCAGAAATATAGACAGATACTGACGGGCCGAAACGTTGTGATTAATATGGCAACAAAGATAAGGACAAGAGTCCGAATAATGTAAATAGTGTACATATTACCTCACTCAGAAATATAGACAGATACTGAAGGGCCGAAACGTTATAATAAATATGGCGACCAAGATGAGAACAAGTCCGAATAATGTAAATAATGTACATAATACCTCATCTCAGAAATATAGACAGATACTGATTTTATATTCCTTACAATATAGTTTCTTATTGTTGTCTTATTCTGACACAATTTGATGATCTTGAGCTACACGATCTTTACTACTAGACGAGTACTTCTTTATTGATTGGCAGGAAATCCGTTGTCTAAGTCTTTACTCGGTTGTCTGATACACGATAGATTTTTTTTTGTATTTTTTAAAGAATCTTATTCGTCTTGAAAATGTAGAGACCTGATTCCCCACTATCTTCGACGGGCCCAGAAAAAAAAATCAAGTAATAAAATAAAGCCATAGCTTTCCTATCATAGATAAACGATCAGTCATGTCCTGGGCTCAAGAAAATCTGCTTATTTAGAAATGTTTTGTTCACCAACTACGTTCGTTAGTAATGGTTTCTCTGCTAGAAAGTATGCGAAGTTGTTCTTCGCTCAAACTAAACCAGCATGCAAAACAGACTGCAAGACATTTTAGGTTGAACAGTCGAAGGGGTGATATTTTTTATAGCCATCGTACAGACAGGTGAAAGATTAAGTCGATCAAGGCACTTGGCAAGCCACGAAAGTAGCGATGGAAAATGACAAAAATAAATAAATAAAAATGAATCAAATAGAACGAAAAAACACACACAATTTAGAAATAAAAATCCCCCCACCCCAAAAAAAAAAAAAAAAAGGGATCAGTAAAATTTGATGGAATTGGCCACGATGGTAACTCTGCGGAAATGTTTTTCCGACCATCAATGATTTAGGAAGAAGACCCATAGATTTTCGTCATTAGGCTTCGGTGGTCACAAAGTTGTTCTTTGCATCGTTTGACTGGGGCAGTGTAAAAATGTTACAGAAAGGACAAAGAGATGATATTGGGAGGTCACTAGCCGGCTTAAATCTGGAAGATTTTTTTTTCTTTCTCTTTTTCTTCTTTTTCTTTTCTTTTTTTTATTCGTAGCGGGAGGGTCATTTTTTTTAATAGTGGATGAGGCAAGGCAGCAAGAGAGATGAAGAAATGTTGGTTAAGGCAAATGGTAAGGGTCTGGGAATTTTTTTTTTTTTTTTTTATCTCGACCATCTTGACGTATAACTGGCACCAGGCCTCAAACACACTCTCGGTAAATCAACGTCTCACCGGAAAGAATATCTCAAACCCTTACCAATGATTACAATAAGTTTCTTCTTTTTTCTTTTTTTTTGATTGGCAGTTCATCGTACAAAAGCAATTTTTTTCTCTTTTTCTCTTTCGCTTTCTCTACATTCATCTTCTTCTCATTATTATTATTATTATTATAATTATTATAGTCATTAATATTATTGTTATCATTATTATTATTATTATCATTATCATTGTCATTATTATTATCATTAATATCATTATCATTATTATTATCATTATTATTATTATTATTATCATTGTCATTATTATTATTATCATTATTATTATTATCATTATTAATATTATTATAATTCTTCTTCTTCTTCTTCTTATTATTATTATTATTATTTTTATTTTCTTTGATTTCTGGCGTTTACACATTTCTTTCCGGGTCCCTTGGGACCTAAGGTGAGAAATGGCGTCATGACACTTTCCACTGACAAAAAAAAAAAAAAAAAAAATGATTACATAGATAAAGCCCTTCGTAAGGTGTGGGCTGTACTTGTCAGAACAATTTTTTGTATTTCCTTGAGGCATGGACTTCCAGGAATCCCTTCAATTGGTCTACTGCAATCTTTTCCAACCAGTCCTAGGGCTCCAACTACAACAGGGATTGTTGATGTTCCCATATGCCACATTTTCGAGATTTCTATTTCAAAGGTCCTTGTACTTTGACAACTTTTTGAATATCTTCAAAGATACATTGCAGTCAGCAGGGACTGCCATATCAATAAGGAGGCACCGTTTTTGTTTGTGGTCTTTAATAACAATATCTGGCCGGTTGGCCTTGATTGTTCTGTCAGTGTGTATTGTGTAATCCCATAGAATTGTAACAGGTCCTATCTCCGTAACCGGGTCTGGGTGGTGTTCATACCAGTTTCTTTCAGTTTTCTTCCCGTAAAAGTTGCAGATTTTCCAGTGCATATATTGGTCCACTCTGTCATGTCGGGTTTTATATTCAGTGGGTGCCAACACCGTACAACCTGATACAAGATGATCAATCGTTTCTGGATATTTATCACAGAATCTGCATTTGGGCTGACACAATATTTTAGTATATGTGCTTGATAATTCCTAGTTAGCATTGGTCCTGCGCAGCAAGGATAAAACCTTCAGATTCCGCTTTCAACCCTGCACTATGTAGCCACTGATGGGTACGGGTTTCGTCTACGTCAGCTTGTTTGATACGGGCAGAGTATTGGCCATGAAGCGGTTTATCTTGCCATCGCTTCTGTAACTGGTCGGTTGCATTCGTCTTAGCTATCTTTTTTAGGTATTTTGCAGTTTCAGCCGATGTATTGTGCTGTAGTTGCATCTCTAGCCCATTTGGAACTTCATTATTATTATTATTATTATTATTATTATTATTATTATTATTATTTCCTTTGATTTCTGGTGTGTACACATTTCTTTCCGGGTTCCGCCCAGAGACCTAAGGTTAAAAATGGCATCATGACATATTGATATTTTCCACTGAAAACAAAAATAAATATTTTACATAGATGAAGCCCTTTGTAAGGTGTGGGCTGTAATTTTTTTTTTTTTTTTTTTGTATTTCTTTAAGGCATGGACTTCCTGTAATTATTATTATTATTATTATTATTATTATTATTAATGTTTCTGTTTGTCTGACGAAGGTTATGCGTTACTACTGGGGATCAGAGTGTAGTATCTGTCATAATCACTTAGGCTTTCTGACCGACAAAACCCACATGATAGTAACAATTATAAATATAAATAATATGATCATAATGTTATTATTAATATAATAATTAAATTAATATATTGTATTGTATTTATACATCATATTAATATACATATTATATTATACCAATAAGAGTAGATAGATTCGCCTATCGTCCGGTTCACACTCCTCCTCATTCTTTTGAACAGGAGTAGAGTTTTATCCGTTGTTTCCTGTTTAGGATTTACTTTCAAGTTCTTTCTAATGTCTACTTCTACACTATAATTCTAACGTCTCGACTTGAGCTCTGGAATTTAATTTACTAATTAAATCATGGCCTCTTCAGGATTAGCTTTAGCGGTTATATTTACTGCATAGCCACCAGAAATACACTTTTTGCCATTTGTTATGCTAATACAACTCCACATAGTGACGATATAACTTGAGTCACCTTTGGGCCTTGCTTTGAGTGAAAATTAGTTAAAATAATATATTTATATAATAATAATAATAATAATAATAATAATAATAATAATAATAATAATAATAATAATAATAATAATAATAATAATGATAATAATAATAATGATAGTAATAATAATAATAATAACAATAATTATAATAATGATAATAATAATGATAAATAATAATGATAATAATAATAATGATAATAATGAAATTAATAATAATAATAATAATAATAATGATGATGATAATAATGATAATAATAATTATAATAATAATTATAATAATAATAATAATAATAATAATAATAATGATAATAATAATAATAATAATAATAATGATAGCGCCGGTTAAGAAATAATAACTGCACCATTCTGACAAATACCAAGAAACAACAGAAAAATCTAATCAAATGTTCTATTATTGTCAAAAATAAGAAAAAAAATCGTCACGATAGAGTGGGCATCCAGCGGACTAACACTGACAATGTGCAAACACTTTGAAAAAAATCAAAAGCAAACACCTGGAAATGAAATCGAAAAAATGGAAAACAGAAATAAGAAGATGTCACCATTCACTTGGATTATAAAAATCCAAACAGACAGAAAAATTGAAAAGCAAATAGACATACAGGAAATTATTGTATTAAAAAACCAGAAAGAAAAAAAACTTTATCTATGTAATTGATATGCTTTTCCGGAGATAAAAAAAAAAAAATTAACATGAAACCAAGGAATTTGAAAAACTATCAAAATACAAAGACCTGGAATTTGAAATGAAAAAAATGATGATGAAATTGAAACAAGAATAATACCAGTGGTAATAGGTGCACTTGGAATTATAAAAATGGAACAAAACAACACATTGAAAGAATCCCTGGAAACCCCAGCTTAAGAGACATACAGAAAATTGTCTTATTAAGTACAGCACACACACTAAGGAGAACTTTGTCTATGTAACGCTAGCAACTTCATCGGAGAAAAAAAAAAAAAAAAAAATTAACGACCATGAAATGTGGCCATAACAACGAACATGATGATGATGACCTTAGGTCTTTCCATAAGACTTGGTGATAATAAGATAATAATGTCCATAATAAGAAATCGAAATGATGATGATGATGATAATAATAATAATAATAATAATAATAATAATAATAATAATGATAATAATAATAATGAAGCCAAAGCAGAACCAAGAACCAACTGCTGCAAAAGGAAATATGAAAAAGAAAGTCAAGGATAAAGCTTTTGAAAAGATGAAACGATGCTAGCAAGACAAATCTCTGCATGGCCAATATCCAGAACGAGGCTAATAAAGCCGATGTTGATAAAGTTAACGCTTATCAATGGTTACGAGCATCTGGATTAAAGGCTGAAACGGAAGGATTTATTCTTGCATCGCAAGACCAGAGTCTTTTGACTAGAAACTTTCAGGCCAATATCATACATAATAGTGTGGTTCCAAAATGCAGGTTCAGTGATAAATATCAAGAAACCATAGACCAACTAATTATGCGATGTTCTGCGCTAAATGAATATAAAAATAATCACGACAGAATGGGACAATATTTACAGTGAGCAATGTGCAAACACTTTGGAAAAAAAATATTAATAAGCATTGGTATGAACATCACCTAGCACCGGTTACAGAAATAGAAAATATCATAATTTTATGGAATTACACCATATTTACAGACAGGAAGATTGAAGCAAATGGGTCAGACATATTTGTCAAAAACCGAAAAGAAAAAAAAACTTGCTTACTAATTGATATGGCTTGCCCATAGGACTGTAACATAGAAAACAAGGAATTTGAAAAACGCCTGAAGTATAAAGACCTCCAAATGGAAATAGAAAAAATGTGGAAATTGAAAACAAGAATGGTACCTGTCATGTTAGGTGCGCTTAGAAGGATAAAAAGGAACACTGAAAAAAATCCCTGGAGATCCCAAATTAAGAGAAATACAAAAATTGTCTTGAAAAGTACAGCCCACACACTAAGATCTTTGTCCATGTAACGCTAGTGATGTTATGGGAGTTGAAAAAAAACATCATGGAATGTAGCCATAACAACACACCACGACCTGACTTAGGTCTTCCCGAAGACTTGGAAGGTAGTGTGACCATAGCAGAAATCAAAATATAATGATGATAATATAATAAGCCAAGAGCTACACTGAAAATATGCAATTTTTACGGATAGAAAACTGCAATAAACACCACCCAAACCCGGTTACAAAGATGGGAACTGTAACAATTTTGTGGGGCTTAACGATACTCACAGACAACAATCAAAGCTAATTGCCCAGACATCGTAATTAGAGACCCCCAAAACAGAATGTGTTTTTTTTATTGATATGACGGTCACTGCAGACTGTAATGTATCTTTGATGATTTTCAAAAAATCAATCAAAATACAAGGATCTTCAAATGGAAATCTCAAAGATGTAGCACATGATGACATCAATATTTCCAGTTGTTGTTGGAATCCTCGGATTGATTGGAAAAGATCCCGATAGACTCATTGAAGTGATTAGCCTATGCCTTAAAAAAATACAAAAAAATATACTCACAAATAAAGCCAACATATTACGAACCGCTTTATCTATGTAAAATGTGTGTGTTTATGCAAATTAAAAAATGTATGTATTTATGTAAAATGTGTGTGTTTATGTAATGTAAAAAATGTGTGTGTTTATGTAAAATGTGTATGTTCTTTTTTTTTCTTCTTTTTTTCCCTTAAAAATGTTCAGTGAAAAATTCAATGATGCTATTTTTGACGATTAGGTTGTGACCCGGAAAGAAACGAGTATACATCAAAAATCAAAGTAAATAATAATAATAATAATAATAATAATAATAACAACAACAAACCAGACATCGTTATGATAGACCGTGTCTCCTTATTGATATGGCAGTCCCTGCGGACTGCAATGTATCTTTGAAGAGCTTCAAAAAGCTGTCAAAATACAAGGATATTGAAATCGAAACCTCAAAAATGTGGCACATGAGAACATCAACAATCCCTGTTGTAGTTGGAGCCCTCAGATTGGTTCGGAAATAATACCATTGGACTAATTGAAGCGATTCCCAGAAGCCCATGCCTTAAAGAAATGCAAAACTTACAATTATGCTGTTTTAATGTAAATTAACATTAAAACAGCATAATTGCATATTAGGATTTTTGTTTTTCCATATATTTTTCTTCATATATATATATATATATATATATATATATATATATATATATATATATATATATATATAAAGAAAGAAAGCAAGATATAGAATCCAGTGTTCTTATAGATATTTTTATTTTTACAAAATAGTGCTCAGTGTAAATTTACAGAGCAATAATATCATAAATTCGCTTGGGAATGAAATAGAACTAATGTCTTTAATTTAATTACAAAATGTAACTGTGTAGCGAAAAAACCATATTTTAAATCAATTAATTTATATATATATATATATATATATATATATATATATATATATATATATATATATATAACTTGAATACGTGGTACTGTAGAATGCACAAAACACCTGCTTAGATAAACAACGCTAACCTAGCTACGAGGCATATCTATTTTTAGCTTTTAAAGTGGTGGACTACTTAGACAGCATATTACCCCTACTTAGAATAGTGTCCAACGTATTTATATGTTCATAACTACGGTATACAACAGATCCACCTCTTCTCTCCCCAGCTATAGATTAATTTATAATTTGCATCGCTAAACCATTGTAATTGTTAAATAAATACTTACAATGTAAAAATATTTGTAAAAATATTTGCAGATAAAACGCGCAGACGGGCGCATGGGATAAACGCACACGAGCGCATACACGCACGCACACATACACAATGAAAAATAAAACTTGTACCAATGAAAAGTCCGTATAAAAATGAAAAATTGAGATGTATAAGCAGTCAGTTGCTGACATTCCATGACGAGTGGGAGGAAGGATTCCCTGAGTGTCCGTTTACGAAACTCTAGAGTTAGGATGCTAAAGGAACCATCCATCAACTAAGTGACTAACCTTTTACTTGTAATAATTTTGTCTCTTTCTCTCTCTCTCTCTCTCTCTCTCTCTATATATATATATATATATATATATATATATATATATATATATATATATATATATATATATATATACGTGGCATTGTAGAATGCACAAAACACCTGCTTCGATATACAAAGCTAACATAGGTAAGGACCAGATATCTTTGTGACTGGTGTGCATTTTACATATTTTCGTATCACTAAGAAAATAATCCGTTATTTCCTTTTATATAATTTATATAAACAAGCAAACAAGATCTACTTTTCCATTTGTCTCCCACTTTCAACGCATTCATACGAAAAAGGTCGCTGCTAGAAACATGAAACATTTTGTCTTTTCCCTCTCACTCATAATCCGTATTTTGCTAACCATTTGCCCAAGCTTCTTCTTCTTCTTCTTCTTCTTCTTCTTCTTCTTCTTCTTCTTCTTCTTCTTCTTCTTCTTTGCGTCGTGTGCCTTCAGGGCGCGGGTGAACATGGCTCCACACAAACCTCTTAGCAAACATTGTCTTTTTGCTATCTCTCCTCATCCCTATTTTGCTAACCATTTACATAAGGTTCTTCTTCTTCTTCTTCTTTTCTGTGACGTGTCCCTTCAGGACGTGGACGATCATGTCTCTATACTATTTCTCTTTTTACTATCTCTCCTAATTCCTGCTCTGCTAACCATTTACACAAGATCGTTAAATAGATTATAAGCTGTTTTATTCTATTTTACCTTTAATATATCCCGTGAGTGGCAAATTTTCCAATCCCCCTTTCCACACTTTCTACCCCAGAAACTTCAACTGTATAAGCTTAAGTGACCTATTTGTTTCCATTTTCTAAAAAGATTATCGCCTCTCACATATTCAGCCGATGGTATTCTAAGCATTCTTCTTCAAAACCACATTTCTGTTGCTTCTGTTCTTGCCTTCATCACTGTATAGTCACTGCCATAGAGGAAGACTGATAAAAGGAAATACTCTTTCGTCTGTTTCAAACGAGCTGTTCCGGTTTCTAAATGTTTGTTGAGCGTTTGGAAGACATCTTTAGTCATCCCAATACGACTTCGGATTTCGGTGACACATTCCCCTTCCCCTGTAAAAACCTTTCCTAAGAATTTAAATTTTTATATTTGTTGGATTTCGGTATCTTCAATTTCTAGGCTGACGGCTATATCACATTAAAACATCGGTTCTCCTACCATCACCGAAGTTAAGCAATGTCGAACATAGGCAGATTTTTGACCGCTTGGAAATACCCAGTGCTGTGACCTTGTATATGCGGAAGGTGTAATAGATAACGGCTCGGAAATGGAAATCGGATCATTTTGAGTCTGATCTGGCTCTTATAAGGATGAAACAGGTCAAGGGGACTCTAAAAGGCTGGAAAGTGAGGATTGGGCACCTCCAGCCCAGATATGGCAACAATTCTTCATTTTTGGACTGATCTGACTCTGGTAAGGATGAAACGGGGCATAAGGTCTCTATCAAGGCTTGAAAGTGAGAATTAGGAAGCTTCAGGCCAGATATGGCAGCAATATTCCATTTTTTGTTTTCTTGTAAGAATGAAGCGAGGTACAAGAACTCTATCATGACTGGAAAGTGATAATTGGGCAACACCAGTCAAGATATTGCAACAATATTCCATTTTTTGATTGATCTGACTCTTGTAAGGATTTTTCTCAACTTTACTTTAACATCACATATAGTCAGGGCGTCAATCTACGGTTACCAGTAAACTGCTTTTGTCCTTTATTTTCGATCAGGGCTCTTGATTCATCGCCACTTCACAATGTTGGAAAAAAAAAACAGATGAAAAATAAATATCGTCATCTTTTTCCCTCGTATTCAAAATGGTCCAGTCGATGTCTACGTAATCTCAAATGAAAAACGCTTATTGAAGGCTACGTAAGTTGAATTAATGAACGAAATGACAATATCAAAATGGTGAACGTTTGATGTGAGATTGGCTTGAATGCCGAGACGATGACGATCGACGTGATTCCATCTGATGGTTAGCAAGCTTGTCTCGCTAGAACATATTACGATTGAGTAGTGAGTTCGATCCTCACTGGGTGCTCCATATTTCCGGCATTGTGCCACATCTTGCGGGGCAGAAGGACTTTATCAATGCTGGAAAGTCTGCTTTGTGCAGCTCGAGCCCAGATATGGCAGTAATAAGTCATTTTTGGTCTGATCTGGTTCTTGAATGAATGAAGCGGGACAGAAAGAATCTATGAAGGCTGGAAAAGTGAGAATTGGACAACTCCAGCCCAGATATGGCAGTAATAACCCAATTTTGTCCGGTCCTTGAAAGGATGAAGCGAGGCAAAAAGAATCTATCAAGTCTGGAAAGTGAGAATTGGACAGCAATACACCATTTTTGATCTAATCTGACTCTATCAAACTGGAAGGTGAGTACTGGGCAGCTCCAGCCCAGATATTGCAGCACTATTCCATTTTTGGTTTGATCTGACTCTTGTAAGGAAGAATTGGGTTAGAATGATGGAAAGTGACGATTGGTCAGCTCCTTCGCAGATATAGTAGCAATACTTCATTTTGGTCTAATCTGGCTCTTGTAAGGAAGAATTGGGTTAGAATGATGGAAAGTGACGATTGGTCAGCTCCTTCGCAGATATAGTAGCAATACTTCATTTTGGTCTAATCTGGCTCTTGTAAGGAAGAATTGGGTTAGAATGATGGAAAGTGACGATTGGTCAGCTCCTTCGCAGATATAGTAGCAATACTCCATTTTGGTCTAATCTGGCTCTTGTAAGGAAGAATTGGGTTAGAATGATGGAAAGTGACGATTGGTCAGCTCCTTCGCAGATATAGTAGCAATACTCCATTTTGGTCTAATCTAGCTCTTGTATTCATAAAATATAGCAGAGAAGACAAGTGTGGTACATTTAACGGACCATTTTCTAGGATTTCTAGCAACAGATCGGATATGTGAGGAGAGTCTGAGTTCCAAGAGATGTTCAAGACAAGGCGCCTCTTTGAGAGAGGACTCATCCATCAATGATAGATGATTGTTCGGTGTCTGCTCGGTGATGATAAAACATTAGAACATTGGAATATGGTGAATTTTACAAGACAATCCTCTTTTTTTTTAATTTTGAAATGTTTATTCCAGCAACCCGTCAAGAATCCAAACCTCGTGGACTGGCGCTAGATAATCACAAACAAAGAATTGTACCAAATAACAGAAACCACACCACTTGAGGAATTTCATCAAAAGCAAAAATTGAAATGGAGATCAAATGTACTTCGAAGAGACATTAATTCCATAACGAAGACGTTGACATTCCACAGTACTCCATACAAAAGTTTAGGAAGGAAACCTCCATTAATAAAGTACTTAAATTTGATAGAAATGAAAAAATAATTAACTGTGCAAATTTAGGTTTTAGTGTTCTTATTATCGTTGCTATGGTAGTGGTAATGATAATATTAGCCGTTTCCTTATAAGGAAACATTCAGTATCCAATGATCGAGTAAGACAGTCGGTATGAATTAAAAAAATCTTCTTAAAACCTTTTTCATGAGAATACGTTTCTCAAGTCAAGTATCTGTTATCATTCTTTCCAGTATTAATGGACGTTTCCGTCCTAATCTTTTGTTTGGAGTTCTATGGAATGTCAACATCTGCATTATGAAATTAATATCTCTTCAAATTATATTTGTTATTCATTTTAATTGTTACTTTATCAAGTAATGTGGTTTATGTTATTTGATACAATTTGTGATTCTGTAGCACAGTCCCCGTAGTTCAAATAAAGAAGGTCTTCAACAAGACCCTCAGGTTTACATTGCTCAAACCATTTTTAACCATTGATCGTTGAAAATGTTTGTATACAGCTGAAAATTTGCATATTTCTGGACGGGTTTGGTTCATTGCATGACATCCATATGAAAGTCTCAATCTGACGAAGATATTTAAGAACATGATGATCTTTGCCAAGACCCTCAGATTTCATTCGGTCAAAGCAATTTTAAATCATTGATCTTAGGAAGCGGTTGTATACAGCGGAGAGTTTAGATATTTCTGAACGGGTTTGGCATCATTCATGGCATCCATATGAAAGTCTCAATCTGACGAAGATATTTAAGAACATGCTGATATTTGCCAAGTCCCTCAGGTTTTATTCGTTCAAAGCCTTTTTAAATCATTGATCTTAGGAAGCGGTTGTATACAGCTGAGTGTTTAGATATTTCTGAACGGGTTTGGCATCATGCATGACATCCATATGAAAGTCTCAATCTGACGAAGATATTTAAGAACATGATGATCTTTGCCAAGACCCTCAGGTTTCATTCGCTCAAAGCCTTTTTAAATCATTGATCTTAGGAAGCGGTTGTATACAGTTGAGAGTTTAGATATTTCTGAACGGGTTTGTCATCATGCATGACATCCATATAAAAGTCTCAATCTGACGAAGATATTTAAAAACATGATGATCTTTGCCAAGACACACAGCTTTCATTAACTCAAAGCCTTTTTAAACCATTGATCTTAAGAAGCGGTTGTATACAGCTGAGAGTTTAGATATTTCTGAACGGTTTTGGCACCATTCATGGCCCCTATATGAACGTCTCAATCTGACGAAGATATTTAAGTACATGACTTAAGTTTTCAGATTAATTCTTTTTGCATTTGTAGCAGCAGGTGGTGTTGGGCGAAACTCCCTCTCCCGTAGACTATTAGGTGTTCACTTTTCTTAACTTGTATACTAAATTTGTTATAAGGGATGTGTACACCGAGGTGTTTATGTGTTTGTTATTTATTAAATAATATCCTGAATTTTCATAATAGATTCAGGATAGGAGTCATCATTTCTTTCATTCAAATTCCAAATCATAGTTTCTGATTAGGAAAGGTTTGTTTTGACTTCAGTTTCTTAAATTGTTGCAGGATGCTGGTTTTTGTTCGATAAGTATTGTATTACTAGTAGTTATAATATCTGGAATTTTGATTATATGAAGCATTGTCAGCCATTATTCATTATGGACTTGGATTTCTTTTATCTTCATTTCAATTGCTTTATTTCCACTAGTATTATTAGTTGTTTTAATATTAGAATTATTTTATTAGATGAAGGGTTATCAAGCATTATTCTTTTTGAGTATGATTTCTTTCATCGTAATTTCCGTTATATTATTTCCCCTATTAATATCATTACTAGTAATATTATCTGTGTTTTTTATAATTAAAGCATTGTCCACTATTATATAATTTTCCCAAGGATTTTTCTCAACTTTACTTTAACATCACATATAGTCAGGGCGTCAATCTACGGTCACCAGTAAACTGCTTTTGTCCTTTATTTTCGATCAGGGTTCTTGATTCATCGCCACTTCACAATGTTGGAAAAAAAAAACAGATGAAAAATAAATATCGTCATCTTTTTCCCTCGTATTCAAAATGGTCCAGTCGATGTCTACGTAATCTCAAATGAAAAACGCTTATTGAAGGCTACGTAAGTTGAATTAATGAACGAAATGACAATATCAAAATTGTGAACGTTTGATGTGAGATTGGCTTGAATGCCGAGACGATGACGATCGACGTGATTCCATCTGATGGTTAGCAAGCTTGTCTCACTAGAACATATTACGACTGAGTAGTGAGTTCGATCCTCAATGGGTGCTCCATACTTCCGGCCTTGTGCCACATCTAAACAGCGCTTAGAAAAAAAAAGCCGTGCACCAACGGCTTAGTGATAGAATCCCCGAATGTCGCCAATTCAATCGGGTTTCGATCCTAGCTAGAGGTAACCGGACGTCTAACCACACTGATGAGCTGGGATACAGTGAAACAGTCTTGTCTGTGGATGATATATATATATATATATATATATATATATGTTTAATTTCGTTTTGGGGCACCTCGAGGTGGTGTAATGGTTAGCAAACTTTTCTCGCTTGAACAATTACGATTGAGTAGTGAGTTCGATCCTCAATGGATGCCCTCGAGGTTATTTTGGGCCTTGTTGAACATCCATTGAGTATACTTGAAAATGGATGCCCCTTATTTTTGGCCTTGTGCCCACTATCTTGGAAAAGGTGATGTAATTGTTAGAAATCTTGTCTCGCTAGAAATATTACGACTGAGTCGTGAGTTCGATCCTCACTGGGTGCCCCTTACTTTCGGCCTTGTGCCACATCTGAGCTACGCTTGGAAAATCACTAAGTGATTCCATGTGAAACAACTAGAGGCTTTCATTAAAAAAAAAAAAATTCTTGCCTGTGCCGATAAACAAAGGATTCCTGTGTAGTTATTTTATTTTTATTTTTTTATTTTTTTTCTAGACTGTTTCCTTTCAAGAGATTTACAATCTCTGTCCAAGATTTATTGCTTTGTCGACACAGGCAACCGATTTCAGTGAAATAGCTATGCACACTTTTGAAGGGGATATTCCAGAAACACTACAATTCGTCGTCTCCTCCTATCAACAAACTAATTTGTGGATTTCATAGTGTTGCTAGAGTAGTGGACGACTTGTCATTAGTACGTCTGGTTTTATTAGGTCGTTCGGAAAATAAAGTCCGATTTCAGAATCAACTTTTCTTCCCAGACTAATGTCTTTTTTACACAGTGTTTAGCTCGGTCGAAAGAGAAACAGAGAACATCTATTTGCCATCAAATTACAAGGTTATCTATGCCTTGATGATAAATCATTGAATGCCAATTCTACATCTTTTTCGCAACGAAATGTCTTCTGGTTTAAAAAAATTGACAAGATACTGGAAAAGGTGGTCGTCAAAGAGCGAGAGATTAGGGGAATATCGTGAATATGGTAAAATCTCGTATGGCAAGTCAGTGATCTTCTAGAGTTCAATCCTGCAAATATATGGCCAAGCATTGGATATAATCAAATCCTGAAAGGGATTGATATGAAATTTTAAAAAGTTGACAGTTTAGTCAGCAGGAATGAGTAATATATTTTTGTGCAACTATTATAATAACATATTACAACGCAATTAAAATGTGTTGTGAAGTGCGAAGTACATCGTGTTACTAAACAATGCTCATGAATAGTCCTTCCTCTTCATTCCCCTCTTAATCGGAGTCGTTATATCGTGTAACAGTAAACTTTTCCAGTTGTAAGATTAAAATCTAAAACGTTATATCTTAGAAAGGATTAAAGATATCTTACTGGAATTCTCCGAGGTTGATATAACACTACTGGACTCTACTTTGAGTAATAAGAATATATAATTATTCCCCAAGCTTAACAGAAGTATCGAGGTGAAATCGATCATAAACGAAGATTACATGTTCATCATTAATTAATCATAGCTACGGATCGGAAGATCATAAAATAAAGTTCAAATATATATATATATATATATATATATTTATGAAATAAAGTTCAAAAATATATATATATATATAAATAAAGTTCAAATATATATATATATATATATATATATATATATATATATATATATATATATATATTCATGTATATGTGTGTGTATATATATCGCTCGACTCTTCCGTCGAATCCGACGTATGATGGTCAAGCAGATCAGTTCCCAGGAAACCGACAGCCCGACAACAGCACATAAGATTTGATTATAGTGGTGAAGGTTTCGTGCAGGACCATCCACACTTTTTGAAGAGCCGAATACAGAGACCTGGTGCAAGGTCCCGAAACGACCCTCCGCAGGTTTTAAATTCAGAGTTGTCCTTCTCCTAGACCAGTTGCCATACAAGGCTATAGAACCCAGTCTGTCCTGCTATTTACCCATTGCTGAAGGGAGAAGAAGAGGATTCATACCTTTCCCAAAAGTAGTAGCACGTAAGTGAATGTAATGGATTCCACTGGAATTCGAACTCAGCTCTCCGATTCCTCAATATATATATATATATATATATATATATATATATATATATATATATATATATATATATGCATCAATTTTTATTTGATACATGTTTCATTAAATAATATAGACTAGTGTGGTCTATTTCAAGTAAGTTCCTTTCATATTGTCTGATAAGCTTAATAACATTATCATTGAAAGTCGAAAGAAAACTACCATATGTTTAAATCCAATCTAAGCTTACGGCTTACTTTAGCCATTATCAAAGATGACAATTACTTTTCAGTTTATCAAACAATACACGGATGAAACAATAATGAAAAATTTCGTTAACAAAAAGCAACGACTAACTCGTTAGTTTGTATAATATGATAATAAATGAAAAGAACTTATCTTCCCCGTCTTGAAAATAAATCCGCTTATGTAAAAATTGTCTATATTATTTCAAAAGGAAACATGCATAATATGATATATATATAAATAGAAAAATATATATATATATATATATATATATATATATATATATATAAATATAAATATGAAAATAAATACCTATTATCAGAATTTATACCAAACGGATGAAAAATACCCACAAAGACTACTACATAAACCACAATTGACCCTAAAAACATGAAAAGAGAAACTACTGACACCATAACACCATCAGTTATTTTCTAGTTCAAACTATGATAATAATTAAAATTATTGTTATTATCATTCTATCACCATTACTACGATCACTTCTACCACTTTACAATAACTATTTGCTGATACAATTGTTATTATTATCATCCGCTCCCCCCCCACGATTACTACCGCATCACAATTACCATTGCCGTATCAGTCCACAATTACCATTACCGTATCAGTCCGCAATTGTACTTATTTCTTCCTCCACCAGCAGAATTTATACCACTGCATAAATACTAATAAGTATTGCAAATTGGAGTTTCTACCATTTACATATGCACAACCGCCAAAAACAAGCAAATAACCGGCTTTAATATAATAACAAAAGAGTTTTTAAAAATTTAGAAATAATAGCAATTTTAACTACCATAGTCTTAAACAGACCCCATAATACGTATATACGGGTGAGCGAGAAAACATTATTCAACGAACAAAATAGACGAACGGTCTGCTCGTTGACAGTGCAACAGACGAATGTTATTCGCTACACAATCCAACATTGAATCCAGCGACCAAATGCGTACGTATTTGCGCAACGACACACATATATGCTTATATGCTCAGTCCCTCACTGTTCATATATGTTTATTTTTCTGTGAGCTCCGCTGAGTGAGCGTGACTGTGTCTGTGTGTGTCTACGTACGTCAATGAGTGTACGTGCGTGTATGTATGCTTGTGTAAGTATGAGTGGCGTTCCGACGACAGTTTTCCCTCCCACTTCCATAAAAACACCGATATACACAACCATATATAAATCAAAAATTTAAAAATTAATCAGTTTGTCTGACGATCGCAAATAGCGTGAAACCCAGGGTCACAAACTCACATCAATCCAACTAAATATGTTAGCTCTATCATTGATATTGAGCACTTTCCAATAAATACCGCGCATATATAATATATAAATAATATATATAAAAAATATATATATATATATATATATATATATATATATATATATATATATATATATATATAAAAAAAGAGAGGAACCGTAATTTTTTTTGTTGTAATGTGGATTTTTTTTTAAAGATATTATGCTTTATTTTCCACATTACAACCAAAAACGTATGCAGTTTCTCTGTTCTTTTTATTATACACACATTTATCGCGTTGGAACTACTATAACCTCTTCCATTTATATATACCAACGGCTTCCCATACTTAATACTTCCCGAATTCACTCTCGCGTGGTCATGTGTGACGTCATGAGCTGCGGTGGGATTTTCGCTTCCAGCGTCTTATATGCACGTGTTTATCGTTGCTTGGAAATCATCCATGTAAACAGAAACAGACTATCATCACATTCTTGTCCGTGTACTGCTTAATATATTGTACAGTAATTGTCATCTTTGATAATGGCTCATGTAAGCCGAAAGCTTAGATTGGATTAAAAAATATGGATCAATATTGTGATTTTCTTTCTTCGTTTAATGATAATGCTATTAAGCTCATCAGACGTTATGAAATGAATTTACATAAAATAAATAGACATCACTTGTCTATATTATTTAATGAAACATGTATGAATATATATATATATATATATATATATATATATATATATATATATATATATATTATTTCAGGATCATTTTCAAACTTATTCAAGTTGATCTTAGTGTATTTGTTTTGTTAGATATGCTGTAACTTCTGTCAAATGATTACAGGGAGCTGACCGCATCTGAAAAGAATG
This sequence comes from Acanthosepion pharaonis, assembly GCA_903632075.3. NCBI lineage: Eukaryota > Metazoa > Mollusca > Cephalopoda > Sepiida > Sepiidae > Acanthosepion > Acanthosepion pharaonis. Next base: position 996,521 of record CAHIKZ030005131.1, read on the forward strand.
TATCAAATATTTACTCGTATTATCATTGTATTATTGAATATTTTATACACACTTTAATGTACTGTTTTGTATAGAGCATATAATTTTTTTTAAATGCGCGTCGTTTATTTTGCATAACAATATTTTTTAAACTTCTTTTGTATAATAATGTCTTCTGAAATTTTAGTTATTTCTTTGTAATGAGCACTGTACAGTTTTTGGTATTCTCAACTAATATTTGTTTTATGTTGATGGAAATCATATAATTATGTCAACAGTATAAAAAAATACAGTATTTGACGGCATATAAGACAAACTTTTTTTAATAAAAATATCTTTTAAAATTCCCCTGTATGCCATATGTATGTTTAGAATTCGTGATAATTGGCTGAAATTAGTTAACAGGCAACTCCTATTAGCTTAGACTTTAGAGTACCTTTCATATACCTATTGTCATTATTTAAAAGGATATTACGTAGATTAAAAGTGTTATCATTGATAATATTCATTATATTAATTTCATCACGTTTAATATTAAAATTATATGCAATAAATTCAATTAAATATTTGTAAAATATATTTGTTTATTAATATTTTTCTTACGATAACTTCCGGTTACTTTGGTATAAATACAATCAGAATTTTTATATCCTAATTACTCCAATGAGACATTTACAAGATGCACATTGTACATATCATATAAAGGAAAAATTTTTGACTGAATTTTAATGGTAACTATAGTGTTTTGCTCAATTGTAATAATTACTTGACTTTTTTTTTGTTTTCTTACCTTTAGATATAATAAAGTTTTTATAGGTTCTTTTTTTCATATTATTTTTCGTTTACCTGTAATCATGGCTTGTTTAACCAAAATAATACCTTATAATTATAGCCTAGGCTGTAAAATGTACTAATAATTTTACTAATTTTATTAATTACTATTTTCTTCTTATTTACCCTGCTGAAATTGGGGTGCGTCTTATAAACCCGTGCGTCTTATATGATGTCAAATACGGTAGTTACTATATAGGAATAATTGGTGACAATGTTAATAAGGTCTTTCAAGTTGAGAAGTGGGTGCAAAAACTTTTCCCGTATTAGAAATCGAAAATCAGGGTCGCTAAACACGTCTTAGCTGTGATTTTGAGTCGCCAAACTTTGCTCAAGTGACGAAAAAGCGTACAATCGATGAGATCGTGCTGATCAAAGAGTGAACAATTTTGATTTTCTTAAAGTCGACGGTCGCTATCTTTAAACTTAAAGCCTTCGACATCATTTTGAAAGGACATTACACTTCAAGCCGAACAAGTACAAAGTGGCGCTGTTAGAAACGCCTTTTAAGAGCCACTTAATCAAGATCTTAGCCCTTACCCTTAAGCACATTTGATAGTATCATTAACGCACGAATATATTGGTTACATATAGAAAGATAACTGCATGTTTTTCTAACATTCCAGTTAAACTTTTATTTGGCAAGGCTTCGTGAGAGATGGGAACTTTTCTGACGGAGTTGATTTGAGAGATGAACGAATGTCAAAATTAATTATAAATATTACAAGCGAAAAATATCGGTCGGCGTATGTGGGATATGCTGATTCGAGAAGTATTCCCAGCGGCGACGGTGGTCAGCAATGGGGGTCGTATGAAAGACAAATTGCATCCATAGAGTTTTAAAAGTGATAAAATGTCCGAACACGGATTTTATCTCTCTCTCTGTCTCTCTCTCTCTCTCTCTCATATATATATATATATATATATATATATATATATATATGTGTGTGTGTGTGTGTGTGTGTGTGTGTGTGTGTGTGTGTGTTTGTGTTGCGTGCGCGCGTGTGTGTGTGTGTGTGGGTGGGTGGGTGTTTGTCGCTTATGTGTGTGCGTGTGCATGCGTAATAAAAATAATAGCGTTAAATAAACTTCTAAAAATATGCTGGTTGACCAGTTAGGGATGAAATATAATCTTTGCCAATACACACACACACACGCGTATATATATATATATATATATATATATATATATATATATATATATATATATATATGTGTGTGTGTGTGTGTGTGTGTGTGTGTGTGTGTGTGTGGTGTGTTTGTGAGTACGTGTGCGAGCGTGTGTGTGTTTCTGTGTGAGTGTGTGAGTATAGGTTGTAATATCGGAACCTAAATTGTAAAAGCTGTAAATATTATATATATATATATATATATATATATATATATATGTATGTGTGTGTGTGTGTATGTCTGTGTATATATATATATATATATATATATATATATATATATATAAATATATATATATATATATATAGTTTAAAAAAACTAGGATAAAATCCTATGGGTAAACCTAAAGGAGGATAAAAATAGAGATTTAATATAAATATATAGCAAATAATTTAATATATATATATATATATATATATAAAATGTCTGTGTGTGTCTGTCTAGATGTTTGTCTTTGTCTATCAATCTGCATGTGTGTATGTATGCTATTTATGTACGTCCACATTTCTTGACCGATTTCAATGAAATTGTACACACCTTTTACAAAATTATCATGTTTGGTTTTCAATTTCTATGTTCTCTAAGTTTGGCAGAAAAATCGTTAAAACTGAATTTGAGTACGACATTTAGCAAAAATCAAGGCAAAGTTATACGTGGACAAAATTTATATTAGATGAGCTGAAGTTCTTTGCACTTAATGCTCATACGAGGTTTAAGAAGAGTGCTTGATAGTTTTCCTGCGACGTTGGCTTCAAACCAAAAATTGCAAAAAAACTTAGAAAAGTTCGGGTTTTCGTAATGCTTAAAATAAAAACTTGAATAAATTCTTAATTTTTTCTCCGTTCTTCTTGAAAAATATCGCAAAAATTTGCCATCAGGCAACAAATAATATTGTGTGACATTAGTCCTGTTCGCTTCCCCGTGTATAACGAAAATCCACGAAAAACTATTCAAAAAGCTTGTTTTTTGGCCATAACTTTTTCATCCGATGTTTTCCAAATTAGCCATGTGAATTACATGTAAAGTTGAGTCCTGGGTAAGACGATAAACTACGTCCAGCAGCAAGGTTTTATCAGGAGGTTTTGAGGAGCGTGAAACCACCTCTTAATTGCTGGTGTTCCCAGGTCTACCCTGACCCGGAGTGGTAGCACCTGTTAGGATCCTAACTATGGGCAAATAGTTGACCCCACAACCTGACTCAAAATGAAAGTGTAAAAATAGATTTTAATACCAGAAATACTTTAAAAAAGTAGTATCAACAATAAATATTTGAAAAAAGAAAATATCACCAGAAATAAAACTCTTGTCAGCATTAAATAGCTCATTGAGCTTAAGATGCCACAAAACAAACCAAACCTAACTATACGTTTTAAAAAAATATTACCAGCTATACATTTTTTTAAAAAAAAAGGAAATTTTGTCGGCATTGTGGTTGATATACCGTAAAACAAAACAAACCAAACCATATATGTGAAGTTAAGAGATATACATAACTAGCAGCATGGCCCGGCGTTGCCCGTGCTTGATTAAAAAATCGTACGACTCATACAGCAATCACTATCACTTGACTTAAAATATTTTTGCCCTTCCTTGCCTTTAAAGGAGTGCCCTTTGCCGTGCTGATGTTGCTACATGCCTTACTTCTTGCCTATCTCACACTGCGAATTTTTTCTAAGCTCTTTACTAAACATTAAATCTGTTACGAAAAAAGAACTAAACAAAATGAACACAAAACGATCAGCTTTAAAAAAGGACTCGTAACTGGAAAAACCGAATGAAAAAAGATTAACAACAAATACTTTTTCACACCCAACCCAGTTCTGCGGAATCAAAATCAACGTTGAGTTTAAGCAAGCGAATGAGCCAATTGGAGAAAAGTGCCATGCAGATTTAAATTTTTCCCACTTGTGACGAATGCAGCTATCGATTTTTTTTTTTTGCATGCTAGCATGCTAGTTGACATTCGTGTCAGTCAGCTGTTGGCTCTCACGCTGGACAATATAATATTCCTGCCTATTCGTGGCAGCCAGCCATTGGCTCTCACTCTGGCCAGTACAAAATGGCTGCAAACTGTAGGAAAACTGCCGTAGAAGCATGAAAAAATCGATTATTTCCACTATCGATGGGAGTTGGGAAATGCAAAGTCGGTCTTCGCCTTCCCGCTAACTTGGAGCATGTGCATGTATATTTTGGTGCAAATGCGTCGAAAATTGCGGCCGTGCATTCGTTACACACACACACACACACACACACTCACACACACACACACACACACACATCCTGTCTTTTATAGATAGAGATACCACAACTTGCACAACTCCAAGTTTAATGCCGATGCATTTAACAAATACTGGTATTTATTGGGTAAACACCATTTTTTAAAAATATTGCTGGTTATCGTGAGATCGAAATAGAATTAGCCCACTTGATTTCCAAACGATTTTTCTTATTTGTTCGTTCTGATAACAAGAGCGTCTCTTCAAATTAGAATTTATAATTCATATTTCCAAACTTCTATTGAATCTTAAATGCTAATCTGGATCTAAATTCAAATCCAAGATTAAACTACAATTCATTTAAATATTTCAACAACAATAATAAGCCACCCTAATAAGTAATAACTTTAACATTCCTGGTTATTAACAATATTTAATCCTTTTAAATCAGATATCAACCCATTCAAGGCAATAAAGCCACTAAGACACACGGTTTGAAAGAATTAGTAGCAGAAACATTAATAATGAAAGGGAAGAGAAAAGAGTAATCAAGCGGAGAGTAGATAACGATTGACATTGCATTTAAATTTTTGCAGATTAAAAATGGTTGGCAGGCAGGGAGTCGGAAGAGAGTTCTACAAGAGAGAAGTGCGAGAAAAGAAAGTGTTTAACTACATCTAGCCAGCTCAACTGTAAATTGATTTGCGCTTAATTATATACAGTCTAGGTACCATAGCAAAGAGCTCATCCGAAAAAAAAATACCATGATATTATTTCTCGAAAAGACAGTGGAAGGCAACATAACGGTGGTGAGAAAGTGACTAAAGCCGTGCGGCCAGATCAGGACCAATAACATTGCCGATTCTTCTTTCGATTTTATCAAGGAGCTGAAAGTAAATAGCAGGAATGCAGCAATATTCTAAAATGAGCAAATGGGAAGCTTACAGATATATAAGTATGTTTTTCGAGAAATGAAAGAAAGAGAAGCGTATAATCGAATTGAGCACTTTTCGTAAAGCGGGGGTCATTTAACTACGTATTCTACTGATAATGAGGTTGATGTTTGAAAGCAACTCTACTATAACCACTTTGTAGCAGAGTGTACTTATCTTAAAAATAACTACGCCAATATGTGTGTTTTATTAATATGACCTGATAAGATTACCTGATAAAAACTAAAGTGCTTAATGCAAATTTTAGATATTTCTCCCGAGTCGCAGCTGTTATTTACATAAGAGAGATCTTTCAAGGCACAAGAGCTTTACGCATAAATTTTCTTCACTGAGAAAATGCTGTTTATCGCAGTTTTATTTCCAATTCCAGCGGCCTGAATGTGGTATGAAGGCCGTAAAGATTGGTGATCATTGTTTTGCTCACGTACAAAGTTATCCTAAAAATACGAGTGCGAACTGAAATGTTTATAGGCTGACTATGAAGGAGTGATGCTAGAACTGTGAAATTTCGCATGCATTAATTTGGATTCTTCTAATTAAAAACTACATTGTTTCTTTCCACCTACGAGGGTGAACTGAAGAATTTCATAGGCTGACTATGAAGGCCTGATGCTAGAACTGTGAAACCTTCATGAATTAATTTAAACTCTTCTAATTAATAATTGCATTGTTTCTTTTGAAATACAATGGTGAACTGAAAAAATTCATAGCCTGAATTGAAAGCCTGATTGTGAAATCTTTCTCGAAATCAGAGATGGGGTTGTAAGATTATTTACATTATTCGGAATGTTGGCCTAATCTTTATTGCCATATTCACAACGTTTCGGCTGTTGTACGCTCCAGCCTTCTTCGGGTTATTGGAAATTCTACCCTATCCATTTATTTCGTCCACCAGGGTAGATTTTTCTTAGTACCATGTATCCAGGGTAGTTGTTATTTTGTCGGGTACTGCTAGGCCACAAAAATCTCCTGAACCGACCAAGCATGGAAATGAACACAATATTGGAACCATTAATAAAGAGTGATAGCGAAAAGCAAGGAATAACAACAAAAATTGCAATATAAGCTCAGGCAAAAAAAAAATGTATTATAATAATAACAAAAAAAATCCAGTATGAGCACTGGTAAAAAAAAAAAAAACGGTTGCTGAGACATTAGGTTGATAAGTCGCAGAAATTATATATATGTCCTCAAGGACACATGGCCTAGTAGATAAAAACTTTGGTTAGATCCCAAATCCAAAGAGTTGTGTGCACAATACTAGGCCACAGTGGTGAACCCAAAAATTAGAGTTAAAGGGAAATAACTGAGACATCTAGAAGAGGCATGGCACTTGGAACTAGAACAATCTATCCCAACCGTGGGTAGGCGAAATAAAAGGGTTCGATTTGAAATTCCAATCACCTGAAGAAGGACTTAGCGTACAACGGTTGAAACGTTGTGGCTATGGCAATGAAAACGAGGATAGTTTAAATAAATGTGAAATATTGCATGAATTAATTTAAACTCTTCTAATCAATAACTGCATTGTTTCTTTCCATGTATGAGGGTGAGGCTGAAATGTTCATAGGCTGACTATGAACGAGTGATGCTAGAGCTGTGAAATCTTACATGCATTCATTTCAACTCTTCTAATTAATAACTGCATTGTTTCTTTCACGGTAGGCTGAACAATTAATTGGCTGACTATGAAGGCATGATGAAGGGATGACACTCGAGCTTTATCAACTTTGCAAAAGTTGGAAGCTGAATTTAGGCGGACAGAGACACCGAGATTGGCTATTATATTAGCATATTCCGTGAGAGAGTTGAAAATTATTTTGCACATTAGCATGTCGAAGATTTTTGATCAGTTGGGCCCACATCTTCTGACGCCTGGACAAAAGAGCACCATGTTGATCCCATCACTGGGAAATCTGACATGGTTTGACGCAGATCAACCTGGCTTCCTTGGACGTTTCCTAATCCAAGATGAGCATTGAGTTTATAACCTTGAGCCAAAGACAAAACGACAATCCATGCAGTGGAAACGCCTAACCACACCTGCTCCAAAGACCAAGGCCAGTGCGTTTGATTTGCAGTGAAGTTGATAACCTTGATTTTTGAAATGCAAAGGGTGTTGTGTTTCTTGACTATCTTCAAAACGTCCACATCATCGATGGAACGTACTATGCCAACTTGCTGCTGTAGTTACGAAAGGCTATCAAGAACAAGCGCCCAGGAATGGGAACTTGCTTCATCAGAACAAAGGAAGGAACGAAAAAAAGAGGGGAAAATAGAAGAGTTTAAAGTCCCCTGCTAGTACCTTTGATAGCATAGAAAGAAGGGAAAAGACACTACTTGGTTTCAGTGAGAAAAAGAAATGAAGGAAGGAAGGAAGGAAGGAAAGAAAGGAAAGAAAGAAAGAAAGAAAGAATGAAAGGCAGGAAGGAAGGAAAAAAGGAAAGAAAGAAAGAAAAAAAGAAAGGGAAAATAGAAGTGTTTAACGTCTGTTTCAGTGAAATGGCAAAAGTTGTCAATTTCAAATCTTTTCATTTGTTTCCCCTTACTTCCTAAAATGACAACCAGTATTTCTATTTAAGATTGTTATTGTAAAATTTTGTTAAAATTATTAAGATCAAGTATTTAACAATGGAGATTCTATTGTCAGAGAAATCGCTATGAACATATTCACTTATTAACTAATAATTAAGATTCATCAGAAATTTCAAATAGGAAAAGCATGAAATTTTCACGAGTAATTACAAATGTATATGTAGGAATTGTGTTATATTTTTTACCTTTACTTCGATGTAGATAGTTTCTCAAAGTATTCTTTTAAGCACCTAAATAAATTTAGCTAGGTAAACATTCATAAGAAAATTGAAATTTACAGTAGCTGAAATAATCGATAGCGGCTTGGATTGAGGGATCGGGAAGCTGAGTTGGAATTCCAGTCGAATCCAATGCATTCGCTTGCACACAAATAACCTTGGTAAAGTTATGGATTCTCTTTTTCTTCCCTCAGCTAAGGGTAAATAGCAGGTCTATCGCAGAAAAAATGCGGATAAAAAAAATCTGCCTACTACAGGAAAAAAATCAGTCATACAGAAAGATACATGATCGCCTAAGCGTGTATCACGCATGGCATATAACTGACTGAGTTGAAGTTAAAAACATCCTTAATACAAAGGTTAAGATGTCAGTTAATTTCACCAAGCTCTGAAAAATTGTTGTTACCTGTTAGATGATTAATAATTTAAAGCTGAAGTGGCTGTGTCCGGTTGTTGAATGGAAGGAGGTATCAATAATTGTCGGTTGTGTAAAAAATTTAGAAAGGTACTTGTAGAATTATAACTGTTGTTACGGTACTTTCCATAGGAAGTACTCTTATACAGATTGCGGTTGCTCGACCCATGATAAGCCAGTTTGGAATTCAGATATGTTTTAATCCTAGACTGGTTAGAGGCCCTTGTATGGATTACTGTTAATGCCAAGCACAAAGGTTGAAATGATGGACTCATAGCTTTCCAAGAGTAATTGTTTGAAACTGAACGCGAAACCCCTAGAATTTGAACTCAACACTACAATGATATTTGCCGTGCAATTAACTAATAAACTATGCGTACATCCAATATATGAAGTTTTGGATATGGTAAATACTGTCATATGCTTAGAGATTAGAGGAAATGATTTCCACCAAGCGGTAAAAATATTCCTAAATACTGTCAAAGTTTACCGGAGGCTCATTAAACACAGATTAACCAGTGCCGGAATACTAGTAATATATATATATATATATATATATATATATATATATATATATATATATATATATATATATAGTCGACTCTCCAGTCGAATTCGACGTATGAGGGTCAAACAAACCAGTTCCCAGAAAACCGACAGCACATGAGATTTGATTATAGTGGTGTATGTTTCGTGCAGGACCCTCCACACTTTTTGAAGGGCCGAATTCAGAGACCTGGTGCACTAAGGTTTTGAATTCAGAGCTGTCCTTCTCCTAGACCAGTTGCCATCCAAGGCTATAGAACTCAGTCTGTCCTGCTATTTACCCATAGTTGGAGGAGAAGAAGAGGATCCACACCTTTCCCAAAGGGTATTAGCACGTATGTATGTAATGGATTCGACTGGAATTCGAACTCGGCTTGGATTGAGGAATATATATATATATATATATATATATATATATATATATATATATATATATAAAAGAAATATGTTGTAGTGGTTCCAACGAGAGAAAAGTATGTATATATATATATGTATGTATGTATGTATATATATAATGATCCACGTGTGCTTCTTATATGTATATTTAATAGGACTATTAGTATAATTTGATGAATAAAAAAAACAACAAAATGATAAACATATTGACAATAAGTCTGATGGCATATATATATATATATATATATATATATATATATATATACAATTATATATATATATATATATATATATATATATATATATATATATATATATACAATTATATATATATATATATATATTTACAATTATTTATTAGAAAATTATAACATAAGTATGTTATAAAATCACTAAAAAATAGCCATTTTGTTTGAACACTTATGTTTTATCAAGTGATGGTGTTGGATGTAAAATACAGGGTTTTAAAAAGTTCAAATCAATCAAACATCCCTCGCTAGGGGAAACGCTGTAACATAAGCTGGAATGACCAATAAAATGCAAGTATATGAGAATTCAAAAATGACCAATCAAATGCAAGTATATGAGAATCCAAAAATGACCAATCAAATGCAAGTATATGAGAATTCAAAAAACTTGACAACGAACCTTGGTTATAATAATAAATTAATGCTTTAATGTTAGGGTTAGACTAAAATAGAATTCATTCTAATAAATATTAAATTTTACTATCAAATTCAAAATTAAAAATTACCAATTTGAAATTTAATTTGTATTAAGTTTAAAATTTATAAAATTATTTAAAGAAGAAACTGAGGAAAAAATGTTTTGTTTTTTATTTTGTTTTTACTGAAAGGCCAAAAATTCAATTAGAATAAACGTTAAAATCTAATGTTGCTCTGAGCTTCGTTACAACTTAGATACATTTGAAGTGATGATATGGGCAGGGTGGGGGTGAAATCTTGCCAAAGACAATACATACACAATCAGATTATGATACACAGACAGGTAGACATATTTAGATATATAAACACGCAAAAAAGCGACGGGACAGGAAATGGGTGTCCACGACCCTTAAAAAAACCCGACAACATGCATACTATGAAAGGCACATATAAGCGATTATACACACATAAAGTGATAAAGACATGCACATATACACACCAAGAAATATTCAAATCTGAAAGTGTTAGTAAACGAATTCTAATATACTATTAAAATATAGGTTATACGGGCAAAGATATATAGATAAAAATGGTTCCATAGATAAAATTTAATATGGGTAGAATAGAAAAACAAATATTCCCCAATGAAAAAACATAAGGAAAAAGACACTAAAGTATATAGAAAAAGTTAGAAATATAAATATATATGCATACACACACATAAAGAAAAACACTTAAAATAAAATAAAACTATCTAATATATAAAAAAGAAAACACATAAACACACAAATATACATAAATATCTTATATACGCATGTGTCCACATACACGAGTACAAATATATAACAATATGTGAATTATTTTTATTTAAATAAATAAAAAATACATACATACATATGTGTACACACATTCTTCACTACAAATAGAAACATACAAAAGTATACATACGCACATATATATATACATACACATATAAATATATATACCGATATATTCAAATATACATACATACACACATACATACACATATACGCATATGCATATATACACAGGCATAGAAATAAATATAAATATATCAAACACACAGCAACATAAAAAATGAATAAAATAAAATAAATATATATATACACATACACATACATTACATATATAAACAGGCATATACATATACATACATATATAAACATATACAAACATATATATATATATATATATAAACACATACATAAATATACATACACACACTGACATATACGTATATATATATATATATATATATATATATATATATATATATATATATATATACAAACACACACACACACACACACACATATATATATATATAAAAGTGAACATTGAAGTCAACACTGTTTCCTGCTAGACGCAATCGATTGCGTCTAGCATGAAACAGTCTGTCGCCTCTAAGTATTCACTTCAATTGACACTTTTCTGTTTACACACGCTTTATCTCTGATAATGAGCACTTTATACTATAAATATAACGTATATTTCTTCATATATATATATATATATATATATATATATATATATATATATAAACCTACACATATTCTAACAATATTATCCTAGTGAAAAAAATGACTGTGAAGTCCACAGAAGATTAAAATGTAACAAAACAAATGTTGATTATTAAACAAAAGTCGATTATAGTTAGCATTCCAAGATAATAAGATATACACATATACTAATATATACACACACACACACATATATATATATATATATATATATATATATATATATATATATATACAGATATTCGATATATATATATATATATATATATATATATATATATATATATACTATTTCTTTGTATCGTCTCGTTAAAAAGGACACAGTCCAAAATCTTCGACTTTAAAATCTTCTTGCTTCAATTTAGTCAAAAGGCTAATATTGTTATCATTTTGGGGATTTTATTCATCAAATTTCATTAACAGGCCTATTAAATCTCTTTCTCTCTCTCTCTCTGTATATATATATATATATATATATATATATATATATATATATATATAAGAGATTTTATGTTTATACATTCTTTTTTACAGATACAAATATTTAAGTAAATACTCTGTTTATAATAAACAGTATTAAACAACATTTACCGGCCTGAATGTCCGAGACATTGTCATAGAAAATATTCGTCTCTGACAGGAATCGAACCTGTATCCTAAACGGAACCGTTTTATAGCCTGACGTGCCTTTAACCGATTTGGCCACAGTGGAGCGTTCGGTTAGCAAGTTCGATTTTACTGCTTTTAAACTACAATATTCTATCATTCATTCATATGAATGCATATGAGAGAATCAAACTTTTGCAACTACTGACAAAAAAATTGTGCTGCGGTAATCAAGATTAATGGCGGATATTTTGACGAAAGCAAAATTTAATCATTAAATGAATTTTTCTTTTTTTCTAATAAAATAAAATAAAAATATTGTCTTTTTGACTTTTTTTAAACCATGTATAATAATTTTATTTTTTTGAAAGTAAAAATCATTTAATTTTGGGGTCAATTCATAGAAATTACCATAGAATATTTAAATTAAAAGTATAAATTATTATTAGTAAATTATTTAAATCATTATAAATTTATAAAGCATTATAAAAATCTCAAAGCATTATTAAAATATTTAGTATTAAAAGACTATATGCGTCAAATATTATAAGTAAATTATTTAAATTTATCGGCAGTTTAAATTTATTATAACTTTATTATAACTTTTATGGCATGGAACAAGATTGATATTTTTGGAATCTGACAAAGTTTATAAATATAATTGCTAATGAACACAATAGATTTATCTGATTCTGAGGGGTGGTGTATCTACGAGACTTAAAGTCGGTCGTAAGATAAGTGTTTTCTCTCTTTCTCTGTCTATATCTATCTATCTATCCATATATCTATCTCTCTCTGTATATATATATATATATATATATATATATATATATATATATATATATGTATACATATATATATATGTATATATATATGTATATATATATATATATATATATATATATATATATATATATATATGTACATATATATATAATCAAACACTTTTATTTGGATTACTGTAAGGAATATTATCTATGACGTAAGTTAATATGTAAACGTTAATAAAATGTTCCTCTAAAAACATTGGTGTCTGTTTGATCTCATTTCACAAATTTATTCAGAACGCGTTTAGTTTTTTTTGTTTTTTATCAATACAACGATATGAAAGTAAGGCATAAAGCTTATTGACAAGTCTCCAGACGCAGTGCTAGTGGCCAAGGAACGGTAGGCAAGCCATATTGGACGGTAGAGAGAGTAGAAAAGCATTGGCATCGATCAAATGCTATTAATTTCGGGTTTATGTCATTTCTGTCACATGCGTTTCTTTTTTGCCATAGCTTTTTCCCCTGTCAACTAAATATTCCTGTATGACTCACTCTGCTTCCGACACCCATATAATTTAGCCCCTAGTTATCAAGTTACACATACACACCCACACACACACACATACATACATACATGTAAATATATATATATATATATAGATATAGATATATGACGTCACGCATTATGAAATGGACAAAGTCCGACAATTACTTTTAAGACATTTTTATGTTTATACATTCTTTTTATAGACACAAATATTTAAGTAAATGCTCTGCTTATAATAAACAGTATTAAACAACATTTACCGGCCTGAATGTCCGCGAGATTTTCACAGAAAATATTCGTCCTCCGAGTCGAGGTTACATTTTTCTATGTCTATACTGTGTTATAAATGTAGAGAAAGTGCTCTACTGTTTATCAGGAGCCGAATATGAAGAAATATAGTCTTAAGATGTGGTATATTTATGGGATAAAGTACTCAATATCAGAGATAGAGCATGTGTAAATATTAAATATATATATATATATATATATATATAAAATATAAATATGACCTGACGATTGCATCTAGCATGAAACACTTTATCTGAAATTGAGCACTTTATCCTATAAATATAGCACATGTTAAGACTATATTCTTCATATATATATATATATATATATATATATATATATATATATATATATATATATATTATGAAATGCACAATATCCGACAATTATTTTTAAGACATTTTTATGTTTATACATTCTTTTTTATAGATATAAATATTTAAGTAAATGCTCTGACGGGTGAGAATCGAAAATGGTTACCATTTTCGATTCTCACCCGTCGAAGAACAGTTAAAATGCACTGAAACCAAGTTTCGTCTCTGTAGTGAGTAAAATGGGATTGTCTATATGATAAAATTATAATAAATAAATAATATATATATATATATATAAATACATATATATATATATATATATATATATATATATATATATATATACATAAATGCACCGAAACGAAGTTGCATCTTTGTAGTGCGTAAACTGTTTTGGTGTATGTGATGAAATTATATATATATATATATATATATATATATATATATATATATATATATATAGGTGGGGATTTGAGGTCAAAACCAGCAGGGACAGTCTATTTCATGCCTCAATGTAATGCCCTGTATCCTGTTGTAAAGTCATATTCCTGTTCCCTTAAATCTCGCTTCCATCTGTGAAGAGATTGTCCAGCATCCACTTCCATATAGGAGTACCAATTTTACATACCAGTAGCCAAAATTTTTCTTTGTTTCCAATTAAATTTCACTGTTACTTAATACTTCGCTTAGCTTTTGGGAGGTATCTTTGGATTTGAATGTTCCATCCTCTTTCAAAACACTTCCTAGATATTTCCTTTTTCGCAGTTTTTAATACGAAAAATAATTTTGAAAATAAAAATTATTATTTTTTCTTAGAGTGCCTATTTTACAACTTTTAAATTATATCTTTCAAGGTTTCTTTCAGAGAGCAATAGATTTCTGCTTTTTATTTGTGTTCTTTTTGGTTTGGGATCTCCTCAAAACATATAAATAAAGAAAAGAAAAAACAATTGGAACAGTCATCGTCGTGTTTGTGAGTCTGAGAACGCGGGGGTTGTTGAACGAGGCGCCGGATGAAGCCCGGGAACCCGGCGGAATGGTCTAAGTGCGTGTTCATTTAAAATAAACGAAAAAGTTTGTAAATTGTCCATGTGTTACTAGTCTTATCAAGACCAACACAATGTCACTATATATTTGGAAATATGAGTCATTTCGAAACCTATTGAGAAAAAAAAAGGGGTCTCCTATCTTTCGCTGTTTCTCTACGTATCTATATATGATAGACATGCAGACGTAGATAGAGTTGAATGTGTTTACATATTCGTTTGGGGAGAAACCATTTATCGGTTGCCATTACGAAAACGATACAAGAAAAATATACTAAGGCATCATCAAAATACAATTTCCGATAAGATGGTTATTTCGACTATCTGTCTATCTATAAAGAGCATGTCATTATCTCTTTCTATCAATTTACCTATCTCTTTATCTATCAGTATATATATATATATATATATATATATATATATATATATATATTACAAAAAAAAGCACTTTGAAGAGGTAGCTATGAAGAGATCAGAGTATCGTTCTCTCTGTCATTCAGGAATAATGCCGCATCAAAAAGTAAGCATCAGTCGACTATGTGTAACACGAAAGCAAAATAAGACAACAAATAGAGTTCCTGCGGCACTTGGATACAATACATTCTCCTGTACTGTTTGTGGTCGTTTGTACAATTCTCGAGCCGGTCACAAAAGTCATTTCGTTTTTGCCTGTGTATATATGTACATGTGTGTATATCTCTGTATATGTAGGCATGTATATGTATGTGTGTGTGCGCGCAAAACCTATGAATTGAATGCATACAAATGAGAACCATAATAAATAATGATAAATAACAATTTAATTATAAACATTACCTACTATAATTAACGCCCTAATACTTAAGATACCACCAAATGAATTAAAAAATATGGACAAGTGAAGACAT